>VUYV01000043.1:4964810-5137903 GCA_008711295.1 Anarhynchus alexandrinus | reverse complement strand
ATTTTGGCAGGTCTCTGTTTGCAAATACTTTATTCTTTTGCAAAACACGTCACAGAGTTATTTGAATACAAACCAGCTGAAAACCAAACTTCTGCAGTGACCTGCCCTTCATCAGAATGACCTGTGTTAAGTATAAATGTCTAAAAACAATGGAAGGATTGAACAACCTCCCTCCTCGCAGCAAATACAACTCCTTATTTAACCTAACCACTCCCAGAAATCCAAGTGTCTACAAGAGACCTGTACTGAGCTTTCTCTCAGCCCAAAAGTGCTGCCTTCCATGGGAGCAAATTTATTAATTGCTGTTTTAAGTGGCTCTCAGCTGCCAACTACGGGGATGGAACATGAAGTGAAGTGGGTTAATCTCGTTTGTCAAAAACATAAAGAGTCCACTGCAAACCCTCATTGAAGGTGTAACGTTCACTTAGTTACAGCCTTATAGTGTCATAAAAATATCAGGCTGAAGAAATGTATACACAGTAGGTGATACTATTATTATAAACACAGTCCAAACATCAAATATGCAATCACTTAAAAAAGCATTGAATTTTTCACCCTCCCCAAATACAGCACGCTTAGAAGTACACTGCTAGTACATGCTGTATAGCAGTGTACTATATAGCANAGTACACTGCTAGTACATGCTGTATAGCAGAGAGGGCATCTCCCTATCCTGTCATTCCAGGGGCCTGGTAAAATTTCTCCACCTTTCCATCCCTCTAAGGCTCCTGAAGGAAAGCTTTCTTTGTACTCCTTGTTTGCCTCTCCGAAACCTTAAAAAGTAATATCTATGATATAGATTAAATTATTATTGCGTTTCCCACACTGTAAAATTAAAAAAAAAAAAAGAAAAGAAAAAAAAAACTTTTCCTTTTGAAGAAAGAGACTGATTTAGACCCAGCAGCAAATGGGCAACTGGAACTCAGTGATCCCTTCAGTTCAGTGTAGAGTGTGGAAGAGTCTTAGGCAATTAACAGTCTAACCACATGATTCTGCTGCATGGGGCTGACAGCCACTCATTAGAACTATGGATCATGCTGTGTGGGCTGTAAAACCACAAATTATAACAGACACAGTATATAATTAGCAAGGGAATCATTACAAACTGGTTTAATAGTAAGCCGGCATGTTGTTTACATCTATTAAGAGAACTGAGATTTATCTTAATTTTGAGGGCAATTTTGAAAATGCAATCACCTACTTTGGAAAACCAAGTCATTAGAAAAGACAAAAACTGAAGATCGTTGTCTTCTGAGGGAATGCGTGCCTTTCTCACCCTAGCAAGCAACTTTGTAAGTTGTGAAGAAGAAAGGTTTTATTTCCTCTGGACAGTATTTTCCCATTCCAACATTTCAAACCACACAGGCACTAACTGTTCATCTTACTGGACTCACATTTTATGACAATGTGAAAAACCATCTCAGTTCCTGAAGTCTAGATTCCAAATTAATCTCCCCTTCATTTTGATTACAGTAGTAAAATAGAGTGACTTAGGTTTAAAATCCAGCAGTCATACTATTTGCATGTTAATCATCACATGCACGTATATAATGTACAGCAATGAACCTGGAACCAATTTCTCAACATGTAAGTGAATGGAAAGAGTAACAGTCCCTCCGCTGATTTAGCGTAATGCACAATACAGTGCGAGAGAAGAAAATAGAAGTGGCATCGAGAAGAGCAATAGTTCAGCTAAACCTGTAATAATCAGTCTTTTCAGGGCCTTTTACATGCTACTGACTTACTAGTCTAAAAGACAGTGATGGAAGCTAGGCCACCTGACATATGCCTCGCAAAAATCTCACTATTTTGATTCAGCAGAACTGATTACACAGCAGTCAGAACAGTGGGAACTAAGTAAAAATCTAGTCCAATGTTTTTGTGTTTATATTCACAGCTGCTTCGACCACAATCACATACCTAAGTAACTATATTAGCTGCCTTCTATGTCTCAAAATCAAGAAGAGATGGGGAAGGGTATTCTTATGCGTTTTCAGCAGTGCAGTAGTTTTTTTAGAAACAGAGGAAGAAACATAAAGTCCACTGACTTGCTGAGTCCTAGCTTTTGCCACCCTCATACCAAGTATTATCAAATTTCACAAGCACTCCCACTGAAACCAAAAGGGCAATTTGCAAAGTATAACGCTGCTACGAGTGAGTGACGGGGCCTTAACACAAATGCTTTAGTTATCTGAGAATCAGTAAGAGTCACAGAGTCCTAGGGCAGCATTCTCAGCAGATCCAGTAATGTGTTTACACACGCAGGGCTTGTCTGGAAACCTCTTGAAAGTTTGCTACTCGGGGTCGTTGTTAACAATGTCTTACCTTCAAGCCAGTACTACTTGGTGTTTGCACAGTAAGTCTTTGAAGCTGGTGAGACGCAAGCTGAAGCTACGCTGCACGCAGGAACTAGGTATGTAAAAATGCAAATCCTGCTTTCTGCTTAGGGCTTAGCCCATTTAAGCATGAACATGGAAGATCATTTATTTTTTTATGAGATCAAGGTTCCATGTAGGAATGCCAAGAATGGCCAGCTCATGACCAACTGTAGAAGTTTGTCATACACAGTTGTTTTTATTTTAACAAGTGTGGTGTTGGTTTATTTTAAATCTCACACTTGTATGTTAAAAGCTATCCACAGAGACAGAAATCACACGCTTCCTAACCAAGGGGATCATAAATGAAATTTCAAAGGCATAATACATTCTGTTAAATGTGAAGAGTTGGTATTTCCCTACACTTGCTGAACACGTTATGGCAGCAAAGACTCTCAACACATTTGCCCATGTTGCACTACAGGAAGCAGTTTTATTCTGCAGTTTATTACAACCAGGGCTCTGGGTAACCTTTTCCGAGGAAATTCTGAGCCTCCTGTTCTGGCACGTCCTGACCTTTTCCATGCTGCAAGCTGTGCTTGTTAGCACCAGGAATTCCAGTATTAGAGAATATAACGGAAAAACTCCCACAATCTCTTTTCTTACTTAAACTCACAAGAAAACCTTACATTTTGAAGACAGAAGTTATTTTTTAAAAATAAAAGCTTTTTCTTTCTAAACAGAATCAAAGCTAGCCCATAGGTGAATCATAATCAAACTATAAAGTAGACTTACAGGGCTACAAGGTGTTATTAGGCCCCTAAAAGATATTAGAGCATTTGATTTGAAATAGAAATTTCCAAGATTTGCTTATCTTTAATCCTCAGTTGCCTGGCACTCATTTGTACTGTAAACTGGCAAGATGGCTTTGTTTGAAGGCCACCTGCTGTGCCTGTGGATTTCACAGTGCCACTTCTGCGTCTTTGACTATCTCAGTGGGGTTCAAATGGCTGCCTGCAGGCAGGAGCCAACCCAAAAGACATCTCTGCCTCTGACTTTATGCTGGAGGAAAAAGCTGAGAGTTGTTGGTCAGAGAAACTCTCTGTGTGTCTGACAGAGGCCCTGTTTCTAAAAAGAGACTCTGAATGCAAGTTATTCCTCAGGAATCTTGTTTAAGAGGAATGGGCTAGGATTAGGGTTGAATTTCCTCCATGGATCAGCCCAGCCCAAAACTACCACCACAGGCTATAAGCAGCATACTAAAGCCTGAGATCTGATTAAGTAGAGTTAGTTCACCCACACTCCGCAGACTAATCTGTATGTCTAACCACTGTTAACCCATTCTACAGGCTACAGAATTATAGAACTGGATGAAAGAAAATCTTCCAGAAATGTATCAGCCTGATCACAATATAGAAAAGACCAGAACCTGTCATTTTTTGTCAATGGAATGCCCATGCGAGATGTTTCTTGCATCACTCATATATTATTAGTCTAGTATCATTAGTATCATTACCTGGTATCATTACCACGACTTTTGAAAAAAACTCTTTCTTGTCCCTGTGCTGCCGCCTAAGTCAAATGACCCCCTCCTCAAAATATACCTCTTCTGCAGTTCATAACTTGCCTCCTCCGTACTTGTTAATTCTTGACATCAGAAATTACATCACTAAACTACACAGTAAAGGCTGTGTGTGTTCAATGCAAAAAGTCTGATATTAGCTTTCACTAAGACACAGTCACAAGTGCTATTTGATTTTAATTCATATCAATTTTTGTTTCTAAGTGATGAACTACATGTTCAGGAAGTAAATACTTGCACATTTAATCAAATATAACAAAATAAAATTCTAATCAAAATACCATTCTAATATAATCTTCCATGAAAAAAGCATTACAACATGGACGTCAGCCACAGCTACGCTGTTTTGTCCATCTTATGAGAACAAAATTGAGTTCAAAGAAAAACAGATGCACCAGACACTGGAACAATGGGGAAGGAAATTTTCATGTAAAGCATAGTATATTTGCATGTTCAGTTAAAACCTGTTTATGTTTCTCAAACAGCTTATCTGTTGACCCAGAAACTGACATTGCAAAGTATCATCCCTAGCATTAATACACACACAGTTGTACCTTGGAAGAGCAGTGATCTTCCCCCACTTCTCTACGCAGAACCTTCTTGGACCATTGCTCCCCCGTAGAGAGGCAAATCCCTCATAAGGTATGCTGGACGTGCCTGTAACAAACTGCCAGTGCAAACAAAACATCACAGATACTGGATACACAGATGGTGCAGGTTAGAAATTCATTTATATCAGCATACCCACTGAAGTCCAAATGCTTATGTAAAAGCATTTGCAAAACAAGGAAATTTGTGAGGCACAAGTAATAAATGCTACTTTAAATGGAGGATAAGGGAAAACAGACCATTTCCTGATAGGGCTCTAGAAGAGACAACTTATCAGATTAATGTCCTTCAAAGGTTTCTCTTTGAAAGAGTAATTATGCCACAGACACGCTGTAGAATAAAACACTATTAATATCATGTTACTTAAACTTAGGCCTAAGTAAGTTTTTTCCTTACTGTCTTTATTCTGTATGATATGTATGATCATATGTATGATAATGGCTCCGTGTTATGCCTTTTTGGCTATGTGGATTTCAATATCTTTATAAGCAGTTTAATGTTAAATACTGTAAGAAAAGGACTACATTCTGAAGGTTAGGTAGAATACCCACTGACACTTGCTGAAATGCTGATTTACTTAGAATCTGTCATGAACTGATCAAACATGGGTTTTGACAGATCAGAGGCTACTTAATTTTTAATGATCTGGATATGATAAAAACTTTTGGCTAACAGATGTGATAGGAACATAAACGCAGACATCTCTGGCTCTCCATCAAATGAGATGTCCCACACTGCTTTTTACAGACCTTTTTAAAGTACTTACATAAAAAAAAAGAAAATCTTTCTTCACACTCATATAGGTAACTCAATGATCAGATGCAAATTCTGAATTGTTAAAAACAGTGGATTTCATAATAGATCAAGAACATGGTATGGTTTGGGGTGAGGGTTTCTCTGTTTCTTTACAGGTATGATGGGCGTAACCTGAATTTAAAAAATTTAACTCAATAGTAAACCCTCTGTTCAGAGGTTTTTGTCCTTCATCAGCAGGACAACTGGATTCTGCAGGCTGACTTAGTGAAAATGGAATTGGACTGATTTTCAGGTTTTCATCATTATATTCTAATTTGAGGCACTTTAACTTCCATGTAAGCTTTCTCTTTCCTAAGCTGTACAAATATTATTAAAATTTCTACCTAATTATCTAACCAATTACACAGTTTTCCTTTTCTATCTTTACTAGTCTTAATGTACATTTAATCAAACAACAGTAAAGGATTATTAACATTAGATACTTTATCTTAAATGTATTTTTAACTTAGAAAACTATAAAAATAGCTGTGAGCTTCAGTCACTTAGAATTATTACAGTATGTCTCTGAGGATTGTAAGGTTTTCCCATTAGGCAGCATCACCATAGTTTTTTGATGCCATAAGCCTGGATGGAAATAGTTTAGCCTCTAATTTTAACATTGCAGACTATTTCTATGCAGATCAGCTTATTTCTTACCTGTAAAAGTCTTAGTCGTTGTTCATTGTTGAATCTTTCCACAGCAGCCCAGAACCACCGAATTACAATGTGATTGTCATGATAACCTGTTAAAACAAGAAGAGCCTTTATACTTTTAAGTGCTACAAAAGTGATTCAGAGAATAGTTAGTAAGTTTTTCCTAGTTCAGCCCCAGTCACGGTGGTGCTGTATTTCTTATCCATTTGCAGCAAAAGACAGGAGCAGAGAGAAAACCACTCCTGAAATGATTTAAAAATCTTCAAGGCAGAGAATTCATTTACTAGGAGTGAAATATTTTCTGCAAGCATTTCTCCCATTAATCAATCACTATGAGGAATGCCAATTCTTGAAATATTCCAATGCTGTGCTTTTTATATATCTAAAGCTACAAGTGATGCTGCAAACGATGCTGCAACCATCTCTCTCAAAGTAGTCCCCAAATCTTCCATTGTTCTTAAATTAGCTGAACTGCCAGCCTGCAGTCACTGGGATTACTTCTAATTGCCTGCCCACTTTGAGAGTGGAAAAGAGGTAGATCCTACTAAGAATGGTTACCATTTCCATTTGTCCCCAGTGTCTGGGTGGTACTCTACTAGTGTGCAGGTGAGCACAGTACTTTCTGTGGAGAAGACTTCTCTGTTATGCTGCCCAGACAAAAATAGTAAGGGAAGAGCTGCATGGGGAAGCAATGAAGCAAATTAAAATGGACGAATTACCTCCTCCTAATGCAAATTTAACCACAGAAATTCAGAAGATACTAAAGATGTATCTCATGGGATGGTTCTTTAGTGTCTCAGAAACTGGTTAATTCCAGGCCCCCCAACACTGTCAGTGAACAATTCAAAATTAAGGTTACCTCCTCTATACTCTGTATTATTTCTCCAATCGCTCAAGTCAATTTCTGCCGTTCCAGCTATAACCAGTTCCAGTTCTCTGGCGTCAAACACAGACACGAGTCTTGCATCAACCACCTGTGACAGGAAATAAAATGCATAGCAACATTTCTTCATGTATTGATTTTTGCCTCCCTATAAAAGGCTTGTCTGCTACTAAGACATTTATCAGGTAACATTTCTCTCATGAATGGAAAGAATTAAGGTTTTTTTCTTATTAAAGGCAAATAAATGTACTTTTTCTTACACTGCAGTTCCATTCAGTTTCATTAGGGGATCACAGTGATTGAGAGTTTTATTGGCAAATAATATCAAATTATCTCAGGACAAATTAAGTTCAATACATTCAGTTTAATTGTCCATGTTAAAACAGGTAAGAGAGAAATACCTTAAAATAGACTCAGTCTACTGTGTTACACTGAGTACGGCATGCACACAGAAAAACCTCAAAGGCCCAATAAAGAGACGGGTCAATTTAGCAACCATTCACTGCCAATCATACAAATAGTTATCAATGGTATTTTCCAGTTTAAAGAAGATACATAACCATAGTGTTTAAGTCAATGACTCATAATGATACACACACACACACACCCCGATACCTGTAAAGACACTTCTGATTATATCTGCATCTGCTTTTTAGGACTCTGTATTTGGGAAATGTGTATGAGGAGAAAAATATTTTGGGAGGATAAAAGAAGAAAGTAAATTTCATTTTGGAGTTTTTTTTACCTCATAGAAACCACGAACTAGACTTTCTGTTTGTTGTACAACTCCCCTCTCAATTCTCCATTTCACCATTCTTTCTATATATTCTTTCTTGTTCTTTTCAGTGACGGGGATGTTGGCACCTCCTGGCTTTAATTCCCGTTCTGTGATCTTGTGAAAAAAATGACCAAGTGACAACACAGTATTATAAAGACAATAGAAAGGATTATAATAATTTAAACTTTTAACTTGAAGTAATTCCTCAAAAGCACTAGCCAAGTTTAGCAAACTGGAATATGTGAAACAAGAAAACGTAACAAATCTTTTTTGGGATAAAATCATATTTAAAATCCCATTTAGTCTGAAGAATCTCCATATTTAGAATGAAGAATAAGCTGAGAAGAAGAAACAATCCTTGCACTGATTAAAGTAGTGAAGTCTTCTAAATAATATCGTAACAAAGGTGGTGTAATACCTTTGAACACTAACTCTGCTGTAATTAAATTCAGGTAAACTACCTCCAGTAGAGCAATCCAAAATTTTGATACTTCAGATAGTTTGCAGAAAATCTTAACCAGAAAGACATGTTTGACCAGTTACAAATAATAGTTCCTCCTTAGATTTTAACATTGTTTTCACCAACCAGACTTTTATAAAAACAAGTTAAAATCAGCATAGAATGACAATCATTCTTCTGTCCAAATAAATGTTTATCTAGCAGTAGAATACACAAAGGAAATTAAATTAAGAATCTTGCACACCTGCCCAAAAACTTCTTCATTTACAGTAAATGTGAGATCTAGAATATCATGTATATCATTGTCTTTCATCCACTGCAAACTCTGGTGAAACTCCTCGTCGAGATATTCCAGGTCACTCAGGTCACAGAGTCTAGCACAAACAAGAAGAAAACACAGAAATACAGATGGATGGCAGTAGCGTGTGCTCAGTAACTAAGCTCAGATAGGACAGTCCTGAAAAACAGACTGAGAGCGGGAGCCAAGACACTACTTCAAATCTCTCTTTATTTGCCTAGTAATACCAGCTACTGTGTAACACAAAATAGTTTTGTTAATATACAAAACTCTAGCTTATGCTGAGTCTGTCCCATGTTTCCTGTGAAGAATATTTTGGAATTATAAAAATACATAGATTGAAAAGAAAAAAAATTCAAACCATATAAGAAATAGTAAGTTGGTTTAAGAAGCAACTCTCATCCTTTTTGCTTATGTGACTACAGTGCCACCTCTCTCTTCTTTGTGCAAAGAAGTCCGTTCAGACACTCTGCTTACCACAGAAATATCTTTTTACTTTTTCCTGTATTTCCCCTTATCTGACCCTTCTTTTCACAAATCCAACTTGTAAGCCAGCTGCCCCTTGCTGTCTTTAACAGTTATTACTCCAAGCTTTGAACATGTCAGCTGTTAATAATACTTAATACCATGGTGGCAATTTCTGCCATTCTTCTTAACTCCTTAAATCCTGTTCTGTGAAATAGGACACTGGGGCTATTTATTAGGTAAGGTGCTGTTCAGCTGCAGAGTTCCCTGCCTGCTTCTATTCTTGGGTCTGTATAAAGTCAGAAGAAAGATCTGTATTTTAGTTGGACGCTGAAGTGTAGTTTAAGTTATGTCCTGCAGTAACAGCCCCTACATCAAAGTTGATGGATTGGGCACAATGTCCAATCTGCAGAGGTAGTCTGGATGGTTCATGAGTTCTGAGGGAAGTGAAAGTCCAGGGCTTAGATGGAGAAGTTGCATGAATCAGGCTGTGTACAAAGGTAGCCATGCCATAATTTTGAATTTTACTGTTTAGAGAACCACCAAGTTAAACAATGAATTTAATTTGGCAGTCACACAATACTGGTATTAAAGTCCATCTGGGGTAAGTCCTCATTCTTATTAAAATGATTCTGTTAGCATTTAGGTACTTTTGAAATATACGTGCCATAGGGATGGATTACTCCACACTACTAGAATGTATGACGTTTTATACAAAAAGTATCCTTCCAGACTTCTCAAAAACAGCTTTCAAATGGAGGACAAAAAGTGAAGCACCTTAAGTTCATTAGGTCTTAAGTTCCAGACATGCTAAGCAAGTGCAGCTCTCACTGTTTCAGCAAGAACAGCAGTAGTAGTTCTGAAAACAAAGTCTAAAGTATATCAAAGTAGGCCTCCTCAAAATGGAGACTGCCAACAATCAGTCTACCAAGAATGGGTCTTGCAGTCTGAGTTACAAAGTGATTCATATCCTATCCTGTGAGTCGTTACAAGACAAATGAATAAGAACTCTATTAATATCTGGAATAAAACCACAGCATTTCATTGTACAACTTCAAATGTAAGATTTCATAGAGGAAAGCTGATAACATGGCTAAAACAAAACATGAGGTTTTCATACTGACAGAAACAACATTCTGAGTTACTAGGTAACTGGCTAATAACCATAAGAGGAAACAAGTAAACTGGATTGAAATGAAATGATTAAGTTATAAATAATAGCCTGTCTTTTTTGACAATAAACCATCGTAATTTATCTATATATAAAATGGCATCGCCCATGGGGAAGGAACCAAACAAAAAAGGAGACAGAACAATTCTACTCACATTCGGAGGAGGGCTTTATAAAAGGGTCGTGTAAAAAAGGCATCTAGCAAATACTGATGTATTAGAGCAAGACCAAGAATTCGACCACTAAACCTGAACCTGGAAGAGAAAGAGTTACAATCATTATACTGAAACTTTGTGGTTTGTACACTGCTCTGTCATCAAAACTTACATAGATTTCCAAACAGCATTTTTAAATCAGATAGCTATGTCTAAACTGTGGTATTTTTGTGTTTTGTTTTGTTTTTTCTTGTGTTTCTTTTACATTCTTAGTAAGGCACAGAAAAAAAAACAACGCAAGTCTGCAGGGTGTGGAAAATCCCTCAGATACCTAAGTTGCAACTTCTCAAAAATGTCAAATCCCTATTAACCCAATCAACCTCTGCCAGACTATCCTCTTTATAAAAGCGTATCTTCCAGAATGGTAGCCACTGCCTGTTTTCTTCACACAGCCCATATAGGATTAACTTGTTTTCATGTGACTGGGAGGCCAAAGGTTTTTTCTACCCTTTCCCAGCCTGAAAGTTCTTGCTGTCTGTCTTTTCTGCTCCCTCTTCTGGCTGGTGACTATGGAGATACATATATATTTTCACAAAACGTGGCTTGAAGCTTTTTTATGTACCACAGTGCTCTCCAGTCCTATCTCAACGGGATCTAAATGATCTCCTTCTTTCCCCTCTCTCTTTCTTGCCCTATTATCTTCATTTGGTCAGGTGGGCAAGTAGGGTTGGGGGACGGGGAAGGGAGTTTGATAGATCTGAGATCAGATGGCAGCAACTTTGAAATAGCAGGGTCTTTGCAAATATTCCCATGAGAATAAAGATCTACTGTGAAAAATCCTCCATGTCTCTGGAACTACATTTAAGTCTAGTGTTCTTTTTCAAAGAATATAATGTTTCTTAAACGTTCTGTTTGTCCATCCTCAGCAACATTTTTCTTGGAAAGATTAGGCAGATTAGGCCTTTTATTATACCTGCCTATACACAGGGTTTGCAAGATGAGGATGTGACATGCACAGCCCTCTCCTTCCACGCATAACTGTTTGTCACAGCTGCATTTTCCAAATTCCCCCTGAGGCTGTACAAGACCAGTGCTGTCACTGGCACCAGCACTCCCAGAAAGAGAGGGGGTCACACCTCCCTCACCCCCAAAGTCTCTGGTCCAGCACTGCAAAAGCCAGGGGTGAATACAGAATGTTGGCAGAAGCTGCACAGCATGGAGGGTTTTTTTTCTCCCCTTTTTGCCAGACCATTCTGCTTTTCCAATACAGCATATGCCATCTATTATTGCAGTAATGGAGTTCAACAGGTAGGTTGCTTCAACTAAACTGGATGCAGCCAACCATTTAATTTTCTGTTAGTTTTTAAAACTAGTAATGAGATTCCTTTCTGATGTTCATTCTTCATAACTGGCTTCCAATAAATAAGAACTCAGTACATATCTGTCCTACACAGATGAACAGTTGTCATTCCATTATTACCATAATCTAACTACCTACACAACAGAATTCTCTGTTAATATTCACAGCACAGCTTTACAGACTTAGGGCGATGCCATGGCTTAAATGAACTGAGGGTGATTTAAACTGGCTTATAATTGTGAAAATGGGATTAAGCAAAAATCCTTGATAACTATTTTAAAAGTATGTGCGTATGTACAGACTTTGCTTAAGAGCTATGTAATCAGCAGTCTTCCCCCCACTCCCAATTAAGATACCTCCATAGATTTCCTTCCAATACGTATGTTGTTTTTTTTCCACTGAGGAGACCTCTGTACTCTTTAGGAAGACTCAAACAAATTACATACAGTAACACTTGTTTGAAATCTCCCTTAATCTTCTCAGTTGACAAAAAGCCAGTATTTAAGGTTTTTTTTTTTTAATGCACAAGAGGCTAATATTGCTTTCATGAAATGACTGCTAATGTACAAGAAATGCAGAGTTGTGCTGTGAGACAATCCCATGGTACACGTTCCAAATCACAGTTTTGCTGACCTTGTGAGAAATAAGAACATTTAAAACCACAAAAGAAAACAAATCAGGAACATTTAAAGAAATGCAATTATTTTGCTGCTGGTTAAAAAGATCAGATTCTGTGTAATATGTCTGAGCATATATGAGCAGTGGGAACAACAGAAAATATATCTGAAAAAAAAAATAAAAAGAGTTCTTACCACTCATGGTGATTGTCTACAAAAGCAGACATGGGACTAATTTGTACTGTATAGGTATCGTTGGCTGAATATTCAAACAAACCATAATACGGATTGAAGAGCTCTCTAGACACCAGGAAAAAAAACTCTCTTGAAGGTCCACTGTAGTCCAACCTTTAAAAAGAAACTTGACATTACTATAAAGCATTCATTGTGTGCAAAGAAACGCTTTTTGTAAATCTACATTCCTTATGCTATATTTTAATTAAAATTTCGTAAGATTTTAACCAGAACCCTTATCCTGCAGATTGCTTAATGCCAAGGTATGTGAAGTCCTCATGGGTCTATTCTGAAATGGAATGGCTTGGAGGACTGTAATGAAGTGCTCTATGCGGGCTGCTCTCTTCAAAAATTTTGGCTCCAGCTGTAATGGCCTCTTTGCCACAAGAATATTACCAAATAATTGGGGACGGGAGGGAAGGGGGGGGAGAAGGAAACATGAAAAGAGCCAATGTTAGACCTATCTGCATCTGACAAATTAAGAATGAAAATGAACAATGGTTATATTTTGTCTTTGCAAATTTGCAACAATAGGACAATTTGAAGGATAATATTTCTGGTTTGTTTCTGCAATATAATCCGAGATTACTTCGGTGATTTATCTTTCTTGGTCTAAATTTTCTTGTCTGTCTTCCAAACTTGAGTGCATTTAAATGTCTTTTGGAGAGTGCATTTCCTTTGGTTGTTTTTTTTTTGGTTTTGTTTTTTTTTTTTTTTTTTTTGCTATTTCAAGATTCCAGTACTAATGAACAAGGAATCTAAATAACCCCTTCTTCCTGAATCATTAACAAACTCATTGCTGACAAAGCACTGAGACTGAATTTTGACATTATGCTGCAGGTCACCAGTGAAATGAGTTAAGTAGTTAAGTTAATGCTCTGGTAGAGTTGGAAACCAGAAAACTAGAGATTTTCCTGTGGGGAAAAGAGATTATTAGAATCCTAACAAAGAGTTATAAAGATCTATCTTCGATAGATTGAAGATTTCATACTTGACTTTTAAGAAGGTCTTGGTTTAGTATTAAGACAATGCAGAGACAGAAGTATCACAGAGAAGGTCAGCTTCCACACAGGACTTCTGCTACTAATGTTTTGGCTCGTGACCTTTTACAGAAAACAAACATAGATGAGGTATGTTTTTGAGGATGAAGTTGTCAGGCAAGTAAAGGCTAGGTACCATTATCAAGTTGAGGACAAAGCCTCTTTCATCTGCTGAATAAAAAACATTTTCCCTTCAGTCACTTGGAAGCACTTCACTTCTGTTAAGCTTCAGAAGTGAAGTACTGAAACAGATCTTTACCCTGGCAAGAAGGGCAGATTCCATCCTCAAATTGCAGAAAAAAAAACCAAACCAAAACAAAATGGTTTGGTATCATGGACAACTGTTGGATCTTAATCTTGGCACAAATAACAGGATCAAGTAAAGGGTCATCTGGAAGACTCTTGAAAACTTCTGGGATAATCAGACTCACTACGAAATCTTAAGATAGAATACAAACTCTGTGCTTGACTACCAGCCATTTCCTACAGATCCTTTTGTACGCAGAGTTACTGTGAGTCATGTTAAATAAATCAATCATGAGAGTCCTGCACTGCCAGTCAGATTTATCCCACAATTAAAGGCTTGGCACAAGGGTGAGAAAACTTCATACAAGAGGTATGCAACCACACAACAGCTGCAACTGTGGGGCATTTGGGTATTCAGGACTAGAGTAATATGTTGTTGGCAACGTGACTCATGTCTCCTAGGAAGCACCATTAATACTTCAGATTTACCACTCTTAAATGCAAAGCAGCTTCTGCTAATAGTTAATAGAATTTAGGGCAAATAACTTTAAAGAACCATATTCTTGGTATCAAAATTTTCTTTATTTATCACCACATGAACTATGAATGTAAAAACATTAAACTACCATCACAATTGCATGCCTGTATAAATTGAAGATTCAAGGAAGATACCAAACATTATAAGACTTATGATAAAAATCATATGCAATAACTATGCCTGAGCTGTTCCACTTACTAATTTGTACACTAATAAATCAATAGTTACTAAAATCTTTTAATTTGTGAGGATTTCATTACCCGTGACTTTAAGACTTACACCTCTTTACCAAGAGGAAACAAAATGCAAAAGCAAACTCCCACTTAAAACTGTAGAAAAAGGAAAAGAAGGAGCAAATAGGAAACAATTAACTTTCAGTATTCCTCCTCTTCATTGCCCTCCTCGCCTCCACCCTGACCTGTCTTTCTACACCTCGCCAAATAAACAGTTTGATGTGATACACATCCTTGCACCATCTCTGATGAAACAATACTGTTTGCACACATCCTTTCTTCATTCAAAACACACATTTGTAAATAGAGAATTGACGTCATTTTAATTTGACTTTGCCCTTAATTAACTCATTCTTTTCCATTAAGAAGAGAGTGTTGTGTAAAGCTGGATATAATGGGAACAGGATGCGTCACCCCCATTTCCAGGTCACTCTTCATCTTGCCGTACTGAGTGATGAAATGCAAAAGCCTGACGTCTGATGAAAGGAGACAGTCTATCGGGATCAATCTCTATCTCACGTATGATTTTAAAATTTTCCCTTTCATTTTTAAAGCTGAGTCGAGGTTGTAGCTGTGAAAGTAAACGCTGGTAGGGCTGTGTAAGACAGACCTCGTTCCTGCATCCCCACCCAGCTCTGTCAATATAGTGTAATCTCATCCTGCCCCAGCCTTGTCATTCCAGTTCTGAGTTTTTCCTCAGACAGCATGGTGATATTATTTATATGAACAAGTCCACACTTGGCTCTCAGCTGTCAACATTTTTTTATTTTAAGACTTCAGTGAGTCCTTATTAACACTAAGCACTTCAGGGTGAACTTTAAACAAACAACAGGATTTAGGGGTTTTCAAAGACAGATTAATTTTATCTAATCTTGTATGAGACGTTTCTATTGCAACTTTGCTATTTTAAAGACTCGCACATCGCATGGCCATAATGCACACTACGCCATTCCCAGAGCTGTGTGCTGCAGTTTCCTAAATAGCAAGGAATAATTTTGAATGTATTTACAAATACATTCATGAAATAATATCAATAGAAATATTTGTGCCCAAGGCAGTAGGCTTTAAGATCTGACAAAGGGCTCAAGAGACGAAAGAGGCGAGTAGTACATTGTTCCAGTTTCACTTGCAAAGAAAATCTAACCACATCTTGCTTTGCGATGCACAGCTCGCAACCTGTAACGCATTAGACCTTCATTAGACACAGACTGAGCATTCTCTGAAGCGACTTTGAAATGTCAGGAATATTTGTGCTTATTTGACAACTAGCAACAGCCTCGTTGCTTTTATTTGTGACGCCGGCCCTGGCCTGGAGAGGCAGTGAGCACCTCCTGTAGCACTGAGGGCTTTCAGCTCCCATTGCCTCAGACAGCAGTTGAATTAAGGAATAAGCCTGTAGCCTGCTCTTGAAGCACCCTCCCTCCAACAAATGGCAGCTGTCTTTTAACAAGCGCCAGAGATATAAATGTCAGCACTGACAGAAAAGAAATATGAATAACACGAGAAAGTTGTTTGTTTTTTCTTTGCTTTCCCAGCAACATTCTGAAACACACACCAACTGTTGTGAAAATTCACATAAACACATGCATTACTTCTGCAAAGGCAGGATACATTACATTTCACAATGCCTAAAAAGTCATCTTGAACAGCTGTATGTTCTAGGCTTATGTATGTGGCATTTCCTGACTGTAATCCTTCCTCTTTTCACTCTAGACCACAAGAAGTTTGGTGAAACAGCAGCTGCAAGACACTGAGTTTTGAGGTTACTTCCCCGTTCTACTCACCCTTCTTCCCCAACAAACGTGACATAGAGTTTATTTCTCTGCAGGTCTTTTCTTGAGTAGCCCATGATCTGGTTAAAGGCATCTTCTAGCAAGTGATCTCTCCTGATGATTAATCTGAAGAGCAAAATAATTTTGAAACAGCAATTCGTGAGCACGAACCACAGTTGGAAACATCTATTTACACTGCAAGGTGACAGGGTGACTTCATAGAGACACACGTTTCTACTGGATAATTTGATCCAGATCAAGCAGCTTCTGTCTGTTAGTCTATCTCCCTCAAGAATCTACTTTAGATTTCAATAAAATGTCTCTCACACAAAGAAGTGTAGTTTTGTTTCTTCTACCCTAGTTCTTCCTTAAATTAAAGGCTTCAATGGGAAAGGTCCTGAAGTAGGCATTTTCACCAAGTTTAAAATCCTTTTGTAAAGCTGGGCCTCTAAATCAGTCTTACTGTAAGCAAGAATCTAACCTTTTATGTAAAAATCAATCTCTTAACAAGCAAAAAGATAAAACCATTGGAAAGTCACTGAATGGTAACTCCAGAATCACATATCCCCACTCTATCCCCAGTGTAAGTGTGACGGCACAAAAAGTCTAGAAGGAATGGCAATTGTCGAAAACCAGACTGAACCATCGCATGTGAAAACATAATGTACCTTCTAAAAGAAAATTGTGAAAGTGAGGAAGTGTCATAAAGATCTAAAATAAGAGGTGAAAGAATCCTCCTTAATTAAACTTTTTATCTTCTGCCAAAAAAACTATGTTTAATTAGTTTCCTGAAACTTAGCTTGCTTTATATTCAAATAGTGCCTTATGCGTGCATTTCATCAGTCAGTCAGACTGAAGCTGGGAGCTGCTGCATCCCGCAGAGGGGCAGCTTACCCCTTCACACAGCCTCCTGCAAAGCCCTCGCTGGCCCTACTGCTTGTGCAGAGATCAGTCAGTGATCGCACTGTGCGATCCCGCAGAGGACACAGAAGCAGAGAGGCCAGGAGCTGGCAAAGTACCTGGGCAACAAGAGGACCCAGGCAGCATGCAAGTTGTACTGGGGTCCTGGTTTGAAAAAAGGGAACTGGTCAGTGTATGCCTGGGAAAGGAACCCAGAGGAAACTTCCATTAAAAAGAATCAAGCTGTTGTTCTGCTTAAAAATCCAGTGTGATGGCAAATAGGTCAGGAAAAAAAGGTGCAAGAAATGAAATGGATCTTACAGGTAGCAAATGCCATCTTCTTCTACCAGCTAGTTGCCTAAGCGTTCATGACAAAACTTTCACAGATTAAGCTTTAAGTGTTTATGGTTTCATTACATTATAGGTAGCCAATGCCCAACCTCTGCCTCTTAAGACTGTGTAAACAATACCATTTTAATCCCATTTCAGTTGTGGAAAACTTTTAACAAGCTCACGTAAATTAAATCTGAGCTCTGCACATATTCCTGAAAAATGTGAGAAGTGACTGACTGGAGGAAATTAAAATAACAAAAAACCTACTCCCTTATTCTAACAGAAGAAATGGTTAAAAAAAAGTTCTAGTGCCTCATGGCTACTATGAGTGTATCAAACTATGGTAGTTTGACAGCTGGCACAAGACTTGGTAATTTACAAAATTATGGAAGTATCTTATGATGATGATCCTTAACATAACAGTATGTAATCACACGATTATCAAATAAATGAAGGAGGGAAGACCACACTCCAAGCACTCTAGCATTCAGAGTGCTGAAGTAAAAATATGAGCAGTTTTTAAGGCTATCCTTACAATTTAATAACATTTAATTTTATGAGTCCTCTTTACTAAAGAGGACTGTGATGCCAACACAGACAATGACATAAAAAGACAAACCTATCTATTTTTTTCAGTGGAAAAAGACATGAGAAAATGTAACTGTTTATATCATAGCAAGTGCTATAGTGGAAGAATTCAGATGCCTCTTGTTCTGTCTGCCTCTTCTCAAAGTGCTTTTTGGCACTGTATTGGTAATACTGTTTGTAGGAAAATATATTTGGAAGAAATATAGAAAAGAAGTGCTCAGAACTTGCTGTATCCTCTGCTATGAATCACATGCTGGCACTAAGTCTTTTATGACAGGCTTTGTATTTCCAGAAGTGCAAGGGTAACCATAACATCTGCATTCCTTCTAATGGGAAGAAGCCTGTAGATGTGCAAGGCAAAGGCAAGCTGCCTGAGAAACAAATCCAGTTTCATGAGATTCTTCAACGTACTTGAGTTTCCCTGGGCCTTGTCCATATCCTTTAGTCTCCAACTTCCTGTAAAAGTTCCTCAGTTTGGCTTCAAAATCTCTTTTGTAAGGAGCTGGAGCTCGGGCATTGGCACGCTGAGTACCTGCAGGAAGCAAAAAGCAAAGAATGAGTCGCAGTGATATGAAATGATTAATGTCCCACCCTCTACTGAAAAAGACTCCTTAATAGCAAAAGGCATGGTATGTGTTTGGTTTAATCACTTTTATAAAGAGTAAAAGCTACATATTTTCAAATCTGCTCTGCATCCAAGACTTTTTGGTTGCTCATTTCCAATAGTATCATCTTTCTAAAGTAAGTCTTAAAAGAGCAAACCCAGGTCAATGCAAAAGATGGATTAAAAAACCAGCACAATCAACTGGAAAGACTTAACTTTTGTTTGTCAAGCACACTTTATGTATAACCTTTAAAATAGCTCATGCAATAAATGTTCTGTTCTGCTCTGTTCTGGTTTTAATATTATCAGGAAAAACAGGAACTCAGAAAAGAAGCACATACAGACTGTGCTCTGCTGTGCCCCTGTTGAATACATCAAGCTGAAGAAGGAAGACTTTTGGAAATTCCCTAGTAGAAGTTTTTCCTTAGGGAAGTAAAAGGAAGAAAAATATTGGAAGAATGGAAAGACTACCAAATTTAAGTTTGTGGAACTTTTCACATGTGACTGCAGGAACATACATTATGGTCATCTACGTGAATTTACTTTTGAAAAACTGTTTTTGAGGGTCAATTTCTTAAAAGCAGGGAGAGATGAGATGCCAAAAAAATGGCATACCCCCACATCTGCATGCACAAGTCTAGTATATACAAATTAGGTATTTAGTCTGATCTATTCTGAATATTACAACCATTAGAACTTCCACCGCCTCCCTGGACAAATTACTTCAATTCATTTGACTGCAAGACAGTGTGCCAAAGAGGCAGTTCATCCTAGGCGTTTTACGTTCCTCTTCTCACCCCTAGTTTTTATAACATTAAATTCCTCCCCTGCATGCCTGTGTAGACATCCACCACAAAAAAACTCAGAGGACGATTAAAATTTCTCATGCCCTACAGTATACATAGGTTGCCAACTACTTATCTGCAACTGGTGGTCATCTAACAGGCCCATAATGCACTGGAAATACAAATGAACAGTTTAGAAGCACATATATGTAGACTTCTGTCTTTCAAGTGACAATCAGTTCCTTATGTGAGTTTTCTTTTGGCTCCCTGTAAGAAACTCAGCCAATACAGAAACATTTATTGCTACTATGGGCGAAGGCATGAGAACGCAACGTTTCAGGTTATGAGAGAACGTGTATCCGTTTGGCCTGTGGGCAGAGACCAGGGGAAAAGAGCAGCTTGCTTAGCCACAAAGCATATGGGTCTGACGGCAAAGGCGACGAGCGCATCCTGCGGAAGTGGCTGCTGGAAGAAGCTGCAGAGTCGATCTCTCTGCAGAGATCAGAGAGAGAACAAGCAAGATCAGTATTAACGCTGAATGCCATTTACAGGTCTTTGAAAGACCTGTCTGACCAGAAAGTCACTTGCCACTTGTTCTAGGCTTAGAGTGATGCGTGGGAGGAATAGAAAGTGTCAGGGAATTCTCAGAGCTCCAATGGGAACATGCGGGACCCCTCTGGAAAAATAAATCATGGTCATTGATTAATCTATTGTGGTTATCCTCTTTTACTGAGAGCACCAAGGGCTTCTAAAAGCACGCTCAGCGATGTTCTCTAGAAAACTTACAGAAACTTGAAACCATAAACAGCCTTTTAGTTATTGGCCTTTTCCCCTTACTTTGTTTATTTCACTGTGGGTCAAAGTAGGTACAAAAACATAGTCACCAAAAAACGCAATAAAAGCATACTTTAATCTTAAGCCCTGAAGGAAGTTTTTGCTGAGAGATACCGCAGAACACAAATCTGGTAACACATTAATTCACAGTTCAGAAATCAGCAGTATATTATTCTGTCAGCACATGACAAGTCCCCATTGCAAATCAGATGCACATGCCAAGAAATTCCTGGGCAATTATAGTGATTACTTCCGCCTTGGGAACAAAAGATGTTAATGGAAGAGCTAAAAAATGCCAGTGATGTGATAATCGTATTTGATTTTCAAAGAGGTTATATTCTAAAGCAGATATAAAGAGTAGCTTCATGACTATTCATCTTTCCCAAAAGAGAAAGTACAACTGATTGTGACTGATGTGAACAATGGATCCTTAACACGCAACCTCGTGCAGTGCAGCACAGCCAGTTTAGCTGACAAAAAACCCACAGAGCCTTCATAGAAATGATGGGTTATTTACAATTTCTCATCAAAAAAGTCATTTGTACACCAACACAAACATGCATACTCGCAGACTGACAGGGACATTCAATGGTCTCTCTATATTTTTCTAGGAAACAGATTACATTTTAAGGAGAACAGGACTAAAACTATCACTGTTCATTCTTTACTGTGTGCTACTGCTTTGAGGAATTGATGAGAATGTCACATGTTAAAGATGATTGAAAGCATTTTAAAATTACTTTGTTCGAGTGAAGCCCTGCCCAGCATGCTTTGGTGCATGTAGTAGTAATGAAGAAATTACAACTCTGAAAGCCAAAACTGTTTTTACTCACAAAAGACTGCCAAGTTTGCAGTTGGAAATAAGGTACAAACATGCAGATCTCATTCTTCCTTTTCTTTTCAATGAAAGGAAACAGTTATATCTAAACCATATAGGTATTGAAAATATAAATACTTGTGAGTATTATATTTTGCTGCTTTGCAGAATGCCGTAAGATCATAAGGGTCTTCAGATAGTTTCTTCAAATAGGTCCTACAGAGGTCCTACATCCAGCAGCAGGACAAGCTACAACTCAGGACATGTTTATGAATGGGTTTAATCTGGTTTCTTGAAAAGGCAAATGCTTTTATGATTGTGGACTGGGAAATGCTCATAAAAATCACAGTACTTTTTCTGATAAAATTTTCTTGTTGTCTGAAACTACCTAGAGTTGCTTACATCCCAAATGTTCTCCATTTATCTATGCTTTTGGTAACAAATTTGTAGAAACCCCCTTAAGCCTCTTCTAATTTACTGCAGTGATTTTATTTCACTTACTTATTATCTTTCTTGAGAAAACTAAGAATAGTGACATCTATAAACTTCAAATTGCTGAACTTAGCCTTCAGAGGTCAAATGGAACTTGTCATATTTGAAATAATTTAGTTCTGATCTGCAACTTAGTTAACAGGCGATCAGTTTCATTCCATTCTGGCATGTGTATTTCCAGACAGCTGCAATAAGCTATCTTTTGCACTCATGTTAAGGGACAACAATCTAGCTTTACATAAAATTGTCACTCATTGCCCCACAGACCCATTAACACTGGCATTTTAATGTACAGTTATTACCTCTCATATTGTTAATTCTTTAGGCATCAGGATCCTGGCATGAGCAGTCACTTAGTTGTTTCACATCAGTGAAAAACAAGTTTGCATGTTTTACAAGTCAGAACAAAATCACAACCTCTGAAGTTGTAATACACTAATCTACCGGCAAAACGTCTTGTGAGCCCAAGGCAAAGGTTCAAGTTTGACAGTCAAATGCAATCATACTTGTTGACTTTGCTCAAAAATAGGACTAGATCTTTGTTGTTGCTGGAGCAACAGAACTTGAATCTTCAGAAAGGTGGAAAGTCATTACATGCAGCATAATGTCAACTAAATGATGGGACTGGCTCTACTGCAGTATCTTACAGATACCATCATAATGGAAGTACTGCAGCGACAAGCTCACTGACCACTCAGAAGGTGCTGCAACTTATGTAACTTTACCCATCTAAAAGTTGGGGATCGCAGAGGGGAATAGGTTATACTTTCCAAATAGCAGGTTCTTGGCTTTAGGTTGCCATGAATTTCAATTTGGAAAGCAAACAAAAAAAAATACAGTCAAACCATTTTTCTATTGGTTTTGTCTCTGACCTCAGGGAAGGAGCAGGAGTGTGCTACTGAATTTACTGATCTGGAACTGGTCCTTACCAAGTATGAGACATGGTCTCGAATAGTTCCTGCAGAAGCTGTGCCTGAGCAACTTACCTGGAGAGTTCTGAGGCGAAGACACTGGCGAGCCTCTAGGGGACTGGCAATAACTTGGATGAAGTAAGGCATGTGGCGGCACATATGACATTATCTCCTCCTCAAACAAGCTGGCAAAAAGGAGCAAATAAGAAATAACATGTTTATTTGAATGAATGATGTTTTTCACTTTCTAGGAATAAATCTCTAGTTACTAGACTGCTTTCTTTCCACTATGCACACTTAGAGTGCTACAAAATATTTTATTGCCATTCCCTCAATCAGACCTTGAAAGTCTAGACCTGGAAAAGAGTAATTACTACTTTTGTGGGACATCGCTGTACATAGCACGATATTTGTTTTCAAGGTTAAAATATAATTAATCACCTTTAAAATTTGTTTGTTTGGGTTGGGGGGGGTGGGTATGTGATATTTTTTTTAAAAAAAAAAAGAAACAAACTTGTCTTCTCATGACAGGGGGCTCAATAACCTTAGTCACACTTTTCTGGCGAAAGATCTGCAATACTGCACAAAGAGCAGGAACAGAGACAAACATTCTAAGCCTCCAGGATTAAGAACTTGTTGAGTGTATTGCATAGTAAGCTTGTTGGCACAACATCTTACTTCCTTATTTTAATACTAATACTGTTGCTGAACCAGGTATCACATCTAGTCTGTTCAGGTTGAGTTATTTCATGCTTCATCTGTTATTGCTACACAGCTTTTAAGAGGAAAAAACAATAAACATTTTGCAGCCTAATCACTGCATCTCTGTACATATAGTATCTATATTATAATTTCAGTCTTTTCCCAAAATTGACACAAGCAAATCCAAAAAGAGACAGAATATCTAATATCAGAATGGATCTGATATCAAAGCCTATGTTGGATGTTAAACACTACGCAGATAGAAATAAACTGTTGAGATCATATATAAAATTTATTTTAAAAAATTGAGCTACAGAAAGAATCACAAGCCAATCTTTTACTATAAAGTTCAACCAATGAAAGCGATGTTCAAATAAAAGATTTTTCTTACTAAGTTTTTTCACTGAACAAATACCTAGAAAAATTTTTTGCATGAGATTTTTTTTTGAATGGGTATTTCCTGGCAGTTCTTTTTAAATTCTTGACAACACGTTCTTTTCCTCCAAGTTACATTTTGATGCTGAAAATGTGATAAAGCATAAACCACTACACTTCAATCTTGGATTAAATGAAGAGTTAAGATGATTATTTGTGTTGCATAACACACAACATGTTTGGAAGAAGAAACTGAAAAGTATTTTCTTCTTAACAGCTGAAGCATAATATAATGCCATTCTTAGAATATTTTTTAAAATGTGATGCACTGTATCTCCTTCAGTCCCTACACGCATAGGGGTTTGTTTGTTTCTTTTAAGTTAGCTGCAATTTTATATTTACTGAGGCATGTGAAAAAATGTACAGTGTTCCCAAGCAATAAAAATATCAGAAACAGTAATTCCACCCAGTTATTTACTACATCTCAGAGTGGTCTACAGGGCAATTATATCTTTTCCCCCCAGCTGAAGAAACAGAGGCATGGAAATGGGTACAGTCTTCCCCAAGGTCATCCAACCAGCCAAGCTAGACACAGAACCCAGGTGTCCGGAGCCCCAGGAAGATTGAGTCATCACAATTAGAGTACAGTTTTTTCAGGGTTTCATAAAGAAGGGTCATGATGACACCCTGCTGGAAGATGCTGTTAAAAGTAAAAATCCACCGAGACTAAATAATGGTAAGAAAAGAAATTTCATCATCTCACTACATCACTATTTTAACTTAGCCCACCTTCGAGTTTACACCAGTATTTAAGCACAATAAGCTCACAATTACTCAGTCCAGTCTTGAGGTTTAACATCCAACATTTTAAGAAACTGATGGATGCATAGATAACATTTTATCAATAACATGTCCTCAGGGCAATGGTAATATTAGATTATTAATAAAATGGGAAGAAAATCCTCAAGCTTTTCAGTTAGGGTTGTTTTGTTTTTGAAAAAAGTAGGTTAAGGAAATAAAATCTGAATAATATAAAGTTATTCTAGGGAGGCACTGGTTACTACTTTTATCTTAAAAATTAGTTATACTGATTATTGCTTTTCTACAAAAGAAAGATTGCAATCGAAATTTTGAATTTGCTTTATTTCCATTATAAGAATTATTTGCAGCCTTTGCTGTTAACAAAACACTAGAGGGAAAAAAACCCACTCAAAGAGCGATGATAAAAGCATTCATGCAATCTTTATTTAAAAACAAATAGCTGAAGCCAGACTTTTCTGAGTAAAACTTGTGCCATCTCCATCCATTCTACATCAAAACAAAAATCTTTAAAGGTTTATTAAGGAACAATATTCGCATTTTTAAAAAGCTTCTGCATGGCTTTAAAATGAGACTTTTTTTTTTGTAGCTGTAATTAATTCAAAGATTTAGGGACCAGAAAGGATTATCATTATGCAACCTGACCTCAAAATACTACTACTAATGCCAATCCTATTTCACTGGATTCGATTTTAAATGTACTCCTGAATTTCTTGATGCACTTTTTCAACAGATGAGAATACAATATGAAGATACGAGGGTTTCATTCTAGCAAAAAATCTGCCTGATTTTTTGAGTTAATTGCTTAACTGAAAAATATTAAAGAAGCAGCTTCCCATTTCTTGAACTCTTGTTCAAGTATATATACTGTAACAGTATTTCCTTTATTAAATGGGACAATGCTTGACAGCATAGTGAAGAGGCAGCAAGTCATTAAGTAATAAAAACATATCTCATGTATGAACATTCACAAATACAGACTTTCCAAACCACAGAACTAAACAGATGCATTCTTGAAGCAGTAGAAGGCACATTCTTGCAAAGAGGTCTAAACTGTACCACCTCTCCAAACGTCAGAGCTGGATGTAAAAGGACAATCAAAGGTGGTCTGGGCAAACGCATATAAATCACGAGCACAGTGATCTTGCCTTTCCTCAGACAGAATATCACATTCCATCACTCCTACGAAAAAATGTGACCTCTAACTACCATCTGGAAACTGAACATGATGAAAATAAAAAAATATGACCCTTGAGTTGTAGCTCTCCCAGCTGCAAGTCCAAGTACTGAAAGGGAAATTATTAGCTCAGTAAATCAGCACACACTACTCACTGAAAGGGTCCTCAGCAGCTGCCACAGCAGATTCCATATGTGCATCGAAAGCAGCAGTGCCTACCTGAGTAACATGACAAGGTCTGCATCGCTGGATAAACGCACCAACCCAGGTGTTCCCTCTGTCCGGATGAACTGGATCTTCTCCCTGTGTAAGCAAAAAAAGACTTCCAAAATATCTTTTGCAAATACGGCACCAATGTACACCACAGCAACAAGAAAAAGTACAGGGTATATCATAAAACCCTCTGGATTATGCTTCTGTATTTCAGAAACCATTTTTTCCCCTGCCACACCATGTCTATGTGAGGAAGAAAATATTACAACCAAAAAGCTAATTTGTTCTGCGCAGCGATTCTCCTGTTGCCCTCATCTCTTCCACGCTCAGGCTGCTTCAGGTAGTACAGCCATGCAACCAGTAAAAAAAATAAATTTAAAAAAAAATATCAATCCTTCAAGTTCAGGCTAGCTGTGTCCCTGAATTCAAAGTAGGAGGCTGAGCCCTGTGGGAGGACATTACTATTCTGAAAGTGAAGTGTTTAAAGAGGTACTGTCTTTTTTTTGAACCTTTGTACAAATGCAAGCCATACATTACAATGGACACTTGTGATTTTAAAAGTGGGGTTTTCGTGCCACACTGCATTGAAGAGATCTTCCAGAAAAAGCCTTGCACTATTTCTCCCCCTCTGCCTCAGCCAAGCACACACCCTTCCTCCCAGACCCAGTCTGGTCACTAGTGTAGAATCGATGCATCCTGAACTCTGAGCAAGGTAACACACAGGTTTTTAGGATCTACATTGAATATAATTCCTTGGCTGATTCCTGTTCTTTTTCTCTTCCGAGTTTTTTCTTGCATTCTAAAATGGAAGAACATCCCTTTTATTTTCACTCTATCAGTACAAGGTATATGATGTTACAGTAGAGATAAATTCTAATTTGGCTTTACTCTTCATGAGGGAAAGAAAACAAAAAACAAACCCATGTAGTAAATCTGTCCCGATTCCAAAGGAGAAAACCTCCAAACAAACAGAAAAGAACTCCACATAAGAACAGCAGTAGGGTCCATGTACCCCACTGTCCTTTTACCAACAGTGACAACAAGAAGGTCAAAAACAATCCGTGCAATCGACGCTGTTAACGAGGCTGCTGGCAGCTGTGCACAGTTTAAGCCGCAAGATGAATTTCTGGAACACATCATTTCATGCACAGCAGTTTCAACAAAAGGATCAAACCAAATTTCTTGCCATCTGTCTCTCAAATCACAGTTCATACAGACCTTCTCCAACAGTGGACCTACCATACATTCCCTGGTAACTTGCACTACGCTTACAGCATAATTCAAGGGTGAAAAGAGGGCACAGCCCGGCTGTGCCCAGTTCTTGCCAGGGTGGCAGTTGTGGCTGTAGCAGGAGTGTGTAATTCAGTGTTCCTCCATGAAGAGAGGTCCTGAAAGTCAAGCACCCGCTTGGTCAACTCTGTGGTTGCAGCCAGTCAAGACTTGGGTTCAGCCTGGAAGCCCCGTGGTTCCACTAGCACAGCGCTGAGCCAAAGCCAACCTGCAAACGTGGCCCTACAGTGCCCAGGGCAGGGACGTCTGGACATTTCTAGAGCCTACTCAAACTTACATCAGTGCCCAAAGGGCGAGGTTTGAGGAAATAAATGGTGGATTACAAAATATATCTTAGCATTTAGTTGGCAGCAACACCAGGAACCAGAAGGATGTTTTCTGGGTTAACTAATGTATGCAGCCCTCCAAATGAATGCAATCCATGACTTCTTGGGGTTACCAATGAGAGCTGTGACTTCGATAATAGTTTTTTACATATATGCCTTTTACCTTCTGTTAAGATATAAATTATGTTTCATGTATAATAGATGCCTTTGCCTGAAGCTTTTTACATTATTTAACACCTTCTCAGTTTCATCTGTGGTGGGTTGCAATAAGATTTGCTCCTGGCTACATGCTTAATAATAGTATGATAAATACAATGTTCTCCCTCCACCATAAAACCTCTGAACGATGATTTCCTACCTGTAATATACTTTCATTGTATATTTTAATTGACCCTCAAATTCTTATCACATCTATTCATTCTTTTTATGGAATGAGAAATAATTTTAGGCAGAAAATGTGAGAGATCTTTTCAAATTATCTCTGTCCTCTTCCACTAGTCAAATACTGATTTTCCTCCTCTCCCATGTAATAATTATAATAGTAATATTTAATATCATCATCATTCTACTTCAATTGCACTGAGGTCCTCAAAGAAATACATTACAGACAGTTGTACTGATGACTACACTAAAAAATGACACGAAGAACACATAGTGTGAGATTTCACTTAGGTCTTAATTCATCACGTGTTACAGCAACATCATTGGAGTTTCTTAGTCCCACAATGTGTGAAATAGACACGGATTCCAATAACTTGCTAAATCAGGGTCTTAAAAGACTAACTAGAAAAAATGAAACTGGAATCTTTATAAAAATATAAGAACTGTTACTGAAACATCAGCTCTAGAAGAATATAGGAGAGGAATAATGGAAGGTCATTAGGTCAGGACAGCCCTTCTGTAAATGCGAACTGAGAAAATAACAACACAACCAAATGCCTTTCTGCCTCACAGTGCCAGCTTTACACATACTCAAATGAACAGGCACATTTGCTGTGCCATCCAGCTGTCTTGGCACATTTTGAAGACATCAGCAAATCTCTTATGCCAGTTGTTCCAAACATTTTATTGGAGGTACCTTTATTTGGTAATAACACATAGCCTCTGTTCTCATAAACCTTATTTCAGGGAGTTACTTAGAAATACAATAAACAACTATTTCCTGCAGCTTTATGAGTATGCTTGAATACGTCAAAAGTCTACAGTCTACTATGTTCCACTGCTAATTTTAACAAAAGAAACTAATTCTAATTAGCCTTTTGTACTGTAATTGGAATACCAAGATTCACTAATTTTATTACCTGAGTGAATGATTCCTGGTAAGATCTGGTTGACGCTCTTGTAGGATTTCAAAGATATTGGGCTGCCGCAAAAACGCGACGATCTTGTCATTGTAAGCTGAAAACATCAACAAAAATATCATGCTGAAACAAGGAGATACTGAGAGACAGAACTGTATTCCTTCTGAGTTTTGAGCAATAATGACAGCAGACTTCATCTTCACAGTTTTAAGTTTAGCAGTATTGTGTGAACACTTTTTAATGTAACGTTACTATCATTTAGGGAACAGGCTTCTTGATTATGAACCAAATCTGATTGGACACGCCCTTCCCACTGTCAACAGCTCTAATTTTGTTAGCAATTTTTATTATATTTTATCACTCACCCTCTTAGCTAAGGTCAAATTAGAATATTCATTGTTAGAATAAAATTGCAGGGACCTTGGTTTTCACTGCACTGAAATCCATTCTCACATACTAAGCCATCATTGGAAACACCCATATCAAATCCTCACTGGTTGCTGAGCCTGCAGTGTATGCACACCATGTCCATGGCAAGGGGAAGGATTTAAATTAGCAGAGATTTTCAAGTAAACATGCCACAATACAAAGGGCCAGTTATAGTCAATCGGATTAATTTATCTTGATTTAGCACAATGTGACAGCTGTTAGATTCAATAAGCTAAATTCTGTTCTTGGTGGCACAGAAGTCAGTAACTTTGTGCGTATGTAACTGAGAACAGAAGTTAAGCTAATGACTAATTCCAAGCTGATTAACACTTTCTGGAATCTTGCCAAAATAGATGCTCAGAAGTTGTATAAAAATCACTGGGAATACACAGAGTCCAATTAGGACACAACTCGGCTTCAACTCTTGCTGTCACCGTGCAGAGTAAGTGAGCGAGGAAGGGAGAAGTTTTACATCAGTTATTTGGTTCTGCACAGACACTTTTGGTATTATTATTCCTGCAGGTTGCAACTGAACGACTGGGAAATGCCGACGGACAGAAGCAATCATAACAACTGATAACTTCCACCCACCCCAACCAAATGAAAAACCCAGCAGTGCACACTGACACGACACACTCGGTCACGGAGAACTTCTCTGTAAAGAGGCTGTGTGCCGACATACCCACTGGAACCACATCCTGGTACTGAGCTCTGCTGACTGTATTAAATGTGCTAGACGGTCTCGGCAAAACTGGTGGTCCTGAATGACGGGAGTCCTCTCCAACCTGAAAATGTTCAAGTAACCACAATGAGCGTCTCTCTGCCAGCATACGTACTCGGGTACATAAAAGTGAGAACTCATGTGGCTTAAAACTAAGCATGTACATAAATGCTTTGCTTGGTCATTATCCCCAGTAACCACCGCAGCAGGAATCAGCTGCGTCGTATGACAGTTATTAGTAAAACATTATTTACTGTATTGTGCCTATTAATATAAAGAATCAAAACTGATTGAAAGTTTATTGCTACTTTCAAATAATAGTTCCATTCAAAAAAGTGACAAAAAAAAAATCAAACTGGGATTCCTTCAGAGGGTCTTATGTACTTCACAGGACATCTTTATCCATATCGAACATTCTGAAAAATCAAATTCTGCTCCTTCATTAGCACCTCTATCACCTCTGTGTATGAATGGAGTGTCACTAAATCTGAACCAGAAGCAAGTTTGTGGCTGAAGCTGGAGGATAAAAAACCGAGTTCACATTCAGGAAAGGCAAATGAGTCCAAAACGGGTAAAAATATGTTTCCTACAATCATTCAGTAAAATTGCTCTGATTTTTTTTTGTGTTCACCTTCTGGGATTAAAAAATGTGGCATATGAACATTTTTTAGGGTAGAACCACAACGTAAAATTGTTCCTGGTAGCATTTGTGATGTCAGGGCAACTTCTGCAGTTCTCTGTGTGCCAAGACTTTAGTCATTTCTACAGTGTCAGTATTTTGTATTTTATCTATATAAAATATTTTGTTTAACCTCTCTTTCATCCTGCTGCACCTTTATGTTTACTTCTCAGCTCCTCTGCCTACATGTAATGGTTAGCATTTGAACTACACTTCCAAGCTTCAAAGATCTCTAAAACATCTAACTGCAAAAGATCAAATAATTGTAAAGATTGTTTTTAAATCCAGTCACTGAAATTGCAAAGAAGCGAAAGTCTTGAGATATCTCCCAAGATCTTTGTGGTCTCTGATAATACCCTCTCAAAAAAATGAAAAATTATTTCCTGTAGGCAGTGTGCTGGAAAAGGAATGCCATTATTATTAGCTCCAGCTTCCCGCTGCAGTTCAGCTTTAGCTAAAAAGGCATTCCTTACACTGGGTAATGTTTGCTTTAGAGCATCTCCCTGTAAAAACTGGGTCAGTGGCTTCAAAACATCGAAGTTCACGGCAAGGCAAAGCCAAAGAAAGTATTTTGAGAAGTTTTTTCATTAAGTACTCATCTTTTGCAATAATGTACAGTTCCGTGATGCAATGGTTTAAAAATAGGAAAAATAGCTGCAAATATGCAACATTTAAGTCATAAGCACAGAAGAAAAAGTGGTGTTCAGATTCATGCATTTGCATATAAATGAACATCACGAAATCATTAATCCTAGAATGGGAATACTGTATTGAATTGCTATGTTTGAGATTCCTATCTAGAATTATGCTTATATTCAATTCAAGTTACAAGTGTAACAGTATCAATGAAATACTTCTAAAATTACATGTAGAAACATGGTTTAAGGAATTTCATGCATCTAGATGGAGTAGGACATTTTGACAGGTAATCAGCACTGTGTATATGCAATATATGTGATGACTTCCTGTAGGATAAACTACACTTATTTTGCAGTATTGACAACTTCAGCAGCATGGTTGACACGAATCTCTCTGTTTTAAATGCAGAGCTTCTGCATGCTGCTTAAAGAAAGGTAATTTCAGTGCATATTTGGTAAAGTCAAGAAAAAAAAAATATTTCTGCTCTGTCATAAATCAACCAAAACAGAAATACCTGCTTTACCCTATCGGAGATCTAAATAGCTATGTGAAGACCCTTCTAGCTTCCTTGCCTGCTGTAAGACATCATTACCTACATCACATCACCAAATTGACAGAAAACACCATTTAAAACCATTTGTAAGGTATACCTTACATTGGGGGTGGGGAGTGGAAAGTATTGTGGCTGACAAAACCCTGTTCACACAGGATATGACAAGAAACGCAGCCAGTGGTATGGCACTCGCTCGCTGCAGCTCAGCGGAAGCCCTGTTAGAGAAGTGGCAGAGACGATTCATGCCTCCTCTGAAACAGACCTCTGGCAGAACTCCATCTGCCACAAGACTGAGCTATAAAAAAAAAGATATATCAGAGCATTTCCCTTGCCATTCTAAACTGTATTATCTTTAATGCCTGACATGGAGTAGCCCTCGCCTGAAAAGACAACTTACAGCCTTATGGAGGTTAAATAAAGTACAACTAAAGTCTAAGTCATTGTACCTACACTTTCTCACAAGTAAAAAGAAGTTACAACAACAACATGGAGACTGCCAGTGATAATGGTCCACAGTGACATATCTACAAAATAGTGTTTGCCATGTATTTCTGTTTAGAAAGTAGAGATGAAATACATATGCAAATGCATATGACAGTCTGATATGCCTGTTCACGGTAGGATTTTTTTTATACTTATTTGGAAAGTTGCACATCTAGATGTATATACACACGTGTACTTTTTTTACCCCTCTTACTTGCAGAGTTATATCAACATACTTGGCAGACACCATGGTAGACAACAATACACATTTTGGCAGCAAAAGACAGGATACAGATACTGCTAATTTGTAATCAGATGCTCTCCTGTGGTTAAACGGGGTTACTGCGAATTGAGAGAAACTCATGTCTGATATTCTTCCTCTGAATTCAGACATTTCAAAAGCAACAATGACTAGCAAATAAAATAATAAATATTTACAGACGAGTACCGTACGCTCACAGAAGAATCATGCTCCTCACAACATGGAGTTGTGAACGGAACAATGTGAAAGAGGATGATCCTAAAAACCCGGTGGTTCCCGAAGAGAAGGGGCAGATCCAACTCACCTCACCAGCGCTGTGGCTGCGTTGTCTAGTTAAGTGCTGCCGATGGACTAACGCACTAGTGGGTCTGCTACTCTGCAAGGGAAGCCGGGGGTCGATGAACGTGGTAGTGCGGGAATTGTGGTCAACAAAGAAAGCCTAAAGAAGGAGAAAGAAGAAAGAATTTATAGCTAACGCTTTTTAAAAATATGTCAGAGGTTAATGTCTAGTCAGGATCTAGGTTTCATTCACTGATGTGAAGCTGTGGAAAATCTTCCTCACATTACTGTGGCTTGCATTTCCCTTAGGCAAAAGAGGGATAACAGTTTTCCATCTCACTGAAGGGATGAATTCTTTAATGCCTTACTTCATTCATGTCAATAAAGCCCTTTGAAATTCTCATCTGACAAGCATCAGAAGTAGGAAGCTTTATTATGACTGTCAAGAAGAGAAGATTTAAATGTTTAATACAAGTAATCCTGGTGCATACTCCCTTTTATTTCCTTATAAGCATCTAAAAAGATGTCATTAAGTGGCAAAACCGTTCCCGTTTGTGAACTATTTACCATATAATTATGAACACAATTGGGTGTATATACATCAAGTGTATGATTGCATCCTGTGATGAACTATGATTACAGGCCAAGAGGCATTTTTGCCATTCTCCTGATATAAATATATAAAGTTTGCCAACATTTAAAAAAAAACCCCACAAACAAACAAAAAAAACCCAAACTAAAACAAAACAAAACAAAACAAAAAGAAAGGTCAGTCAGGGGCACAAAGATGATGGCAACAAAAACATTTAAACCAGGCAACCAGTGAGAATTACCACATATTGGCTGGTCAGCCATTTGCTGAAAGCAAGGTCACAGGAGCATGTGTCCTGGAAAATGAAAACCTCCTCCAATTCTGCCCAATTTGAACTAAAAAGGTTTCTAAGCCCTGAAATTTAAACGTTTTCCAGTGTTGGTGTTGCACTTGGAAACCAGCACTGTTCTATTTCAACACACTTTGGTTTCTTTCAGTCACAATGCTGGAAACGTGCGGAAGTGGCAAAAAAGATCCTGGTTTTAAGCAGGGGAGTTACAGGAAAGTGACATCTGGTTTGAGGAATCAAAGAATCTGGACCAGCAGAGAGGTGGTTGGGGACTGCGGGACCCATTTCTCTGTTTGGATACCAGTGAGGTACTTCGACCACAGTTTCATAAACAATTCAGTCCTGCGATGTCAGCAAAAGAAACATTCTCATCTTCCCTCATCCTGACCACTTGTTTCATCCCTCGCTCACCCTTCCTGCCTTGTGCTGGCACAAGTGCTTGTGTAGCCACACAGTGAACCCAGCTGGGGAGCTGGTCCAGGCTAAAATTACTTTTTTTGTCCCTCTAACCTCGGTCAGCCCACCAGGGACGAGAGGAGAGCAGAACTGGCTCTTTTGGCAGCGATGCCAGCTTATAGTATTCATTAAATCATTGCTTCAGACCACTTGGTATAGCCAGACCAGAGAAAATGCAATTCTTCTGACTGCTATGAAGGTAGGTAGACAAACCAGTGTGTCATGCTATACAGCAGCTAAATACCATTATGGATTGTGGTGGGAGAAAATATTCATACTTCCATTTCCCAAGGAAGGAGAAGCATATGGAGGGACACCACAGTTGCAAAACCGTAGAAACGCTCCAGAAGAGGGCAGAAAGCCTCCTACAGCCCTAACAACGACTACCTGTACATGTAACCTGTGCCTACAAGCAAGGAATCACATGACCCGAACAGTAAGGAAGAACTTCGTTTTGATCATCTGACACAGTTACAGATACGCAAGTGAAACTGACTGTTACACAGTTCAAAAACTATGAAGTGTATTCCATAAATGCAATTTTAATTGCAATGTTTGAGCCTAACACAGGACTTGTTCACCTTGACAAATAACGATGTCATCTGCAGTGCAAGTATAGAGGTTAGAGAATATGAAACCAGTGGGAAAGCAGGATGAAAGCCATTCTGAAATTTCCGTTTTGGGCCTGGAAAATGCCTGGAAGAGGCTGCTGGAACATATCCAGGCTTTCTGAAAATTTTGTTCCTGATTGATAGCTTTATTTCACTTACTAGCAAGTGCTTGGTATAGGGGTTTTTTTTTAATGTCCCTCTATCTACTATTTTATCTAGTCTGGTCTATGTGTATTTATAAGATGTGAAGCACTTTCATCAAAACAAAGGTTGATTTCATTAAGTCAACATTATACTGTAAAATCACTTAGAAAAAACAAAGGTACTGATTCAATATAGGAGAATACTACCTAGAGTTGCGGTACACAGTTCTTTGAGTTAATGCAGCAATCTAACATTGCATGTGGTGTTCCTTAGCATTACATTTAAATAAATGTCTCAGTTTAAACATTAAGTTAAAGACAATCACATCTTTATTAAATATGAATGTTTGCAGGCCAGCTAGTAGCAGCCTACTTTAAAGCATAAATTACTACTTTGAAGCTTCAGTGAAGATAATCATTGGAGCTTCAAGGCTTTGGGCTAATCTGGACATTGGCACACAGCTCAAAACACAGTGGGGCTCACAGTGGCGGTTCAAAAAAATTCCTCTCATAACTCCTGTCTAGCTATAATCCATGAATCTATGATGCTTGAAGAGACTGACATAAGATGGGTAGTGCCAAAACTACATTTAGCCCATTAAACGCGGATAGTTGCCCAAGTTATCTTTCCAATTAAAGTCTATGAAGCTTGCTAAAATACCTTTTCTTCCTATTGAAGACATTAGTAATCAATTACAATGGAATCTTTCATTGTAGAAAGAAAAACAACAAAAAAGAAATGCCCTACAATAACTTACTATGCATTTGCACATCTTGCAGACATCTAATTAAAAAGTGTATACATTTGTATCTGGCTTTAAAATAAAAACATATGCTTACACGCATTGCACAAATGCAGTGGGGTGCTTATCTGTATTATCATATCACATGAAATTCTGTATTGTTGCATACAAGGTTATCAGACTGAGTTCAGCTCGGGGACCAAACTAGCCTGTACAATGCTTCCTGCTACCGCTTTTTCCAACAGTCTTCTGCCTCCCTGTGGTCAGTGACTGATGAAGGTTCATCTGCAATGCCAATCAGAAACTCCATCCTAGCGATACCAGACCTTTTAGGTAGAACTGCACACCAAACCGATTTTATCTTCTGTAGGGGACACACAGAGGAGTCAAAGAGGAGTAGGCAACTGGGCTTTGCTGTGCAGCCTTGAAGGGAGTTCAGAGGTAGGCAGTCCCCAGCTGACCTTGGAAGACAGCCTGCAAAGAGGACAAGCAACCAGGACAGCTCTGACGTTGGGGACTAAAAATTCAGCACTGCATAAGGGTCCGAATGATCCTTGTGCCTTGTGATTGTGCCTTGCCTTGCACCAAGACTCTTACTATGATATACTTGGAAAAATAAAGCAAAACCTTGTCTCAGCAGGGAAGAGTAGCCAGGGAAAGGAAATACAATTATGTATTGTGGCATGGCTAATTTCTACTTGCTTCTCTTTAGCTTTATGCTCTAATAAAGGCAGGTCCAGTTTCGGTTTGGTCTCATCAAGCACTGGTCTCACCACGTTCTGGCCATCATCTCTCGAGTGCTGAATAGGCTTTTCTACTGACCACAAGTGCTACTTGTGACAAAGGCTATTCAACATAATGAAAATGAACAATACTGAGCCTAATTCAAAGTGAAGAAATCGCAGTGGGGATTTATTCAGTGCTTCTTGTTGATTAATGTTGTGGTAAGCATCACTATTACCAAATACCACACCAGAAATCCAAAGGTCTAATTCTGTCTATGAAGTGCCTATTAAAGTCAATTGAAAATTGCTGTATTCTTCAGGAGAAAACTGGCCTCTGAAGAACTGAACAGAAAAAGACTTATGAAAACAGAAAAGAGTGAGGAGGCAAAGAACAAGGTTAGTGTAATTGCACATCCCTAATTGTGTTTCTAATGAAGAAAACACAGTGCTTTCCAGAGTTAATAAACCTAAGAAGAAAACAACCCTCAAGCGCTTTTTCTACCCTTCAGTTTAGAATTTGCCTGTAATCTTTTCAAGCATCAAGATCATTATTTATATGGACACTCACAGCGAACCATACCAAGACTGATAAACGTAAGAACCGAGAAGCTTAATATGCCTATAGTCCTAATTAGGACTTCTCACATGAACCAATAGCCTTATCACTTCCTCACATGCCAATCACAACCTATTTTTAACCCTCCTATCTTGTGCAAGGAAAAACATATCCTAGACAGTGAGGATACAATGGTTTAAAGTTACATTAAAATTACATTGCTACTATAAAATGTCTGTGATTTTAAAATATTTTGTTAGAAATTGAAAAGTGATACCTTTTTCGAAAAGCAGTATGACTTCCAATTATTCAAGATCCCTATTAATGAAACTTACTACACACAATTTCTTTCCTGTTAACCAATACATAACTAATAGAGTGATCATCCCCAGAGCTACACCAGAATTAAGTGATTCCATTTTATCTCAGAAACTGATGAACACTGGATCTACTTAGCATTTGGGTAGAGGACTCGCCTAGGAAAATGGTTAGCTATTAAAGAAAAAAAAGTGCAAATAATGCACACTAATGAATCCTGCTCAAGACTTTGACATTGAAGAAGGGGGGGGGGAAGCCCTAAGGAAAAGCTTGAAAGTTAAACAAGAAAAAAACTAATACAAATGGTTCAACAATAACAACTAAATAAAATTCAGTAGATAATAATAAAGTAACTTTCCATCTAAATTATCTTACGAGTACACAGGCAAAACTCCACAGCACTTCACTGAACTGCCTCTATTTACACAGTAGATAATTCTTTTCAAAAGATGTTTTCAACATCCAAGGGAATCTAAGCAACTTATTTCATTGTAAAAAGGCTACAGCTTTTGCAGCAATTTTCCTTGTCATGATTAATACCCACCTTCAGTCTCCTCCTAAGATCATATAATGCTTTGTCAGCACAGACAAAAAATTCCAATTGTCTTTTGGCAAAAGCAGGAGAAAAGGATGCGCGCCTTTTACATCTGGAAAACTACACGCACTTACGCTCTTGTTAAGAACAACCAAGTTCTGACACCACAAGATCCACAATCAAGCACTCAACAGAGTGGCATGTTCATTACAGTTACCTTGCCCTGATGGTCATGTTTCATTTCCCAACCTCTCGGCAGCTCCAGCTGTTTGTTAGCAAACATGTTGAGGAAGCCCACCAAATCACGATTATGCTGGTAGCGCTCAAAATGGTGGGTGTCCCGACGGACTTTGGTGATCATGTGCTTCAAACACGTGTTATTTGTAAACATGCGGTAGGCACTCTGAAAAATACATAACAAAAGGAAATATTTTTAAAAGATAACATTTCTTCTTACTAAAAAGGACACTTCCACTGTAAATAAATAATCTGATCATCTATAAAACCTTAAAAATGATCTCCAACTAAGCCACAATAGTATGGAAAAAATGGTGCTCTTTCCAAGGTTTTGGGATAAGTGTTTGATGTTTCTTATTTTGCTTGAGTTATACAAAATTTCGTCGTTGACTCACTTCAGCAAAGTGTGAAATATATTACAGATTCCATTTACCACACTTGTCCCTGGAACTGTGAAGAATCCAGTAACATTAAAATTGTTTTAAAAGTAGATGGTTTCATAGATATTTTCTAATTTCTGGAATAAGGAGTCAAATGCAGCCATAGAATACAGCAGTAAAGCTGGTAAGGTTTTCTGCAGGACAGAGATATATAAGTTTGTAGAACTTACGACAAATCTACATAAATATTGATTCCACCTATTGATTTTTCAAAAATACTCTATCATTGCATGTCCATGTGTAATTTATGTAATAAAATAATGTCAAGATTTAGGCTGGGCTGGCCACTAAATGAATGACAGATGTCTTCTATTAACCCCTATCCCTTCCCAGAAGGGGAGGGAGAGAGAATAAGGGAGAGAAACTTATGAAAAAAAAACCCTAAAACAGCTTTAATGAAATATTAACAATAAAAAAGGAAAAAATATTAATAAGAAAATAAGAAAATATATACAAATATATAAAAAACCAATATTAAGCTCCCAGGATGACGATCATGTTGCCGGCAAGCACTGGGAAAATACCAGACTAGACTCAGCGATGGACGGGAACTGGATTCAGGAACACACGGATTGGGATTAAAGGCAGAAGAACAGAGTCCTGCTCGGATGCAGGCCAGTGAAGAATCACAGAATGGTCAGGGTTGGAAGGGACCTCTGGAGATCATCTAGTCCAACCCCCCGCCAGAGCAGGGTCACCTACAGCAGGTTGCACAGGATGGCACCCAGGCAGGTTTTGAATGTCTCCAGAGTGGGAGAGTCCACAACCTCTCTGGGCAGCCTGTTCCAGTGCTCTGCCACCCTCAAAGTAAAGAAGTTCCTCCTCATGTTTAGATGGAACTTCCTACCCTCAAGTTTGTGCCCATTACCTCTTGTTCTATCACTGGGCACCACTGAAAAAAGACTGTTGCCATCTACCTGGCACCCTCCCTTTAAGTACTTATAAGTATTGATAAGATCCCTCCTCAGTCTTCTGAAAAGAGCGTTGACCCCTTTGATCCCTCAGCTTTAAACTCAGCATGAGGCAGATGGGATGGAATACCCTGTTGGTCAGTTTTGGGTCACCTGACCTGTCCACCCCTCCCCACAGGTGCAACCCCGCTAAACTCTTCTGCTCCTGGTCCTCCAATGTGGCACATAACAAAGTTAGCTGCCTTGGTTGTTAGAGCAATAAGTATAAGCAAAAGCCTCTCTGCCTACCATTCCTTGGTATTAATTATAAACATCAGATGTTATCTGCTAGAAGCAGACACTGTCTGAAAAACTTACCATTAATTTCAGAGTTAGAAGAGACTTAACTGAAAAGTAAAATTACTCAAAAGGAAAATTGGTTCTCTTCTATCTCAAACCAGGACAAGTTAAAATAAGAGAGTGAAAGAAGAGCACTGAGAAATAGGGAAAATTTTAAATAAAAAAGGGGTAAAATAAACAGTTACGTTTCCCTCCAAAAAAACCCAGCCAACCAGAAACCAGATATTTCTATTGGGATTAGCAATAGACAGAAACTGAGACACGGGCACTGCTATTGCACTGTGCTGCTACTGAAAATCACTCTGTGTCCCTACACCTCTACTCCCTGGCCAGAGGTCTTATCTACATCTGTCCTATTTCCTATATTCAAGATAAAGCTATGCAAGCTAAGCAGAATTATTCAGATACAGACGAGCACACATATATATCAAAACCAAACTAACACTGAGCAGTAATCTAAAAACCACTGAATTATTAAGAAGTGTGCTCGCAGACAATAAATTATTCATTCCATTACTTCTATTTACACTATACATCCCATTACACAAAGGAAAAGAAACATTGAAAAAAAACCTATATAAGAAGCAGCACTGAAGAACAGGCAAAACAGAAAAGGAAAATAATATAAATATATATATACATATTAAGTTGCTTTTTTGTTCAGTGTAACTTCTAATATATTTTGATACAGAACAGGCAATCTGGGGGAAAGAAATCATCCCATAAGCAGCAAAGTGATCTTAAATAATAAGCATAATTTTCATTTTCAGAATTGTCTCTCACCCTCTGCAAAGCCCAGTAAGAAAGCTATTGCTTCGATAAACAAATGTGTTTTGTATCATAAGAAGGACAAAGAATTGAGTGAAAAATAGAAACTGTAGAAGCTATAATGCCAACGAGAACAACTCTGATAGCCCACCAATTGCAAGGAATGATGACGAGTGTTTGAATTTATCCACCCTCCCTATGTACTACCAATATCTTAGCATCAAACACTGAGCAATACCTTTATACAAAAGACAACTATATTTATAAGCACATATTTATGAAAGTCTTTCAGCTTTAGACGCTATACTCACAGGGTTAGAATGCAGCACTGTAAAGAACTCTGGGCTGATAAGGAATTTCACAGGGGGAGACTGGAGCAATAAAGTAAGTCTGGATCTGGAGGTAGAGTGAGGCAGCACATTCTCTCTTCGAAAATCTAACAGCAAAGTGAATGAAAAGACTTCCAGTAATAATCATTACCAAAACATCACTGCAAACAACTATATTGATTTGAATCACACAAGCAAGAAAAGCACTAGCTATACAATTATTTTAGGTAGATTAAATATTCTCCACATAAGTGTACCTGAATTTCTTCCAACACGGCACTGAAGTTCCTGAAAATACCACAATTTTAGTTTAGTAACTTTTACTTGTTGCTTTTGGTGAACAACCATTAAAACAAACAAACAAAAAAATCACGTCCAATTATTTGGGTTATCAAACACGTGCCTGTGTATAAGATGCAAGAAGGTCCCTGTGCCAAGCCTACATTGCTACACTAGAGCTGTATGCAGATAAGTTATTTTTTAAATGTTAACTAATGGATATAAAAGTCATTGTACACTTAAAAATGTTTCACTCCCCCTTTAAAAAAAAAAAAAAAANNNNAAAAAAAAAAAAAAAAAAGGAAATTATTGCTGTTAACACAGCCACAATCCTGATCCAGTATTTAATCAGTTTATGTAAGTAAGAAACAGGTTGCCAAGGAAGTACCTTTCAAGTTTCAACTTTCAGTAAACATTTGGATCTTCTCCTAGCAACTGCAGAAGTGCACTGATTTTTCAACAGTACCAGGAACTGAAAATATATTGTGAGTGGTATTTGCTATGATGTTAAAACTGTTTCCCCCAATTATCTCTGAAAATCAACAGGACATGTGGATGCATATTTTAATGTAAATAAAAAATTGCAAATTCAGATTCTGTCTGCAGTGATTTTACTCTAAAATGTATGCCGTCTTCTACATTTCACAGTTTCTTTCTTTTACATATTGCAATATTCACACACTTCCCCATCAAATCATAGAATCATAGACAAACATTACTCATGTAGAACACAGCTACCACGGATGTAAAAGAACAATAACCCATGGGCAGAGAAAGGTATAAAGAGAGGCAGTGAATAAGACTCTAAACTGAGGGAAAACTAAGAAAAAAAAATAAAAAAAGAGTAGGAAAAGAAGAAAGACAGTAGAATTCTAGATATGGATGGGTAAACATTACTGAAAAAAGGGAATGGGGAAAATAAAGACATTCATTCTAAGCATTAAACAGAAGTGAAGGAAAAGTAAATGAACAAGAGGATCTTCAGAGACGCTTCTCAAACAACAGACCCCAAGCCCTCCCACCTGAGGCATGTCTGTGGAGCGACAGCAGTGTAAAGACCCCTGAAGTTATCTATGCCTGAACACTTGTGCTGGGAGAGTCTTCCAGGCACGCACTGCGGTTGCATGTCAACTCCGTATCGGTACAAAACTTGGGTGTACACCAGTCACTTCTCACACCCTGGAAGATGCTGTGACATGCTGCAGATAGGTCCACTGTCATAGTCTGGGTAAGGTGTCACCAGGTGGGTTTTTCTGGCAGTTTAGAGGCTTATGAATTTGATTTATGGAAAACTTATTGCTGATTAGCGTTTAGAGTGAATTTGCTTTAAACTGATTTGTTTACAGCACAACAAACCATGTAGCTGATAATGCACAAAGATAGGAAAGGAAAAGGCTAAGGCAGAAGTAAAGAAAAATATAAAGGGAGAACTCAAGAAAGGGTGGCATTGCTTGGGTATTAGATTAACTTCAGAAAGAGTATTGTAAGAGAATATCAAGAGCATCTAGACGCAAAGCCAAAGCACATAATAACAACACACAACTACGCAGGGCACTGGATGGGTAACAAACTAAATTTATAAGTGTATTAGTAAAGCAGCAGTAGGAAGATGACCAAGGAGAGAGCCGCTTAGCAAGAAGAAAAACTAGCAATAATGCTTAGAGTTCTTAAAAAAAGGTCTTTCCTTCTGTCTTCATTCAAAAAGTTAACACCGACCAGAGAAACAGAAGAACCGAAAAACAGGAGAAGAAAGAGAACTTTCTTCTTAGGCTAGAATAGGTAAAAAGCAGGTTAAAGACTGTGGTGCAAATCAGAGATTTTCAAACCCTTTGGGCTTGATGAATTATACTCGAACATACTTAGGAAACTAGGTGAAGCAATCTCTGAGAAATTGGTGGTTATTTCAGAGGTCTGAAGAAGTTCTCAGAAGAAAAGAAAAGGGATAACTATTATATCCATTTTCAAGAATAGGTAAAAAAAGGATGAAGGGAACTGTAGATGAGTTGACATATTTTCTATTCTCGGACACATGAACTAATTGTCAAACTACTTAAAGCAACCAGGAGACAGCAAGGTGGAGAAATATAAACAACCAGGATTTCTGAAGAATGAATCATAGCAAACTAACAAAAGTTATTTTCTACTACTTGAGTGGCATAAAGGCTACGTATTTTGATGTTAACAAGGCCTTTAATATTGTTTACATGATATTCTCAGAATCATGTTGGGGGAGAAAATTACCTGAAACAGATGAAACCACCTGGAGAGGTATACGCAGGAGCTTGCAAAAATGTACTGAAGACCAGTAGAATGCCAACCAGATTTATGCCAAACGAAAAGAGCACACCAAGTGATGTTTTGCTGAGATCTGCCTGGGTCTGTCCTATTCATTAATTCTATTAATGACTGGATAGGGATGACAGAATTTGCTCCAACTAGGAGATGCTGTAGTACTTGGACAGCAGGATGGCCAAGATTAAAAACCACAGCGACACATTAGAAACGTGCGAAGATCTGTGTGCGGGTATGGATAATCAACTGCACAAACACCAGATGAAAAATGGACATCTGTGCCAAAGATCTGCACACAAGGATCTAGACCTGATTTTAGCAGATCAAAGACTGCACGCTGGTGGTTAGCGTCAAACTATCAGGAAAAAAAAAGTCATAATTATGCAGGAATGTACAAGGAGTGTTGTACATAAGACATGTGACATTTCCACAGTCTCTTCAGTACAGCAGAGTCATAGCTTTATTTAATTTTCTGCAATACTCCTCAGGAGCTGCAGACCAACTGAAGACAATCCTGAGTAGGCCAACAAAATAACTGGAGACGTAAAAACACAAGCCACAAGGAAAGACTATGAAGTAATGACTTAAGACTATGTTATAAGAGAAACAGTAAGAGTAGACTGTCTAAGAGTATATGAGAAACTGTAAGAGTAGACTGTCTAAAAAAGTTACAGAATGCCCATTAACTGGAGAACGTATTACAAGAACACACGAGATGCACTTGCCAATTATGGTTCAGGTATAACTCATCCTATCTATCTTCAGCGTGGAGATGAAGCTGATGACTGCCCAAAGTCCCTTCTAGTCCTATATTCTACCATTCCAAAATGCAGTAGCAGATTCAAAATATTTGTAACCCAGACCACACAATTTTATGCTTTTTCACTGCAAATGTCCTGCCTATACTTTTACCCAGTCAGGTACTGACAGGAAAATGCTCTGAAACCCATGTTCATCTCTTCAGCATATTGAACAGGCTGAGCCACAATCTTCAAAAACTAGACAGCACTGACAACAAATGGTTTCATTTTCACCCAGACTTTCAAGGGCAGAAGTTAGGTTCTGCCTTATGTCACTCTCATTAAATCATCTATGAGATGAGTGCTCCCTTTAGAAAGGGGGAAAAAAATTAATTCTTTTTTTCTTAACCTGCATTAGAATGGTGAAAGTCAGTTTCCTCTCCAGCTCCATCCACGGCATTTGTATGCTCTTCAGGCCTGTCGTTAGTCATTGTTCTTCGGATGCTCTGGTACCTAGGGTTTGAAAACTGGACTTTATATATAGTATATGGTAACTATGATCCAATTCTGGCTCCGAGGGAGCTTGTCCATCTTTTCTGCCATGTAGGTTAACATACATCAACCTCTAATTTCTGCACTAATAACCTTCTGAATTTCTAGAAACCATTATCAGATTATTTTTTTTTAGCCACATAGCTTATGAACACAGGTGGAATACAAAAGCCCTAGAAGCTCACATGCAAATTAAAAGGGACAGCCACATAAATATAAACACATATGGCCAGCTGCAGTAGCAACTGTGAACCGGTCTTCACACTCAGTCTTACCACGGTGAATGCAGTTTTGCAAACACACAATTCACAAACAACAAGGATAATTCTTACCGGCGATTCAGCTGTTCCATTTGCTGTATGGAATTTGACCTCTGGAGAATCTGCGGGGCTGGGGGGGCTGTGGGTCGCTGCCATGTTGTTGTCCTGTTCACGTGGTCCACATAAAAAATCCGTCCATGGCTGTCAATTCGAGCCTCCCAGTCTAAGTAGCAATAAAATACTGTGAACTATGGAGGGCTTGGAGTTTGTTTATTTCTTTATTTTAGCTCTGTCGCTTTTGTAACTGAATCTACTGTTCCAAGTTTCTATTTCTCTTTTACAGGATAACTTCAGCACAGAACTTTCTTATTGAAGGGTTAAGAGACATGGCTTTTCCCTGTTTTATCCCATAAATCAAATTCCCCACTGTAGTTAAGTTTACATGGAATCCATATCTAGTAATTTCTATTCCTTTCTCTATTCTATTTCCCACTAACTAGTAATTGTCCCTGGAGAAAAAAAAAAAAAAAACAAAAACAAAAAAACCCACAACAAACCCAGTATCAGGATACTTAGTCTAATTCTCTTGTACTGAAGTAATTCAAGATCCTATTCTGAGGGTTATTTCCAGTGCAAAAGGCCAATGAATAAGTACCAAAAACCTTGCAAAGCTTGACACCCATCATTGCTTTACCCCAGCTAGTAGTAACAGTAACAAAACAGATCCCAGTGCTCTTCCTAGGTTTACATGCGCCTATGTTAAAGGTAAGCAGACCTGCCAGAGAAGATGGATAATTATAACAATCAAACTCCTTCATATACTAAATGTATGTTCCAGAAGTGCCGATTCTGCAAATATCATAGCAAATTCAACTTCTTGCACAAGTATTAACTATAATGCTGTCCACTGGTTTTGCAACACAAGCTACAGACAATGATAGAAGTTTAGACCACGGAGACACAGCAGGAGAGCAGAGATGAAGGTGCTGGTACCTTCCCCCAACCACATCTGGCTTCTCAGTGCTCAGCAGAAACCAGGTGCATCACAACATCTAGGCCTTAGTTCAGAAGCTTTTTTGGGTCAGACACACTGTCATTATAAAATGAGCAAGACACCAAAACACTGATCATGGCTGGGGGCCATATAATAAGAAAAAAAAATAAGATATTTTATATACAGAAACAGACATGCCTGTTTCTTGGGCACTAGCAACTGCAGAAAACTTGCAAACCATTTAGCACATCAGTTGAAAAACAATCTGCGAGCTCAGAAGGGTTTCTAGAAGACTTCCTATATTGCAAGTCTAGGAGAAAATGTCAGTCACTGCAGTAACATTTTAAAAACCACTGGCAAGCAACCAATCCTAAATGACCGCCGCTCCAACAAGGAAAGAGGGCGTAAAAATGTCTTGACAGCAGAGAAGGAGAACTAAATTCTACTGTGGATTATTTAATACTGACAGTCTTAAAACCTCGGGCTTTGTTACTGTACGAGTACTATGACTTCTGTCAACTCTTGGAGGCAGCCAAGTGGCGCGCTGCATTACACTGTAGGGCCTGAGCTGACTCACGAAGAGTGAGGAAAGGGGGGTTTTGAGATAAACTCATGGTGTCATCTCCGCACGACAGCTGTGTGTTTCAGCTGGACAGAATGTAAATCACACTTCTATCTTTATGATGCACAATCAAAACGGCTTATTAGTGTTCAAAGCATTTCTAGTGTGACCAAGAGCTACCTAGGAAAGGAAGCTCAGAGGAAGAAAAGAAAAAGCAGCACAATAGAGTAGGAATAAAAACAACCGTTTAAGGAACAAATTTCAATTCCAGGAGAAAAAATTAAAAATTTTGTATTATACTGTAAATTTAAAATGCAAATTTAAAACTAAACAAAATTAAATCAGTGCAAAGCTTATGGCATAACCACTGTATTTTCTATCCAAAATATAACACATTTGAAAGTTATTAAAAAAAAATTCATTTATCTCAAAGAAGCAAACTGAAACATTTCAACATTCTGAAAAATGTTTCCATTTTTTCAAAAGAAAAAAATGATTGAGACAGATGTTCCTGTCCTATTTCAAAAAAAATAGTATCTTCTGATGAAATAAAAATACTCAAAAATTTAAACCAAAGTTTGTAAACAAAACAGAACATGGAAGTATTCCGGGAAAGACAGAATTGTTCATTGGGAAAAAAAACCCAAACCAAAACAAAACACAAAAACCCCCAAAACCCAACAGTTTAAATTTGTACATTCATTATTCTGCTTAAATGTCAAACCCTAAACTACTGTAGAATAGTTGAGATTTGTCTTGTGGTGATTATACATCCAATTCTGACACACAGTCACCATTTCTGTAACCTGGTCTTGCAGAAGAAAAGCATTTTTACCTGCATTCAATTTTAAATACACAAGTTCAAACACTTGGGCAATGGCTTCTAAAGTAAAGCACCTGCATCAGTGTTGTGATGGACAAGGATATCTTCCCTCAGTCAAAGCGTTGTTAGTCAAATGTGTTACAAATACCTTAGCGTGCTGAATTGCAAAACTGTAATTCATCAAGGTTGTGTGGTCAAGCTTATTTGTTAATTTTTCCCTAAGAATGCAGGAATTGGAGGATAATGTTGCATGTTATAGGTAGAAATACTAGATAAATATTTCAATTCTTTTTCTGTTTTTTTAACTTAACCTACACACAACTGAAAGAAATACACCTATTTTTGTTTCTTAGTTTCAGATTCTGGTGTAATAACAAATGGAATACAACCCAAAACACACAGTTCATAACTCAAAACTGTATTCTAAGTTTTTTCTCTAGTTTTTAACTATTAAAATATTAAAACTGTTACATATCTGAAAGCAGAGCTTTGGAGAGAAAAACTGAATCTAGGCAACAATTACTATTTAAGATTTTATTCACATTAGCAAATGAATGATCTACATAAGGATTGCATAGAGCTTTGATTGTAAAGGGGCAATGTGTATATGCATGACCGTGCATGACTGTGTAAAACCCCAGCAAATGTCATGAATGTTAGAATACCACACAGCCAAATCTTTTTAATTAATATTCCAATAGTTTTTCCAAGTAGTTACTGTAGCGTATAGTTTGCTTCTGAAACACAAAAAGCAATCTGTGTATAAACCATGGTACTATAAAAGCTATCTCTATGCATTTCTCATTTATTACACTGATCTCTGAGTATTTCCTGTAATGTTCTCTGTCTTTTTCAGTATGAAAAGTGATAAAAATGCAACTGAAATATGTGTCTCTCAGGCACAATTTTGTAAAAAAATAATACTGGCTTATTGAGGTGGCAATTACTTAACTTTAGGATCTGCACACAGGACTAATTTGTTCTATGCGCTGATTATAACAGAAGCAGCAGGGAGCAAAATCTTCTCATCACCCTGCCTTTCCGACATACAGTTTTATCTGTGTTCTGCTATCAGGCTCCTTCCAGTTACCCTCTCCAATTACAGAGCAAACGCAGTCCCATTCCATGCTGTGAAACAAGGCTCTATTAATTTTGCACTAACTATCTGAATTCCTGACTCCTTTAAAGTAATGTAGCTTTGCCACAGACTTCAGTGGATCTGAATTTAACTATTTTTGGGGGTTTTGTTTTCAAGTAATGTTTGCCTGTTAGCTGTGTATCTTTGGTGTTTTTTTTTTTGGTCCTTTCTCCTTTCTTTAAATATCTGATATTGAATAGATTTTCACTGCACCAAGTTTAAGCAGGTTAATCCAACAATTGGGAGCAATGTATTTTCCACGTACATTAGAGAAATCACAATTTATCTGTCAATTTAGGCTCATGTAACCGTTGCTTAACACCCAGGTTTACTTTAATTCAAAAAGTCTTCACGCTGCCTCAGAAAACGCAAGGAAAACACACACCTTTCACATAATCTGCAGAGATTAAAGATGTTATGTATTTCTTTGGAAATCATCACCATACAAGAATTATTCAGAGATTTCAGAGTGCTTGACATCTTTCCCACCAAGTGCCTCATATAGCGTATCACCTCACGTCCCTACCCATGTGCACTGCATACCGAAAAGGCAGCACCGTGCCTTCCTGCTTCTCCCCAGACGTCACTTAGCAAGTCTGTACACACCAGGTATAATTATCATAACACATCCTCGTAGTTGGCAGACTGAGCACAATGCTTTTTACAAAACAGCACTAGACTTAATCATCGTCACTCCTCGCTTGGAACTTCTCAGCTGTTCATTCTCAGTTCTCACATTTGAAACAGAAATGTAATGAGATCTCAGTAATGACATCCAGGCAGCCTATACCCCAATTAAAGTATGAAGAACCTCACTTGGTGGTAGAGCCTCATCCACTCTCTGGTACCGGCTAACATCCTGACGTACCGAAGGCAGCGACCTCAAGGGCTGATGGCCATTGGCTTGAGTACCTGGAATCAAAACACCCACAAATTATTTTTTCAGTTAAAGCGGGGAAACCCTAGAGATGCCTCCAAAGTGAACAAGACACACCAACGCTCCTGCAGGACTACAATATTTTACGATATATCTAATATTCATCTATTTTTAGGGGGCAAAATAAGTTACGCCTACAGTTCTGGGTAAGCAAATTCTCTGGGATGCACTGCAGTCTCAGTCCTGAAAATGCCACCTTTTGGGACGTGCTGCATCCACCTGTGACCAGCGGAACCCAGGGCACACAAACAACAGCCTGTGCCTGAGCCACATCCCAGCAAGGGACAAGGACAAAGCTCCACCTGGCCACCAGAGAAACCTGCTATAAGAGTGAGAGGTGAAACTGTCCATTGACCTTCCTCGCTGCAGTTGCACTGATCTGCAAAACACGGTGCAACTTGGTACCTAATAAAAAGAGAGTCCCAAATGTCTAGAAATTTATGTTAAAAAAATGTATTGACAGTATTTGAAATAAATACCAAAATTATTATTTCCAAATCAAAGAGCTGTTTATGAAGGGAAGAAACTAATAGATCCCAAAACTTTTGAAATGTTATGAAAAAGATGCATTCAGAAATACAGTTTGATTGCACCCACTTGATTAGATCCACTTCAATCCCTGAAGAAATTATACGGATAATCCATTGTGAAATGTGCTTGGAAACAATCCATTAGGGACACATTTCTACTTTCTGTGATTTTAGTGAGACACAAAATTCTCAACTGCTAAAAGAATTTTACAATTGGTAAGAGTTTTATAGTGTTCACTCAAGTAACACATTCCTCTCCTCATGGTTCCAGTTGTCCTAGAATTTGCCTACACAGATAAGGGACTGGGAAAAGGAAGATAAACAGCCCAAAGTGTGACTAAAAAACCATTTCTTTTCTTTTTCCTTTCTTTTGATTACCCTTATGTTTTAATGTTAATATATGTGTGTATTTTCTTCCCCTTATAAACACACCAAAGACAAGACCCAAATATAAATTCTAGTTTGCATTTCATGGTTCTGGGACTATTTTCCCTCATTACCATTTTGATTAGCAAGCAGGGTAATATTGTAGAATCCTTTCCTCCTCTTCATCCTCTGTCTCACTACTCTCTCAAGAATTAAAATATATCCAATTCCAAAATAAACATATCTTGGATATTTCAGTTTTGATTGTTTTGTTAAATCAAAAACCCTAAGAGTCTCTTGAAGAAGGGAATAAATCTCAAAGGAGCAATAAAAAGATATCTTGAAAGGTAACGAAATTGAGAAATGAAGATCTTTGATTTCAGATGTTAATTTTTTAAATAATTTTTTTCTGGCAGCAGAAAGGCCACTTCAGAAAGTGCCTCCTGCAGTTATTACCTCCAGTAGCTCCTTCAACCTGTGCTGTGGCACCCTCACAAGCCGCTTGGGCTCCTTCTGTTTCTTCATCCTGAGACTGGCTACTGGCAGCTGCTGCCTGCAGGCTTCTTCTTCTTTGCCAGATTTCTTCTGCTTCCTCTTGGTCTTGTAATTCACCTGCCTCAGCCTCCTGTGCTTCCTCCTGAGGTAACTGCACCGCAGGCAGAGAACCAGAAGTACTTGCAGCGTTCTGTGTCTCGGCACCTGGCTCAATTCTAGCCGTGTCGGTGGCAGAAGCTCCCTCTTCCTCCTCCTGAGAAGAAAAGGCTGGAGTCTCAGGAAACCTGGAACTTTCCAAAGAAGAACACCGCATTTCAACTGAGGAACGTCGCACAGTTGCGCTTTCGTTGCAAGAGCTGTCTGCCCCTTCCACATCACTTTCCCCTTCTGGCCGGGTACTAGCCTCACTGACGCTTTCCGTGCGAGCAGGATCACTCTGCTCGGTTTCTGATGACATCTGAGAAGGTTCAGACCCTTGATCAATGGATTCTGTTTCACTAACACCCCTTCTGCTCCCAGCAGCAGCATCGGCAGCTCCTGCATCTGCACTGCTAGGAGGCTGCTCTGCCTCCTGAGCGGCACACGATTCGCTGCCAGCCTGGTCTGCTGGTGCTTCGCTTTGAGAACCTTGCAGGCTTTCACCTCCTGCTAACTGTGAGGGTGGAAGCTCTGGGAGAGTCTCTTGCTGGTCATCAGTTGATGGCAAAGGAGCTTCAGAGGCTGAAATGTTCTCACTCTCTGCAGGCCCTTGCATTACCTGATCTGATGAGTAACTTAAACCATTCCTTTCAATGTTTCTTGTAGCACCATTAAGCATTACTAAACCACCATCGTCTTCCAAGGAAGACGGAAAACCCAAGTCTTGATGTAGCTCATGCTCCTCTTCATCTGAGTCAATGTGAAGCATAGCATTAAGTCTTGTGTCAGTAGGGAAGCTACTCCGCAGTTTTGGGGAGGTTCCACGTGGACGCTCGCCACAGGCAGATGTCCCGGGTCGAGGATGATTATTGTGTTCTATTGCATCCAGATAGTCATTTAGTGAGTCCTGGCGACCTCTAGTAGGTGATGATCTTGAAGCACCAGAGGTCAACTCATCCTGGTCCGTTTCCAAAGTTGTACTAGTCCTTAAAGGGTGTCTTAGGATTGCTTCTCCAGAAGATTCCTCAAGGACCGGACCATTGGAACACACTGTGGATGTATCGTGATGTCCCGCTGGCATGTCCTCATCATCAGAGGGGCTCCCCAAGTCTCCATTTACAGAGTTCACTCCCAGCAAAGTGCCAACTGTTTCTGGTGAAGCATCTGCAGAGACACAAAGACGGAATATGAAACACAATGCAGCAACAGACAGTTCATTCTACTTTCTCTGCATCACCGAAGTGATATAAAAATACACATCTTTTAACATTTCCTTATTTCAATCAGACAACTAAGGGAAGAAAATACAATTAAAACAACAGGGGCATCTACAGCGTTATAACAGCAGTTACAGAATTTTCTCTGTATAAGTATTATTCTCTGTATACTATTTTGTAGGATACAGAAAATTTAAGGATGTGAAGCATGCCTTTAAAGTCTACAGCATCTCCCTCATATCCAAAAGTAGGATTTACACAAAGCCAGTCACTGACACCCTTAGCAGCATGCAAACCAGCAGCTGAGATCCCATAAGGAATCACAAATTGTGTACAGATATTAAATTCTATACACAACATTTATTTTGAGTTGATTTATAGGACTTTCCACTGTAAAGAATGGAAATGTACTTAAGTAAAGTTCATGAGATATTAGGTGTCCTATGGTAATAACTATAGAAGGGAAACGAAAATAAGCCATCTCATTTGAGAGATGAGATGGTAGCTCCCCACATGGAAATCAAACAGGTATAGAGTTGAATAATCCAGCTGTAAGTGTCTGTACGCACCTGCAAGAACCTTAACTGTGAAGTCAGTGAACTAGAGAGCCTGACAACCAACGGGACTGAAGACAGACGCATTTTTTTAATGGTGACAGAGCAAAAATATTAATGAGATACAGGACTACATGCCTACAAAAAAGGCAAGAAGGCTATATCAAGTTAAAAGACAGAGCGATATCTCACTACCAAAGAGATTATACCAAGTCTAATGAAGGAGAATCTAAGGTCATAAACATGTATATAGACACATATGATGTGATAAACATGTAACTGTACCAGCAACGTTCCACTGATTGCCTTCAGAACAAGAAAAAAGGGGAATAAAAGAATTGTCTAATAGAAGCATACATTCTCAGAACCGTAACAGATATTCTTGGTTCTAAGCAGGACAGAGTCCTGTAAAAGGGGGACAGGACAGAGTGATCTGCATGTACACGCAGGGGAGGAAAGCACAGGTGGACTCTTACTTGCAACTGCTTATCTCAGCCAAAGGTGTTACAGAGGGAAGATATTACAGAGTGAAGAGAAACAACAAATTTGATTACCCAATCTATCCCATAAAATGAGAATCATAAGCAGATTCATGTAAAATCCACCTAACAAAACAGGAAAACAATACAGTAAATTCTGGTATTTCGGAATTCTCATCTCCAAAGCAGTACCTGACATATCAATCTTTGAATCCCAACAGAAAAAAAAAACAACACTATAATAGAGGCACTGTACACAAATGAGAAAGTTTATTATCACAGAAAATCCTAGAAATAGAAATACATAAAAACTCCATACAACTATCTGCGGATCCAGATCATTGACAAATGCTCACCTTCATGAACAGAAGATGTGATTTCCACTTTGAATTGGAGATATCCACTTACATGATCAGCTGGGAGCCTTCTGCCAAGGTTATAGCTGAGAACCTGGTCGCTGCAAAAACAAAGATGTTGGGGTTTTTTTACAATTTTAACTGGTTTTATTTTTCCAGTATTTTCTATCAGAGGCTCTTATCAGGTGAGAGTCAGCATGAGAGCACATAATTTCTGCTAGAATCTTAAAATCAGCCACATACTCTGGCTTGAACAGAAAAGCACAAACACCAACAATGGTGTAAAATACCATTAGTTAAAAGATAAAACAGCCTAACAAACTACTTTTGATCATTTCCAATACAGATTATGCCCCAGAAATTCTTATACATCCCTAAATCTCTTCTTAAGTCCTAAAGAAATCAAACTGCAAAGGATGCTCTTTCCCCTAACCTCCTCCTTCCCCCAACCCAACATATGTTTTATAATTAACAAAACCTTTCATTTTTTAAAACCTTCTGCCCCCTTGTGGCTTTTACTATATACAAAATTCCCAGATCTTCACATTTTAGTTCTTTCAATAAAGCACTTCTGCATTCCTATTCAGAAAAGCTATTAATGCTCGGGTTTAACTTCAAATACATTCTTAAGGGTTATTGAATTCAGTGGGACTCAGATTTGATTAAGCACTTGTATCAGCTTGAGACATAGGATCAGATCGTAGGCTATGTATTCTTACTAGGCAAAGCCAGAATTCACGGCCCCAGCCCCCCTCAGCGCAGCTGGGACAGCTGAAGGGAGAGGAGGGGACTGGTGAAGACCTCCACAGGAAATCACTGCTATTTATGCAAATAAATTTATACCGGTATAAGCAACTCTCCGTTACCGGGAGCACTCCTACTGCAGTATGAGTGACAGACTAAAATGAATGCAAGGTCATTACTGAAATTAGCTGCAGCAGTTTGCACCCAAACAGTAACTTTTAGCAAAAGAAGTCCTGAGTGGACAACGTAAGGCAAAGCAGCCCCCCCCGCATTGCTCTATGGGCCGCAGTACATCAAATTATTATAGTAGTGTCTCCAGGATCTGTCACGGATTCATCGCTCTGTACTCCAATTACAATTCTCAGCTAGACTTGGGGCGTCCTCAGAAGATTGCCATTTGAGATTTCCAGTTTTTACATAAGGTTTATATTACTCTAGGCCCTTCGAGACTTAGAGAGAGCCACGACATGAATAATGTCTGCTCTGTATTCAGTTGAACCAATACTAGATGATTCTCATGCTCATTTATCATATTTTCCATGAAATTTAAAGCCAATTGGCCCATTTTGTTACACAAACTTGTGAGCTATGTCGACATCTAAAAGCCAGGCAGAATTTTAGTGCAGTCTGTCTAAAAATGGCTGGTTCTGGATTTTACCTTTTAATTCATTAATACTGATCATTAATACAAGGAAGGGCAAGTTAAGCATATGGTGTACTGTAATTCCTTGGACTTTGCTCATGTCATTTTTCAAGTTCACATGTTAACCCAGGAGAGGATTTCAATTGTCCTTGACATCACCAAAATGAAAAAGAAGAAAGTGAAGATGTTTTACTTGCTTGACCAAAAACAAAATAAAAAAGAATTGGCAGTTGATTGTACATTTGGTACATTTCTACTTTATGTCTATATTAACCACTCCTTTCCTTTGCAAAGCTTCTGGTGAAATGCTGTCTGTCTTTACAATGTCTAGGAAAAAGGAACTCTGACAACTGATTGGCATGCAAAACCTGTAAATGGACAAATAAATTACAGATGAAGAGGCAAAAATAGCTGCAAGACTGATTTAACGTCAGTTCTAACAGCAGCATGGCAAAACCAAACTGAATACTTACCTATATTCTTGCTACATATTTTTTTACACAGCCCTTCCTTTCCTAAAAGGATTTGATATATCAAATATACAGAACTAAAATATGGAGAAGAAAACAGGACATGTCTTCCAGAATAGTGGTTTGAAAAAACAGACAAGAACTGATGAATACACCAAACGGGGAATTTACAGACTTCACAGCACTAGGAATCCCAGAGCAGAAAAACATTTTGGGGTTTAGCATGGAAAGGAAAACCCTGAACTAGGTTTTGAAACCACTCTGTATCACAGTGCTTTTTTTGAGTGCCTTGCAGTGTGCAAATTTCTTAGAAAAAGCTGCTTGCTCAACTTATCACAATTTGTTGAAACTCAAAGATGAAGCATTTCTTAGAAAAGCTGGATTGTATATACACCTGAACTGACACCACTACAAAACAAATGGGCAGGGCTTTGTTGGTTTGGGTTGGTTGTTTTTTTGGGTTTTTTTAGAATAAATTCTGTATCAGAAGACATCATCAAAATTTTAAGCTACTCTTACAATTTTATTCTTACTTTACTTACCAGTGTAACCACCACTTTGGAAACTTAGAGCTGAAAACTGTTTTCAAACTGAATTTGATTTTCTCCATTTATGCAACTTGTTACTTTGATGGGAATATCTGTGAAAAAGGAGGCCAGTCATTTATATCCTGCTTTTTGTGCAAAAGCATGATGATACTGCCATGCCCCTAAACTTTCAGGGAAGAATATATGCAATTTATTTCACCATCATTTCTCATGAGCCTCATCCAGTGGCCTTCAAAAGTTAAGGGAGACACATCAACTTTAGCAGACTTTGAGTTAGGTCCTGTACAAAACACACTTGAATAATTCAGTTCCTCCCACTGTCTTTCACAGAATTATTTTTCCTAATTTGTTAAATATAGCACATAAATGTAAAAAGACGGTAACAAAATAATATATTCTACAATTACTGCTCTATCTTAAATGTGCAATTATACTTTTGCGCACACCGCTGCATCTCCTGTAGACCTCCAGCCATTTTGCTTCACACCTGTAATGTATCACAGTGCCTAATTACAAAGTCTCAGGCTCCTCTCAGTGCATATGGCTGTATGAAGGCCTCACTGGATCATCCACTTGACTATACTATGGTCCCCTCCAGTAACCATCATGAAGTATAAAACATCTTAGAAGTTTCTAAGTGACTTGCATCTTTATACCATAACAAATAGTTATCAAAAAACGAACAGAATTTTTTAAAAATAGCACAAAAGGTGAATTTTGAGTCCCATCAGTGAATTATTCATAGCAAAAGGCAATTTTAGTTGTGTAGTGCCACCAGCACTCTGAGAAACAGAGTCACAGCCTTGCAGTTCTGGCCAATTAGCTGAACAGATATTAAATATCTGACTATTAAACTGACACTTAAAAATACTTGAACTTTAAAAAAAGTGAGACAATAAAATCTGCTTCTTCTAAAAAATTTGCACACAATCATGTAGTATTGTGATAATGCCTTGCCTCTTGACGAGCTAGCCAGAGGGCAACGTTTTTTGCGAGGGTTGCATTTTTTGTGTGAAGAAATTAAGCTGAAAATAAATTATAGACACACATATACACAAATACAGTTACATGCATTCAGAACAAGGTTAGAAACAACTGACATCTTCCAGTCAGGCTACAAGGCTATTAAAATTCCTACTAAATTTCTTACTACAGATGCAGTAGAAATTCGGTGGTCTGTGCCAGTAAGCCGGAAAGGCTGCTCTGCGCCAGTATCCTAGCTGCTCAGTCTCCCAGATCAACAGAAGTTAGCATTAAGAACATATTAATTTACCCAATTGCGTGTCTCTCCAATAGTCTCTGAACCGGTATGGTTAACTTCCCAAGAAAGCGCTTGATGATCGGACGACTCTTGGCAAATTTGTCTTTAACCTCAATTTCCAGGACATCTGTTAGAAGTGCAACAAAAGAATATTTCTGGAAGGAAAGAACATATTTGACACCAGATCAATACACCTTTATTCAGAAAGTATGTACATAATTACTACCAGTGCCCAGCGAACTCTGAAAGTAATGACTGATGACAATAGTTTCCATATTGCAAAATAATGCTAACATCATTTATGAAGCACTTTATTTTCGCATACGTAACTAGCCTCTTAGGAAACACATACCTTTTTATCGTTCCTCGAAAACAATTGCTCAGTAAGAAACTGCACTGGATAAAAGCACTTTTTGTGGTCTGCGTCAGAAAGGACAAAGCAACGTATCCCAGTGCTTGCTTCAATTTGGATAGTAGAAAGCAAAAAGAGAAGGAATCCTTGCTGTACTCTGTCAGGTTACAGAAGAGTAGCCAGGTCAACACAGGAGGAAGAAGGAAAATGTCTCACTCTGGACTGTGCTTTGTGAACTTCCAACACCACACTAGGCATTAATTTTTGGTATGCATGACAGGAAGTCGAAAGGGCAATGTCTATACAGTATTTTCAGGAGCACTGTGACCAAAGGAGAAGAATTTTCTATAGATTTTTGCCCNTATGCATGACAGGAAGTCAAAAGGGCAATGTGTATACAGTATTTTCAGGAGCACTGTGACTAAAGGAGGAGAATTTTCTATAGATTTTTGCCCCAAAGTTAACAAATCTTCTCAGCAAGCTCCAACAGAACCTCTTCTGCACTTGGGGCCTTTAAACAATATGGTGTTAATTTATAAAAGATTTCTTGATGTCTGGTAAGATCATTCTTCCACCTTTCCCTACAAGGGAACACTTTCACTGTTACTCCCTTCAGTCTATCATCAATTTTCATGCAGTTTATGAATGCTTCATCTTTGAGATCTGTGCTGCTCTGCCAAGTCTGCCTGAAGACGGCCAAAAGATTCAAAAGTGGTACAGGGCAAATATATGAGCAGGCGTGTTGGTAGACACACACACATACACACGGTGTGATAACAAATTCCCTCAGGAAAACAAGCTTAGGGACCAAAGATTTTTATTTTTTCTCTGGATTTTGAGATATTTCAAACAAACAAACAAAAAAGTATGGTATAAGCTACACAGGAAAGCTGAGGTCATCTGGTTATACTTTTACTATCTGCCATCTTTAAGACCTGTGAGCAAACTGCAATCCAAGTACAATGCCTAATATGCATCTGGCTAGATAACTAAAGATGTATTGAACAAGGAACAAAAGAAGGAAGAACTCTTCGGTTTAGCTGTAGACATCAGCTAAATATATTCAAAACTAGCAATTAAATTGGGTCAGGAATAAAAACACTTTCTCATGCTGGGCAACTGTTGGAGCTGGGTTCCTGTGATAAACAGAACTTAAAAAATTGTCACTCTTCAGTTTGCTACAAAATTGCAAATTATTTTGCAGAAAGGAGTAGATGTAAAACAGGATCAATTCTGCACCACTGGGACAGCATATGTAATGGGATCATAAGCTGCTGTCGTCAGAGCATTGCTAGAGGGAAGATACAGCAGTTAAAGCAAGCTGATATAATGCGTGCACCAGTGAACATTATCACTTTTCTAATAAGCTTCAAAACCAAGGAGAACTGGAGGAGAAAAAAAGGGGAAAAATAAGAGTAGATTTTCTTTCTATCTACTGGATAGATGGATGGACAGACAGAAAGATGAAGAATCAATTTAGAGATCAGAACTCTGATTATTATTTTTTTTTTTTAAGATTTTAAGACTTCCACACATCTACAATCTTTCCCACAACCAAGCACCCAGAGCAGCGCTACCGCTGGCCCTGCTCTGTTCTGCTTTACTGCTTGTTTGGTTTGATTATGATTTGTGGGAACGTTTTCCAAAGCCCACTCAATTTTTCAGTCTTCCTAAAGAACACATTAACATTCATCAAACACAGTACAGGCATCTGCTCATTAGAAAATAGGCGCAGATCGAGAACGCTGCTCGCTGGTCCTGAAAGGGTTATGGACTTGGGTGAGTATTTTCACCTTGTTTCCCACATAAACATTTATCTTCAAAGGCACAGCCTGGCTCTTATGTGCTTAAAGACAGTTGTGAGGCTGAGTTCCGTCTCCGAGACCTGAACAGCCACCCAATATAAACACATTGGAAAACTGGCTTCTGCCAAACTGCCCTTTTTTCCCCCCTTGCCGAGTGGTGCTGTAATGCCTCCCTGGGCTCTCCTTCCTACAGAGGCTACACCAAAGAGCACCCCCTCTGCCTGACAGAACTGAAAGCTTGCCACCTGCTATGCACAATGAGAATACAATTTCCAAATGAACAGTTGGCGCAATCACTGAGCACAAATGCTCGCTTATTGTACCTTTTCTTAAAAGAGTCTTCTCACAACATATAATCCATTTTAATTAATTTATTTTTGCAATTTCAAGAAATCTACAGAGCTGTTGAGTGAGTTCAACTTTTGTTAGTAGAGAAGGGAATGAAAACCCCACAGCAGTGCAGCTTAAACACACAGCTTAAATATGCAGATGATAGCTGTTTCTATCCAACAACAGGGTTCCTAAAATTACTACAATTTCTGTGTCAGTTTAAATAACTAGCTACAAAATAAGCTCACAGCCTTCAGAGAGTAAGGACTAATGCATAAAGAGAAAATACAAGCCTGGTACACTGCATCAGCTGGCAGACAGCTCTCAAAAGGGATACGTTACCTCTCTGTGCCAAACAGGATTAGTTGTGTTACTGATGATAGTTGACCTTCTTTCCTGACCATGATGAGCAAACGTAGGAAATGTACTTTTCTTGCCTGGCTGAATGGACATCTTTAAATAAGGATCAGGGTTGAAGAACATGCCTTTTTTAAGTCCAACTGCTCTAATATCTACAAAGCAAAACAAGAAGGAAGGAAAAAGGAACTGAGTAAATTAAGGCTAGTTTACAAAGTAGTGCACTCCTAAAATATTACCCAGGAAATCAATTCACCATAAAATACTGAATAAAGCAACTTAAAATTACTCATATGTTAACTGGATCCAGTGTACAGAAGACAGTTAAAGCAGGAAGTCAAGTGTTTTCCCAAGAGAACATAGGGAGGAAAGGTATCAACATCCCAATTTACATTTTAGCCTCCAGTCATTTATGAAACAAAAAATATGAACTTGTAACTCACCTACAAATGTTTTTTCTCAGTATGTAAGGTACTTCCACTCTTAAAAAGAAAAACCAAAGACCACAAAAAAACCTGATCCCACAGTACTTGTTCTGTTTCTGGATAAGGGGAAGGGATTAAGATAAAAAACTGTATGGGAGGCAATGTAGTGAACTCACACTTTCCCAAAGTTGAGACTTAGATAAACATAACTTCAAATACTCATTATCGAGGTTGCTCTTGACTATGATGCACACTTGCTCCCAACTTAGAAGAAGATAACCTATCTCACATACAAGGAGGCAAAGTTTTCTGAAAATGCTTCTTTCTTCCTAGGAAAACCTCAGTACTGCAGTCATTGTGACTTCAACAACAAATAATAACTTCCTCAGGTGCATATTCTCATGCCCAAGGACTTTAATGACAGCGCAAGCTTCAACAAGAACAAAAAGAAAGAGGTACTTTTTTATATAATATTAGATTTTAAACCTAACTGTAAAATATTTCTGTGTTTAGGTTTGCCGAAGCACAAGATTTTAGTGTCTTTCTCCATTAGGTACTTCAATATGCTGCACGCAGTCTTCATGACTCCAGTGCAACTGGCACATAGATACTCAGATGAGCAGTTCATACATGCAAACAAAATTCACTGCACTAAAATGAAATGCCACGCCTGTGGATTCAGTAAGAAAAAAAAAAAAAGTCCTGCCCAGTGTTCAGAATTAAGCCACACAGTAGGACTCCATGAAATAAAGGGTAATTGCCTTCAAAAGCAACAATTCTGCATGTGCAAATGAGCAACCAAAATATGTTCCGGGAACTACATTACAGACCTATCAGTCAATGCACCTTTCAAAATTAATTTAGGGGACTCCTCAGGGTGAGTCACAACCTTCTATTAAGCACAATAGGTTTTTCAGAATTCACAAACCAATTATTTTTATAGTACTCTATGTGAGTCTATACAACCTACCAGCTCTATCCCAGGTAACTGCTGAAAGACCATTTCAAGAAGCAGCAGGGTTTTTTCTGCTCTACCCCTACAATCTCTAAATGTTTTCATTGTCAGCTCTTCAAGATTCAGAAGCAAATTTTTTATGTCTTTGCTCAAGCTGAATATGCTTCAGTCTCACACAAGACTTCCCATAGAATAAAGTGCTAATCAAAACAAGCGAAGCTGGTAGACTGTACCCCTACAGCTATTTTGCTGTAGCGACAGCTTAGCTCTGTTACAAGTAAAGATTTTTTTCCTTCCTAAACCATTTGCAGCCATTGCTTTTTCACTACTTCAAAGCAATGGAACCAGCTTGCATTTTATTTAGAGGCTCAGTCTTCCACTCTTCAATCTGAAAAGAACTATCCCTTGTGCAAACGGGAAATTTCTCCAAATTTTTCATGCTGGGATCCATCAAATCAATTTCTTTCACTCCTGGAAATTCATGATTCTGGCTTGTTTTCAACAAACAGACGTTCTAAAGAAATGACATCTTTCAAGCCACTAGAGTGTGCTCCTACAGAGGCTAATGAAGAAAAGTGTTCTATCTTTGAAGTTATTTAAAACAGTAAATATGTTTATTTTTTTTTAGCAATAATTTGAAAAACACAGAGTAGTGTTGTTTTTTACCTGATAGGGTAAAGCTGACTAACTTCCTAGAGTGCTGGGCTCCAGAAGCACCTTCCTCCGTGCCTTCTACTCCCATCTAAAGAGGAGGAAAAAAAATGAAACATACCACAAAAGTTTTCATCTGCTTTGTCTATGCTTGAGGATTATAATGCAATTGTAAGTTCGTATGCAGAGGAAGAATTCAACCAACTACTGTCTGCTACCATGGACAGGCAAAGCTACAGCATCTGTTTCTAGGAAAATATCTCTTATTTATGCCACAGAGTGCTAATACACCAATACTTGGAATCTTCCAAACAGAACATGTATAGGCTAATACACATGCAAACACTATGAATCAGAGAAAAGGAGACTGTATTTTCTTACAGGTTTTCCTTTTGTAAAATAAAATCAATGGTATGGACTGGTAATACATACAAAAGCACTGAACTGGCCAGTGACAATGTGTGTAACTTTTGTCACTTTCCGCACAGAGATAATTTACTGAGCAACAAAAAAAGCAAAGACATCAAAGAGAGACCAACAAAAGCCTTCAGATCTATTAACAAAAGCTCCTTTTAAACAGAAAAGTGCATCAGATATCTAAATATGAATGTGGTCCAAAAGCTTATGCTTCCCAGATTTTATGGTTTGGTTTCTACTGAAATCTGTTGTTAGGTAAAGCACTACTTCAAAATACAAAGTTTCTGATGTATAAATGTCTTATTAATGTCTAGCTCTTTCAATTAGCAGAATAATTTCTCTTTCAAGACAGAGATGTGCATACAGCTGAATAATCTATCATGGAGACATCAACAGAGCTATCTTTAAAGTCAAACTGTTCCCCAGTTAGACACTGCACTCACTCCCAGGCAGAAGAGGTGACACAGCCTGATGAAAAAGTTTCAGCCAAATACAGTCCTGGGGATTAATACTAGTGATAAAACAGGAAGTCATTTGATTTATTCAACAATAATAAAAAAAATAAGCTGAATAAAAACTCAAACACCTAAGCGTATAGAGGAAGTACGTAAAGAGTTTTGAGCAGCTCAACAGTTGTTTGAAGTTAATGGATTGATAAATGATTTCTGGAGCCGTGGTAGCTATGAGGAGCCTGCTCTGCACTAACCAAAAATGTAATCATTCCTTTTTATATTGCTTTAAGCTAGTTAATATCATTAGCTTTCAAATACTTCCCACGATGATCAGCAAGCACACTGGAATTTCATCGGAATTAGCAAACATACAAACTTCTCCCATTGCAAAACTCTAATACTTCATACGTAACAAACAGTCAAACAAAGTGATGAAGAAACAGTGATGACATTGATGCCTGACGTCCCCATGGGTCTCAGTGGTCTTGTGTGGAACACACCATGCCAGCAAGCGCTGCCACTCACTAACCAGCCCACTCCCTTCCCTCGCTGCCGGCTTCATGATGCAGCCCCGTTCCCTGGGTAAGACATTTCTCACCAGAGTGCTCAAAACTATCACCTTCCCACCCAGCATTACATCATTACCCCAGTGACTTTATATGGACGCATAAGCGGTGACAGTTGGTAGTCAAATTACAAGGGCATCAAAAGCAATGGGGTCATTCCAGCCAGATCAGTGTCCCCTCATCTACAGACAGATTCCCTGGAAGCAGCAAGGGGCACATTCCTCTGGGATGGTGACGCTGCCCAGGCAAGGCCAGAGGAGCGCTGTGTATTTCAGTGTACTCTTCTGGGCTTATTCTAACATGCAATGTTTTCTTAAAAATGTTATTCATCCACAAAAAGGATTTCCTCATTCTATACCTATTTTCCTGCTACATCACTGACTCTGTTTGAGTAATATTGCTTACATTGCTAATCATTACTTCATTATACAGAAAATAGGATTTGCCCACAATTCAGCTATAATATAACGAACTGTAACAGTATTCCCTAGCATTTCCATGTTTTTTCTATATGCCCTTTTCCTGCTCCATTATGACCTGAACAGCAATTTCAATTTTTCTGTATTAAAAAAGTATAAAATTTCACCCCAGCATATGTGCTTAGATTTTTGCATTACAAAGGCTATCTCATCTGGTGTAACGCAGTGTTCCTCAGTGCTAGATCAGCCCTTGCATTTCCACCGGTTCAAATGAACACAACACAACGTTAGTTGCTTATCCAAAAATAAGATGGACTGAAATGCCTGGTGTGATATGCCATCAACGTGAGGAAAACCAGAAACATGTCTTCCACCAAGCCATGTAACATGAAAACACATAATGATCCAAGTAAGCAGGTAGCTTACAGCAGCTTAAAAAAAAAGAGCGTGGGCACACTGTGACTCTCTTACCACTTCCACAAACAGCATTTCTGTAGCAACAGACAGGACCAGAGCCAAGAGAACAAAGTATTCTCTACTACACAGTGCTTAAGCTCAACACCAAAACCACGAAAACGGTGTGAGGTATTAACATAGTAACAGGTATACTTATGTATAAGTAACCCAATATGGTATTTTTAGGAAACCTCATCTGAGCTGTCCTATGACATTCTCATCAGGGGAAACTAAAAGTTCACTATTACTGGAAGTCTGTACTGCTAGCACAAACAAAAATGTTTCTATAAAATTACACCCTCTAGCAGGAGTGTAAATTCTGTAGAATACCCAGGGCCCTGTGCTGCCTTTCAAAGGAAAGAAATTTAAATAGCGACAGCCGGTCAGCCCCTCAATATTGACCAAGGACTCTGAAAGACAGGTCTTCAGGTAGCTCCCAAGTAAATAAATGCATATTCAAAGACAGAAGTTCAGGTGTCCTTTTGTGCAATGAATCTCAAAAATACTGGTGGCTAGTATGACAAGGTCAAAAAAACACACAAGTTCAAATAGTTTCTCCATCCAATATAACCATTCTGCTTCTCAGTAACAAGAGAGTGCAGCCCATAGTCCATTTTAAGGGTTACTTTGAGATTCATTTATTTCTTTGTTTAAAGTCAGGCTACCTTACAGTCTGTATTTTATAAATTGATATTAAAGACAGTGGCTGTCAAGCTCATTAACTGTAACACGTTTTCTTCTGTAAAATATCAAGAGTTCATGCGCCTGCTGCGAAACGATATTATTCATAGTCAGATCTGACAAAGATCTGACAATTAAATGATGCTATTACCTAAGTCTGTAATTCTAAGAAAAAGAAACATAACTTGGTATAATGAGATATAAAGTCTAGTACAGCTCACACAATATCATATAGCCATAACATGCACTTGTATATCATATACAACACTGAAAAAGCACAGGATCAGCATAAAAGCTATTCAGTCTGAGTAACTTGTGCTCTACAGCTTCTTCAGCATTGCAGTTGTCAAGTCAACATCCTGACAGATGTGATCTTAAATATTTCTCAGCTAATGTCAATGAATCAAATACACTGTGAAACTTCATGTCAGCTGAAGAGCTAGCCTACTAGATAAATTACTTCCATCAAAAGCACCTCGATACAAGTTTGGAAGGCTCTTCTTCCAATACGTATTTAAACAACTAAAAAAAACTCCTCTAAAACTTTTATTATTTCTAAAGAACGAGTCTCATAATGAAAGCATAGTAAGGCAATAATAATTCTCAATAGTCAGAGAATTATCTAAATTTCAGTGGTATATGAACACTCAAAAAACCTCAATAATTTTTGCCACAGAAGAGTTTACTCCAGTCTCATTTTTATACAAATAATTGCTATCTCAGCAACAATTTAATTTTTAATATTAAGAAGAAGAAATTGAGACTTTTAATAAGGATTCAGTTTGAGTTAGATAACCAGTGTGAAAAAATTCTACCATGTTGTTAAATTACAGCAACCTGTAAGCTGCAAAATTGAAAGCGAGCAAGATCAAGTTCTTAGCATGAAAGATTTCAGCTAAGCTCAGTGATTTTAATGTCATTTTACCATGAAAAATACAAAACCAAGAAAAGCATTTCCCAATTTTAATGATTTCTGTCAGGCAATATAGTTTTTTGCAAAAACTGCAGTTAATGCTAAAACTAGGAGACATATCAATAGGCTTGTCTGACAGTTAATATTATCATCTTATAAAAACCCAATGAACTAATAGGCTAAACTTACCATCACAGCAGGGTTTTTCACAGTGATACATGGAGTAGTAGCTCGGAGGGCTCCACTAACACCATGGTAGTATTTAAAACAGATCTTTATTTCAGCTGGAAAACAAAACAAAAATCGCATTAAACTCTTCATGACTGACCCTAGGCAAAAGGGAGACAATGAAAGGAACGTACACACAGGGAGTCATAGTTCACTTCTGTTCATGGAGTCCGAGTTTGGGCAGTTCCCTGATACATCTTAGTTGTAAAAGCACACAATAACTGTAACTGAAATATATTTTTTCTCAACCTGTGGAAAAATGAAAACCTGTCTCAAAAAAGTCTGAATAGAGTTTTTAGTTAAAGAGATGGTAAATGCTGCCTTTTGGTTTTGTTATTAAATTGTTAATTTTAACTATATTTCTACTCAGTCAGTAAAAAAACAACAGCTCGTTTTTTTCAGCTCTTATAGCAAGATGTCCATGGTCACTACTGGGTAAGAAATATCTAAGTATTCACAAGCCACAATTCACACAAAGCCACTTCTGGATGGTTTTGTATGAGTCCAGAGGGAAGGAAATGAGATCGGTACAGATCTCTGAAGACAAGTTCATTTCTACATAATAGGGGTAATGTGAATTATTATTTGTCTTCAGATTTGTAAGCTGCAAATCAAAAAATAATTACACGTGTTTTATTCTTAAATTAAATCATATGAAAAGGTGACCTCTCTCTACAGCCTTACACAAAGAGGTGATACTGAAGGTATTATATCTTTTTCATCTATGAAATAGTCAGAGCAACTGCTTTTTTTGCTTCTCAAACAGAGTGTAACATATTTTGATGAATGCATTAACATATATTATGCTGACATGATGACTTAAACAGTGGTATCCTTTTTAGGCAGTTCGAACAGTTTGGGGTTTTTTTTTCATATAATTCTTAAATGAACTACTTACCCCTACAGTAATCGTGATAGAAGAGCGAACAGCACAGGTGAGCACGTGCTAAGTGCCCCGAGCCCTTGAGCAGCAGCAGCGGTTAGGCAACACGCCTTGCACTTCTTTTTCCCAACATTAGGCAAGGGCACAGAGAACAGAAAGGCTACAAGTGTCCCGCCACTCTTGCAGCCAAAAACAGGATGGCAGAGACTCAGGATATATCTTCCTGCATTATAATACAACCCTACTTGCTGTAAGGTAACTGTGCTTTTTGCTCTGCGTTGATTCTTACAAGATGGAGGAGAAAAGAAATAATCTATTCCAATCATTAATTGTGCTCTTTGCTGCCCCTTCTTCCCTTCACAGAATGAATGTTGACTTACGGACTCCAGGAGTACCCCAGCATCACCCTCACAAAGCTGAATGGGGGGGCAAGGTTGGGGCAATCATTCCCATGGTCCCACAAGATGCTCCTCTGCTTATATATCCAAGAAATGTATTACAGCTCCTCATCACAGCTTACACAGCACATTGATGTTGAGGTGCAGACACATGGCTTACATGCCTTTCATTCTCAAGTCAGCAATATCAAAATTAATTTTATTTGGCTGTGCCTAGCTCGCTAAATCATCCTATATGGATCTTCAATTGCTTTTATCCATTCCACTAATTCTCATATCATCCACAGACAAATATCAGTGGGAACCCTGGATTTCAAACCACTGATGAATATGTTTAAAAGCACTGCATTTTTCACTAACTCCTCCAGGGCCTCACTAGTAAGATTTCACTTTTTGTGTAACCTGTCAAACCTTTTACTATCATTTAGTATGCCAATCCAAAAATGCCCTCGATCCTGGTAAAATAAGAAAATAAATAGACACAACTTGAGGATGAGACAAAATACTGTAAAACACAAGCTCTTAAAGTTTGGATGCTGCACTAGCCCTGCAGGTGTTCTGGTAGGAGTGGAGATGCAAGTATGGCTGACCATGGTGGAAAGCTGTTGATATGCTGTTCAGTGTACTCGTGAAAGCTCATTCTATGAGAGTAGCATCCATCATTCAATGATCTGTCTTCAGAAATACTTCAACAGGAAACTGAAAATAGAGCATCTGGTTATCTTCCCTTTGTCTGTTGGGACCTTCTGTTACTTAACACAAAAACGTAACTTACCTAATTCTGCAGCTTCTATTTCTGCTACTATTTCAATATAATGAGCTATGACAAAGGGTTACCGAGACATTTGCTACTAGGATGATTCTTGTCAGACTCTGGAAGAAGTGGCATGACACATATCTGAAGGAAGCTTGAAGCACTTTATATTGGAACACGGAAAAGGTGAGTGTTGAACCATGTTTCTGGTCCCAGAATAAAGTTTTGTTTGTTAAACTGCATTTACTGCGAACAAAAGAGTATTATGTTTAACCGAAGCCTGACCTCCACTGTTGTTCCTCTGAATTCCTCCAACGCAGCAGAACAGCTATAATTATGGCTGCCCTTGATCCTGTGGGATTTTCCCTATCTGGAACAATCTCTCTGTTTTCCTTCTCCATTGGGATAACTCTTCTGTGTGAGGTTGATAAGGGTTTACTTCTGGGTACAGAAATGGCCACAGGCAGGCAGAAATTACAGCAGCCAGTTCAGACAGACCCGAGGATGTGCGTGAAAGTTTTGGCAGTTCAATTCCTCTGACTTGGTTTAACAATATGTCAGTAGTTCTAAAATACAAAACTGCAACGTTTTGTATAAGGCTTTGAGAGATACAGCACGATTCCTTGAGGGCTGAGGTATTTCATTACTGCAAGATAAAACACCCAACTTATCCCTACTCAGAAGGATCAGAAATCCATCCTGCAAGCCTGCTCAGCCAAAAAGGATTATTTATTTATTTGTAAATTTGCTGCAGTTACAGGTCAACGTTTATTTACTATCTTCCTCCCAGAACAAAGAGAAGGCACCTCAGAACTACCCTTCAAAGGAAAGTGACTGGTTGACAGTGCCTCCAGGGATTTAGGAGGTGGAGGAGCTGCTGGTCCCACTTCCTCCTCCTCACAGCTGAGTTCACACACACAGTCAAAACATGCTCTATTTACCACAAGTTTTACAGCAAAATTCAAAATGCAAACCGGATTTCAAATCACCCACAAAGGTTTATCAGACCTTAAAATTATGGGTCAGGACCTGCAGGTTCTTCATAAACTGAGCAGTTCTGTGGACCTACCAACAACACCGATATCCAAATGGACACACAAGAATTTCTGGCTCACATAAAATTGGACTCTCAGCACTTGCGAAAGTTGGCAGGATTTATACCAAGTCCCGGACTCTCCACATTGTAAAATAAATATATTAAGTAACCAGTACTCAAGTCTTGAGCACCATTAAATCACACTGTGAACATATTGCGACTATATGAGGGAATGGTAAGACAACAAACTATTTCACCAGCACTTCTACTTTCCAGCTACATTGCTCAACTTTACTGCGACCCAAACACTATTTTTCAGAGTTTCTGAAGCTGCTATTTATTCAGTCTGTTGTTGCTAGCTACCTTCTCTCAATTCATCACTTCTGAAAAGAACCTACCAATGGAAAGGTTATCCCCTGCTGCTTCTATTCACAGTCAATAACGTGATGGTGGACAGAAGTTTGTTATATATTCTCACCACACTGACATGTACATTCCCCGAAAGGCTGAAATGTAACGCTACGAGCTTTAGATCCTCAGATTTCTTTCTCTAGATGACTTCTACAAGCATACAGTAATTTTACAATACCTCTATGCGGCTGGCGATAGAAGAAAACAATGTTCGATTCAATAAATAGACCTGATGAACCCTTTTCATATAAACTAAATTAAAAAAACCCCAACCAATTCTTCAGGATTAATTGCTAGAAATAATTAGAAAAGGCAGAGCACTTAAAAATACAGCGTGGAGACTTTTTCTCCCACTTCCCAAAAGCATTAATTTGGTTTGGGCTTTACACAGCACTACACACAGGCACGGCAGACCTGCTGTTAGCATTGTGTCGATGGGATTAACACAAGAGAAGATGCGCTTGAAATTCAGCACAAAATTGTAAAATGGGTTACCCATCACAAGCATGCAGACATTGCCAAAGCGAATGTGGGTTTGCAAGACTGGATCTTGTATATAGCAAGAATACAATCCCTTCATAGGACCAGAGACAGCTAAGTAATTCTTTTCGTGGCTAATAATGCTAGAAATCACAGTTAACTGTAAAAGAAATCTCAGAGGAACCCTGTCAGTTCAAAACAGCTGAGGATTTAGCTTTTTGACATTTCTCATGCTGTATTATGAGAAAAAAAATGTTGATTAAAATATTTTTTTCTTGACTGATGGATTCCTGAGCTCCTGATATACTGAAAATAGGTGCCTGTGGCTGTTCCTGATAGAACACATCTCAGCCTACTATCTATAAATAAGGCCCCATAAATACACAGAGCTCTTCAGAAACAGTAAGTTCAACTACCTGCGAACAGGACTTTAATATTCAGAGAATTGAGTTAAATACCATATTAATACACAGCCTCCCTCTGAACTCTTCCATACTACAAACTGCACAATAGCATGTGTCACCTACAGAGTTTTCCCAGTTTCTTTCATTCCTCCTACCACCTTGCTTTCATGTATTTCCTTTAGGGGAAAACTTGCACTTCTCTTTTTTCTTTCCTACTTCTTCCCTCAAAAAGCTAATTGGCTTGCTTTGTATGTGATCTGTAATGAAAAAGTTAATAGCAGTAAATCCAGAAAGGAAGAGACACCTGACCTGACCACAGGACTATCTGCTGTCTCAATAAAGAAAAATATGACATTTCAGAACAAAAAGTATTTTCATTCATGGGGTAAAAAAATGACTGTACCTAGCTCTGTGTCCTTGATACCACACATGCCCATTATCACTGACATTCCTGCAGACATCATACACACCACAAGAAATTCTTTCTTCATTTAAAAATAAGAGAAAAATGGAATTGAGGTAGCTATGATTCTTTAAAAGATACCACACAGTCATATAAAAAGTTATATATATGTTAATTAATCTGAACACTACGTAAAACCATAATCCCCTTCTTTAAAAGCCAATAGCTGTTATCATTTTATAACCACAGTTTCATAGCTTAGGTCCGTTACATAAAAATGTTGGAATTAACAAAGGTTTCTGGTACTCAAACATTGACATTTGAATTTCAAAAGAACTCCTGCATGAAATTATAGCTTTGTACTTCCCTCTATGGACCAAACACTCTTGCCTATTCAATAATAAAGAGATCAGCTTACACCAAATAATAGCTTGCTTTTAAAACATCACTAATTCCCTGAAGTCCCCCACTTCAACTACCTTTTTCCTGCCTTTAATACTTTAACTTGGCCCATCAAAAATTGCTTTAGGAAAGAAAGATACTCAGAATACATAAACTTGGAATGCATAAACACATGAACATAATTCTAGAAGAATGCAATCTTTCCAGGAGACTGATAATTCAGGAAAACAAATGTGTTCGCTCGCTGTAAGAACAGTTTGCTCCAGATATACCCCAGTCAAATGAAATGCCTATATTAGAGGTGGAATCACCCCACACTCCATTGAGAAGGGATGGGCAGAGACACCTCCAAAAGACAAGTCAAATCCTAGCTGGGTTATAACAGTCTGTGGAGGTTAACGGTGCTCCCGGCGAACTGTATGGAAACTGCGCAGCAGCTACCACTTCCTGGACACGGCAGCTAGATGCCAGAAGTTACTTGGGCTGAACCCATGGCTCTCTGCAGATATAAACATATGCCCTCCAACATGCAACGAGGAGAGAGCTGACATCAAATAAACTCATCTGAAAAATAAAAGAGCATGTTCTGCAAAACTTATTTAAGAAAACTTTGTCACAAGACCAAATTAAATCACTTGCATTCAGGCTTTACAAAGCTACAAAAGGGGAGATGCAATCCAGGGAAAGGCACTGGCTTAAACCCTGATTTGTCCCAGCTGAACCCAAGCACCTCATCGACAACTGCAGGAATTTCAAAGTGCTCTGCACATCCTGCCACAAGAAATTTTTTTTCCTTAGCGTGACAGTTGAGTGAACACAACCTTTTTCTTTGGACATTTAGCATTCTACTCTCTGCATCACTTTAAGCGTGTACCTTTTCGATTACTTCCTACTGGGAACAGCACAGCGCAGCAAACAGCAGCAGAACACAAGTGCCAAAGCTGACTGCCTCCGGGTACTCGCCGTCTCTCTCAGCAGGTATATCACAGATTTTATTTTACAGGAGGAATGATTAAAAAAAAACCCAAACAAACTAGAAAGTGACTTAAGCAGACTTACAGAAAGCTTTCTAGATAAACTAGGATCAATAACAGCAAATGTTTATGTCCCAGTGGTCTCTCTTCATCTAACCTGCTTCAAAGGAAACTACTTGGACAAATGGTTGTTCAGATAACAGAGCCTACCTATCCCTGCCAGCCCCGCTCACTTTGCTGTCACTCTGAGACGTTCTTACTTACAGTCACAAGCGTTGCCTATTATATTCCAGTTTGGCAAAGCATTTAATTATCATTTAACCTTTCAAACAAAACACCGGAGGTATTATGTGCTTAAGGAAGTCAACAAGGCTTGCCACAAACGTAAAAAATATAAGACCTGATCCTGCTTCAGTTATTTGTGATACTCAAAAATAGCCGTTAAGAGACAACAGATATAAATAGCAGAAGAATAACAGAAGTATTTCTAACTTAGTGAATGTGTTTATAAATAGGGTAGGGACAATAACCATGAGTCCCCAGACAAACCACTGAAAGGGCGCTGGTTGCAGGGCGCTATACAGACAAGTGTTCCAGGTTCAGAACAATTCCATGTGAGAAAACAATGACCTTTATAGAACTTAATTTAAATGGTCAAAAAATATAAAGAATGGATACAAGTAATGTTGATAGAACATTCATTAACATTGACCATTTTGGTCAAAAACACTAAAAATACTAAACTGTGCTCATAGCCCTAATAACAACAGCTCTTTGCTACAGCAGCCCTTAAAAGCTAAAAGCACACCAAGTTCAATTATTAAATTGGTATTTTTTTCCCTTCAATATATATTAGCTTTTTTAACAAAAAAAGGATCCAGAAGACCGCTGTGCTAGCTACAAAGTCTGGCAGTTTCAGTATCAATACACTATTTTTGCAAAAGTTATAATTTCATGGAAATAGGGACTGAACACAGAGAACTCCACACAAAACCTCACTTGTAACATGACAGCAGTGTAATGCAAACACATATATTTCCACGTTTTCTGAATGTGTCTCATAGCCTACTCATGCCACAAACTCGAGATTTTTAAGTACAAAACAGACAGCGTCTGTGCAGTCACTGCATCTGAGTATCGCAGCGTGGCACCAGAAGTAGTTTAACCACAAACATCCCAAGGGTGACTTGGAAATGATTGATGTGACAAGACTGGCAGTCTCTGGATGAATCCAACAGCTGCCAGTACGGATTACTGTTCAAGACATAAAGCCACAGCATCGGTAAAGAAAATATATGCAAATCAATATATTTCTATGCTACTCACAGTAATGACTATGACATCAAATGTTATAAGTAACAACAAAAGACATTACACTGCAGGTAAAGTAGGTGAAGGTGTTTCTTGTGGATATTGTAATTAATACTCATGGGACAAAGGCTATAATTTATAAATACAAGTCCAATACATTCTCAAAGGAGGATCTTGGACTGTGTCCGCACTAATAAACCAGGCAGGACCACGGTAAGGACTCAAGTGCGAGCGCACGACCACCCCGACTCAGGGGGAAGGGTTGGCTGCATGGGCGCAATCCACACTGCGTCACTTGTTCCCAGCAGCAGAAAATAGCCCCTGGCCTGTTTTACCTACTAGAACATGTACAGCTTTTAACTTCTGGAGACTTTCCATATGGAAGTAGATAAGCACCAGTTACCTGCTGCGTGACAGTGACTGTACTATACTGAGTCTCCCCCCGTTGGCACCTCCAACATGACTTGTCCTTCCCCATATTGCAGAAAACTGACTTAGAAGCCACAGTTTATAAATGAGCAGCTTTTAACATCTAGTCTTCATAAAACTCGAGCTTCCTTTCGCATGCTTTTTCTATCACCAGTTTTTTCATGGATCATTTCACTCCATCTTTCTTGCTAGCTCTGTTCTCCATAAGGAATACCATCATCTCTGTTCCACCATGATGCCTCAAAAGGAGCCCCTGCTGTCCTAAGCTCATGGACTGCTACACCCAGAGAAACAGTCCGCCATCTAAAAGCACTCCAATTGCAGCCTCTTTTGTACCAGAGACTAAAGGTCCTGCTGTACTTAAGGACATGAACAGCCTGATACCATGCTAAATACCAGATGACCACACCAAACGTGAAAGCATTAAGCTGTGTTGCACCTTCCCACTATTGCCAGCTCCCTGAACTTGTTCTTTCTTTTTACAGAAGGATGAAAACTGTTTGTATAGCTGCAGCCATGTTTGGCAATCCTTCTGTAGTTTACACAGCAAACAACTTGAGGGAGCCGTCCAGTGAGTCATTGTTTTCCTTCCCTCACATTTTAGCAAGCAGGATGTTTTAAAGCCACCTCTACCACGTAAGGAAACAGCATCTTGGGCATATTGATGCTCAAATTCATCTTCTTGAATCTCCAAAATGACTGAGTTCCCTTTCATGCTTACGTGGCACTTCTGCTCCTTCCCCAGGGAAAAGAAAGAGGAACACCTGCCTCCATACTGGTTGGCTCTGCAGTTCAGAGCCATTTATTTTGTCTCGAGGTGACAGCTTAACGACCCCAGCTGTTTGTGATGGTGAGCTGGAATTCATGCGTTGCACGTATTTTCTTTCTCCTTTGCATACTCTTACCCCCCCCAACCCCTTCCTCAGCCACTCCCCTCAGAGGCTGCCTGTATTTCTGGAATACATTAAGTTCATATCCCATTATTTCACTGTTGATTACTTTGATTCTCCCTTCTCAGGGTAGAGTCTACAGAATTTCTGGTGTCAATTTTTTGCCTAAAGCAAGTGAGAGCTTTCTTTGATCATCCTTGTTTTGCTAATTTTGGATGCTTGTGGGGGGAATTAATGTCTGGGTTTGGTATGAAGATGCTGAGACTCTCCCTGCCCTTCTTTCTGCAGGTTGCTTGATCTGAATAGAACAGATGGCAAACTATGCCTTTACACGTTACTTGCTTGGGAAATAAGAGATGCTGAATCCACAGGGAGGGATTTTAAGAGGAATAAATGGAATGAACGGAAAATTGAGTTACAAGACCGCAGATATGCAGTAATGCAAAATTCAGAAAAATGCTTATCCAAGGCCTACCTTCAAACATAAGCATAAATTCCACAGACCTCAGTGAAACTATCAATAAGTTTACAATTATGCTTATAGAAAAACAGCTTCCCAAATCAAGGCATAAGATGCTTTTCTTAAAAGATATGAATCTGAGGATTGCAGAAGGAATTTCAGGCCCAATCCAGCTGACTCCCACTGATTAACATTAATGCAATTAAAATGGAAATACTCCTTCTGCACAAGATTCATTTGCATATGGCTTGTTAGCAATGCTATCATCCTCTGCACTTCGCCCTACAGAGATCTTACATTACTGGTGAAAAGATATGTAATGCCCCTAAGCTCCAACAGTGCTAGGGAAAAATCATAACCAAAGTCTTTGGGATAACGTGCACACTGACTGATCTCAACTCATCATTCAACATTAGTAACTTCTGTTCCTTTTCTTGCCAAAAAGACAGACAACTTCAGGCCAGTTTTGACTGGAAATCCTAAAGGATTATTGTAGTTATTTAGCGTAACTCTGTTAACAAGCATCATCAGTCCTTGCTGCCAGAGCTGGTTCAAGGCTTCTCAGGCTTGCAGCAAACATCCGCCTCCTCTCCTTGTCTATAGGTAGGGAGCATGTAAGTATAGCAGTATATAGTATATAGTAGCAATTAAGCACTGTTTGTGCTCCAAACATGAAAGAGCTCTGGGCCAGAAAACCCTGTAGTGACAGAAGACCAGCTCTCACGCAGTTACATACCTGGCTTACCATCAGCTAGGATGATGCTGGACCTTCTCTAGACGTCAGAGCATGAGCAATAGCTAGAGGACTGGGTCAACAGTAACGTCATCAAGTTCAAGAAGACGACTTGCAAGTCTCAGCACCAGGGTTGGGATGACCCCGTGCATCACTACAGCCTCTGAACAGCCTGGCAAAGCTGCAGCCCTGCTGAAAAGTAACTGGGCTCAAGATGGACACCAAGTTGAATACAAGCCAGCACACGCTCTCCTCACAAATACAACAACCTCACAGGCTACGTTAGAAGGTGCGTGGCCAGCAGACAGACGGAAGTTACCGTTCCCCTCTACTTGGTACTGGTGAGCAATACTGTGCCTAGTTTTGGGTCCCCAGGTTCAAAAGCATGGAGAAAATGGAGAGGGGACAACAGAGGGCTACAAAGATGGTTGGGATGGAGAAAACATGACCTATGAGAAGAGGCTGAAGGAGCTGGCCTTGTTTAGTCTAGTGACAAGGAGATTAAGGCAAGACAAATATTATAAACTCAACTCTTTCCAGTTCTATGAAAAGATTTTAAAAGGGGCAGTGGCCCCAAATTTAAGCTTTGGCCATTCAGATCGGATGCCAAAGACATCTTTTTGGCTGGAACAATACCGCAGCACTGGAAAAGGTTACCTACAGCATCTGTGAAATCTCTGTCCTTGAAGGTTTTCAATACTGTGCTCTACAAACCACAGCTGACCAGGTCAAGTGTTGATCCCAGTCAGAGCAGGAGGTTGGATGCAACCAGCACTCCTATGCTGCGATTAGTCTCCAGCTAAGTTTAGACTGATCCATTTATATATTTTGTCCACACTGGTCCCCCAGACACTGTTGTGCCTTATTGGAGCTGCTGCTTCAAAAACTCTGGGACACTGCTGCTGAATCTGGGATTGTTCTCCACTTGCCCCTTTCATTCCTAGAGAAGCGCGGTCAAGTTGCTAATGGTCTGCTGCATGTCATTACTGTGAGGACTAAATATGACAAACTCCTAATACCATGACCTGTATCTGATATAGTCTGCCTCTTAGCAAACATATTTCTAAACACAAGAAATCTACAACTGTAGAGTTCTTTCCAAAATCTGGAAAATAACGGCAGATTAAAGCATCAGAGATACCTTGACTTCAATAATCAGGCACATATTTACGGGGGATGGTAGCCTCTCCATTTACCTCTCCCTCTTGCTCCCTTGCTATGACAGTGGCATCACATGCAGTGCTACACTGAGAGTACGAATTATATCAGCACTGCAGCAGGAGGAAGAGGCTAACGGGAGCTAAGTTCGTCTCCGTGGCTGGCACAGGCTGGGCAGTGTCACTGTCTGCAGAGCATGGTGAGAACCCTGAGAGCACAGCTCTTCCCACACCCAGCTGCACCTGGACTGCACAGCCACCTGCTGCATTTGCCTGAGCTGCGATTTAGTGACCTGAGGAATAAAAAAAGAAAGAAAGGGGGAAAAAAAAAGAAAAGAGCAACTGCCTGTAGTTACATCAGAGTTGCTTCGCCACCTATAAGCTACAAGAAAAAGCCTTGCTGAGAAAACATGGTCACATATCAATGGAGCCTTCTAGTTTAAAAAGTGGAATCAGAAATTCAGTTAAGTGTTTCAGTGCAATTTTTGGCCTACTCACTAGAAACACAAGTGTCACTGCTGACATATTTATCTGCCATACTATGTGCTATAGCAACATATGCTCATAAACATTCCTTTTTACAGTTCTCAGTTGCTGCATAACTGCTTGTCTCTTGTTCATTGTATGGCAGCAGAACTGCTCATTAGTAAAGCTAACCACAACCAAAGAATGTATATCCTGCACTCTTTCTATCAGTTGGTTGCAAAGCGCAGTTAGTTGCAAAGTGCAAAGTCAGTTGCAGCTGATTTTAAGTCAAAACTACCAGGTCTTGAAGCATTAGCCTAGGTTACTCGCATGAACTAAAATGTTGTTCAAGACTCTAATCTCCATACATTATGGAGCAACACATAACCAGCTAAAAGATACAGGCAAACATCCTTGAAGTCAAACTGCCTTTATTGGCAACAATACTGATAGAGTATATGTACAAGAAAGATGAGGCAATGAACTCTTCTAATATACATTTTAATCTGCTTTAATACACCACTATCTTCAGCACCAAGAAAGTTAATAATATTCACCTCTATTATTTTCTTGATCATCTTCAGTTCAATCACTTTTTCCTGTAATGAACTACTGAAATTGAATTTAATTTTCTCCTAGTAAAGCTTTTTTGTCGATGTTAAAGAAATGTGCTGTGTAACACACAGAGTAACTTGGCAAGATTCAATGATGAGTTCTAGAAATAAGAAGTTTTAGTAATTATTTATAGTACAGGGTATACAACACCTCTTGAAATACATGTATTGCTGTTATATCAGTTAATTAGAATAAAAATTTCTGCCAAGACCTACAGTTAGCAGCACTGTACTGTACAGTGAAGTAATAGAGTGGGAGCATTTTTTTTTTTAATTTATGAAGGAAGAGTCATTGCTGTGAGGCTAAACAGGTGGTACAGCAGCTCAGAGCTCTTTTGGGACTGATTGCCACTTTGATGCTTGGCATATCAGAGTTTCCAGCAAGCTCAGACACAACATCCTACGATTAGAACATCCATTTCTTTAGGGGTTCACATACTTTAGATGGTAAGATAGTTCCTTTTCACCCAAAAAGCAACAAACAAAGGAAAAAACAATGTTATATTTTTTAAAAAAAAAGTACGCAGCAGAGTGGCTTAGCGTCCTATAAATCCTGGTCATCTAAGGGACTAGTATAGCTCTCGCATTTGAAGCTTGGCTACCAATACTCCTTATGGATTTCAACTGAAGACTTTTTCTTCCAGTCACATAGAGACTCTCAATATCTCAAAATTGCCTAGTGGACTTCCCAGTGCAACTAAACTTCAGCTGAGAAATCCTGATGCAACTGGACAGGAGGCTGGCACTTCCCAGAGACAAATCTAACCTTCATACTAACAAACATTAGCGAGAACTACTAGCTCATTACCTTTTCCTTTGTGTGCATTTACCATTAATGTTTGTCCAGCTGAAATTTTAAAATTCTTGGGAAGGGGCTTCATGTTTCAGTGCATATATACTATATGACATTGCACAAGGCAATTTCTTCCTCCCTTAAACTGAAGCATGCTGTCTAAGAACATCCCCAGAATACAAACGCACATCTAAGCTCAACTCCATTTTTATAATGTCCAAATGCACTGGAAAACACTGCCCCTTAGAGCAATATGACCAATTCCTTTGGTTTATCAGAGGGATTGATGAAACGGATATCAAATACCATCCTGTTGACTTGCCTTGACATAAACCCATGCTTGCCTTTGGATATGCATTGAACAAATAGGTACTCACATTCCATAAAATAGGGGCCAGGTTCAATTCGCCATACAATTTGTCCTTTTTGTGTGCCGGTCACTCCCCGATTCTTGGAATCCCAGAAATTAGCTGGAGAGTTCTCATCTGGAAGAGGAAAGAAAAAAAAAATGGTCAAGTAGTATTTATAATAGTGGTTTTCTTGATTTTGTGTTTCAAGAGGCCCAGATACAAAAACCGACTTGTGTTAAAAAAAAATTTAAAAAAAAAAATCAAACTAACTGGCAAAAGAAAAATGACTTCTGTAGTTAGATCAATTTATGCAGAGTGAGCAGACATTCATACAGCCAAAGTAAATATACGGTTTCCTGTAAGAGGTGACCTGCCAAGGTAAAGTATTACATTTCAAAACTTCCCTAACAGAGATGCTATTGGGAGTGTATAGCTGATCGTATCTTCATCACAGAGTAACCACAACGTTTTATACAGCCGTCCTCCTCTATGATGTGAAAATCTAGCATTCATTCCCTAGCTAGGAAGTATGGAATTACAACTAGAAGTTTTTAATGTATTCCTATGTTTAAGAAACTAGAGAGAATATTTTTTATACATACGCCAAAAAAATCTGACACATTCAGTTTCCTGACAGGTAGAGTATTATTCCTTATCAGTGAAGTAGTTAGAGGCTCAAAGAGCAGAACTGTGACTTAGTAAGCCTGAGATACAAATGAGAGATTCCGCACAATACATTCAAAAGAGGAGACCAGAGAAGCAAACAGTAAGTATCTGCAGATCAGGTTTACAATATCAGTATTTTCCCCTCCCGAACTAAGCTTTTTGTCCTATCAGTAACAAACACAGGTCTTGGGGTTAGTTTTTTTATTTACCAGCCTGTATTCAGGCACCCAGAACGCTGTATGAATGAAAGAAAACCGGAGTGAGAAGCTGTTTGAAAGGGCACAAAGGGTAGTTACGATGAGCCAGAGGAAGCTGACATAAATCCAACTTAACTTCTTTTGTACAGGAAGTTCTTTGAAAGTATGCATTGTAACGTTTTACAAGCGCATTTAGGCAGCTATTTCTTAATTAAACAATTATACCTGCAACCTGAAACACAACATCCTAATTCTTTCCAGTGCTACTTGATATCCTTTAGGCTTAAAATTAAAAAAAAAAATCTGTTCTATTACATACATTTGAGTGCATTCTGCAATCTTAAAAAGACTTCACTAAGAACTTAGTCTACTGTGGCTTTGTTCATGAAGCTCCTATCCATTCAAGCATGTTTTCTTTGTACTTTGGTAGGAACTCCTGCATAAATAAGATTACAGAATTGTCACCTACATTTTAGAAATCCATACGCTACTTACCAAAGAGTAATAAACAATGCAGCTGTATTAGTTGTATCTTAAAAATACAAACTTACGCTAAACTTGTATTTCTCCTTTTCATTCTGACTGCTCATCTCATCTGTATCTGCTCATCTGTATGCACGATATCTCTCCTGAATCATTAGTGCAATCTACACATTCACATCCTACCAAACTGACACGCAAGGCATTGCCAGACACATGCTCAAGAGTAAGTTACACACCCTGTCCGCAACCTGGAAGAGCTCTGGAGAGTCAAGAGGCAGCTATGACAAGCTACCGACATTTTTATGCCTCCAGGCATGGGCGACTTTGATAATTTTTAGAAAGCTGTGGTCTGAACGCCTCAGCAACATGGCGAGTACAGAATAGTTTTGTAATTATCTCAATGACAAGGAGAGGGGACAGGAGGGTTCTCCTAACACCTGCGATCCTCAAGCATTTAATACTCTCAGGCTTAACTTTTGATGTGGAATCAACATGATAGTACATAAACTGCATACACCATAAAGTCAGGCATAAAGGCAGTAAAAACTTAAAAAATGCTTACTTATTCTTTACAGCAAAAAACTTTCAGAGTAAACAAAGCTGTATCTCACCCATGTATTTCTTTTTTTTCCAAGCTATATAGAGAGGAACTCTGAAAGTATAGGCTGTAAACCATCCCATGGACCTCCATAAAAAAAAAAAATATGTCTGTATGTGGTTTGCAATAACACTTTCACTGAAACAATACACTGCTGACATATATTTTTTAATGTGCCTTCCTAACCCAAGGCCCCACTATTATATTCCACAGACAGAAATCTAGGAAGCCATGAGATATAGCTTAACTTCCAGCAAATCTACACTAGTGCCTACTTTGGTCCACCCTACAAATTTGGTTATCCAAGCAGATAAAAAAGCAAGCAGATTTTTAAAAAAATTCCAGTTATCTGAAACACTGACAGTTTTAAATTATTCAGTGTTCTCATTACATCTAGGTAAATTAAGATATATTGCATGACAAAAAACCACCCCGACAACATGCTCTAGTTCTTCTGAATTTAATCAGTTGGAGAAGAGTCTGTTCATCATTCTAAGCAGAAGGACAGCTATTTGGTATATCTTGTTCAACAAATCAAGGAACTCTGAAGCAATGAAATGTGCCTTTAACAGTGAGATTTCCAACACTAAGGCACAAGCAATTGTTATTTGTTTTTTAAAATCAGTAACTAAGTAACATCAATAGTAATTTTTACAGGGACATTGGTGAGCTCAGAAAAGGTCCTACGTGAACTGAGTCTCACATTCTGAGCCGATAGTTACAAGAAAGCAGAACATTTTCTTACACGTTATTTAATAAAATCCAACATTTAAGAAAGTGCCTGGATTTTCAGCCCTTTCATGAAGGAATAGTCTCCTCTGCAGCAATGAAAACTAAATCATTGATACTCTGCCCACAGGCACGTTGCCACTGCAACAGAAGGTGGTAGAGACAGAGGATGAAAAAAACGCTGACAGACCACTGCCGGTCAGCAATCGACTCAAATTACAGAATTTATTTTGGACAGCTTTGATTTTCTTCTGAAACAGCTGATTTTTTTTTTTCTACTTTTATGATGTCATTCACATAGAGGAAAAAATAACATTACTAATGCATATGGAAAAATAACTTCAAACCTCAGTTCATGGGTTTTAACAAAAGAAACTCAACAGCAAAAAAAAAAAAATAAACAAATGGTATGAAAACATTAAAGTAGATGATATTGCCAAAATTTACTTATCAACACTGTAATAAAAAAACAGTTAAACAGTGATGGTAATACTGGTAATAAATAGTCTTGGTAATATTCAGATGTAGGGAAAAAAAAAAAAAGGTGCTTAAGAGCACAAAAAGCAGTGTCAGAATTACCACCACCTCATCTCTCCTCTTCCCCAAAACATATATATGTATGTACATGTGTATACACCCCCCCACACACACACTATATATATATATTCCATAGGGAACTTCAATTCTGAGAAGTTCTAGTCCCCTTTTAGCAGATAATTGTTGCTGTTTGTGAAACTGGCGGCTGTTCCAGAATCTGGGCCAAAGAGTAGATATAAATATCCCTTCCCAGAACATAAAATATGCAACAAAATACTGTCTTACTGCCTTGGTATCTTGTCCAGTGAGTCTACACTTCTGAAAGAAATAAAACAACGCAAGATGCACAGTATCTTTCTATCTTCAATAATTCAAAACATTACAGAAAGTGACTTATTTCTGAGAGCTGCAACCCCTGCACAAGTCACCGTATGGGAGACGTTCTCCAATGAAAAGTGGGTAGTAATAAATATATCACTGTGTGGAACTTCACACTGACTAGTGCTCCTTGAAATCACTGTAAAGCAAACATGTTCTGAGTAATAATGTTTTCTTTATTTAACTGCTAAGCGATCAGCCAAACCTGGTATTAAGAACTGAACTCATTTTTTCCACTTCTAGGCTTCACCATCATTACAACACCCTTTAAGGTAAGTTAGATACCGACAGCACCTATAATAGCCACAGCTTGTGCTCTCCATGTCAGCATTGTAGTTCTCCACCTGTGTCCACAGCTCTGCCATGATGTGACAGTGAATGGGATGCAGTTCCCGGCAGCATGTGTCAATTCGGTACAGCTGTCTTATGTGTGAAAAGCAATATAGAAGTACTGGATAAATGGATGAACAGTGCAATGAAAGAAGAAGGTATTGTTTTTACAGGATTAGTTTTCACAATAAAATTATGCCCATAAAAGAGTAAGAGCCATAAGAAGCTCCAGTTTGCCCATGCCTTTTCTGTAGTGGGAGCCCAGAGCTGGACACAGCACTCAGATGTGTCTCACCAGTACTGAGTAGAGGGGAAGGACCATCTCCCTCAACCTCCTGGCTAAGGCTCTTCCTAATGAGCCCAAGATGCCAGTGGGTGGCCAGGGCAAACGGCTGGCTCTTGTTTGACTTGTTGTCCACCAGGACCTCCAAGTCTTTTTCTGCAAAGCTGATTTCCAGACGGTCAGCCCCAAGCCTGTCCCAGTGTCAAGGGTTATTCCTCCCCAGGGGCAGGACTTGGCATTTCCCTTTGAAGTTTGTGACCCTCCTGTTTGCCCATTTCTCCAGCCTGTCTGAGTGGCAGCACAACCATCTCGTTTGCTGGTTGCTACTCCCAGTTTTGCATGAGGATGTTATGGGAGACAGTGCTGAAAGCCCTGCTAAGCCAGTATCTGACATCAGGGTTCATGAGGCTTCTGTGGAGTTCACATTTTGTTCTATCTGTCTTACCACTTTCACTATTTCCGTCTTAGGAAAAAAGGATAAACTACCTGAAATCCATCACCTTAGAGAGTCATCTTGCATAGCTTAAATCAACAAATAAATAAATAAGATACAGTCTTTTATAAGACAGTTAAAAAACAAGAACTGCTACCGATCAATATCTGAAACAAGCCTTATAGTCCCAGTGCACAGATTAGTCATACGCAAACCAATGCTCATCTTCTGGTCCCAGTTTCCATGGTCAGTAGCATTAGGTTATGTGATAAAAGGCTTGTCTCCATGAATACAAAGGATTTTTATTCTTCAAATACCAAAACATTATACAAGTCACAAACTCCTAATGTGGAAACATCATGGATTACTTACTGCATAGGAAAAATTTAAAAGTTCCCTACAGCAATCTAAGAGCTTCAAACTTTTGCATACTGATCTCTTTTCTGTAACACATTTATAAAGATGCTTATATGCAGAGCTCAGAGAGAAGGTGATGCTTAGCAGATTCTGAATGTCACTGGCTGGTTTTAATTATACACAATTTTACAATTTTCATCTTTCACTACCATATATGGGTATTCTAATTCACAGCTCTTGAAAAATCCATGCAGCTTAGCTCAGAAAAGATCAATCGTGTTGGTAAAACCATTGTATCTCTGCATAATTCTGTTATCCTCATTTGCGATTTACATCCCAATCTCTGTTTTTTCATCCCTTTCTGGAAGATGTTTTATGCAAAATCTTTTGAAGTGCTGGTATTGTTTATTCTTAATTCAAAATTTTAAATTAAGTTCAGATTGTCAAAATGCTGACTTCCTTAGCATTTTAGGTAATTTTAATAAATTCTTGGGTGCCAAAGATGATGTGTACAATGCATCCAATTATTAAGAGGGGTGTTTGTACTCAGCCCAGGGAAGCTTATAAAGCATCGATCTAAATGTTATTTCTCTTGTCAGGTGTTCTTTTACAGTATATATCAGAGGAGCTGGAAGGCTGGTAGATAGCAAGGCCACATCTAGTTTTGTCTCAAGATTCATCGATCTCCCATCAGTTTCTCTCATAAGCATGCTATTGAGAATGATCATCCTCTATTTTACTCTGTCATTTCACTCAGTCTTTAAAAGTAGCAGGTTTATAGTTAATCTGCATCGGAGGATATTTCTGAACTTAATTTTGAGCCAACCATCAGGAGATCTCTAGGATGGTATTTCCAACGCAAAACATAAATCTGATTTACATGCATTTTACTGCATGACTTTCAAAACCTCAGTCTCGGTGCCAGTAAGTGTGAGCACAGACTTCCAAGCAGTAAAACGGACTGTCACCAAAATATAAGATTAATAAGAACATTCCAAAGGGTACTTACTGTGGATTTTGAGCAAGTAACTGGGAAAGTTTGTAACACTAAATTTTGTGCAATGTTTTCACTACGGTAATCTCTAATAATTTTAATTCTAAAAATACTAAAAAATAATCTGTGGGTAGTCATTAAAGAGGTAGCACAATGTTTACTGAACTCACAAACTAAATCCATTTCTCCCTTACATCCAAAATATGCTTAAAAGCAATTGAAAACGGCATCAGGACACATTTAAAGGAAAAGAAAAATTTTATCACCTGAGGCCTTGTTCCTTTTCTGGAAAGCCAGTAAGTAAATTAACAATTTCAAGGCAGAGCTTCCATTGCAAGCAATTTTTATAATAAGTCACATTATGTCAACTCATTTAAAATACACTGCTTATCAGTTACTACCGTACAAACAAATATGAACCCACCATGTACAGCTTATGTTATGTGATTTTCAAAATTCCACATCCCAGTCTGCAAACAGTTCACAGGCTTTCTGGTGGAACCCAAACATTTCTCACAGAAGACAGCACTAGTGTATGCAGTACATTGCTGAAATTAAAGATCAACACTTAGTTGTACCTTCTAGCCTTACCTGGCCATTCCAAAGGATGCCTGTGGATCCTAAACTGCATTTCTCCATCTGAGCCAAATTAACAAAGTGATGAATAAAAAAAAATAAAAAAAATCAACATTTTACAGGACGGATCCTGAAAATAGCATCCCTGTTCCCAATCACAAACAGTATCTTCTACAAATGTTGCCTTCTGGACCCAGCCTGTGCAGCTCAAGTTTGGAGGCTTTAGCTCTCTATTAGCACTTTTGTATAATCTCAGCTCCACAGGGCGCGTCTGTCCTCTCCCTTCCTCTCGTCATTTGAAGGAAAGTGTTTTGGAAGGATGTTCTCAAGCTCCCCGGCAGTTTCTAGCAGTTACACACAATCGTCTGCCTCTTCTCCTTTAATCGAGGGTTTATCTAGGTTCAAACAGCCCGTGTTAAAACATATAAAGTATTACGTCCTTCAAGCTCAGCTATTTGCGGCCACTCCCCTCCGAAGGGTACAGGATGCTGAAGCCCCATCCTCCCTCCACTTCCTTCCTCGCCTTGTCAAAGGGAGGATTCCGAGGCACGGCCACGGCCCCAAAGCGTGGGGTGGGCTGATGTAAACAGGAGGATCGTTAAATCCTAGAAATGACGGCAAGGCAGCCACAGCAACGAGCACAGCGGGATCTCACTGGAAGTGCTGGCTTTTGTTTACTCAGTATTTCGCTCTCCCGCATGACTTCCCCACAAATCCCGTTATTTTAGAGAAGACGAGACCGCTCTGTGACATTTGGCTGGGATGAAGCTGCCTTTAACCCGGGGTAACTCTGCACTGGGCACTCCTGAGCAGGTGGCAGAGAGCCGCTGTTGCTACCTCTTCTCTTTCAGGTTGGTGAATGCCACCTCAGCACAGGGGCTCAGACAAGGCTCCATTTTGCCAGATGCTCTGATTGCTCACAAGCCTCCTGGTGGGTGCTGGCAGCTGACCTACTCCTTCAACTTACAGCAGGGACCCAAACCATGCCAAAGTGGCCCCAGTACCGCAAGAACAAAAAGGGTACTTAAGGGTATCTTTGCAATCTGGTCCATGGTCTGCAGATTGAGTCCTTTGCAGCACACATTTCATGAAACTGTACGCTTGTGGAGCACTAGGTTCAAGGTCTCAAAGCAAATCTTGGCTTTCCTAGTAACAATCAGGTAACAAAAAACAGGAAAGAAAAATACCCCACCACTCTTACAGGAATATTTATTCAAACTCAGCTTGAAGACTTTCCAAAAAAAATGCTTCCAGTCAAAGAAATTAAGATGGACTTTTTGCTAGCGAAGAGCTGAAAGCTACTGTATTACTTTATGTTTGCATAAGCACCTCTAGAAATTGTATTTTCAAAGGACAGGAGGGGAAAGAACACCAGAACTGGATGACTGTAAGAGAAATTTAAAACACAGCTGTGTACTAAATGCGTGGAAAGTGTTCTCCCTTGAATGCCACTAGATCAACCCCTCAAAACACGGAGAACAACAACATTCTTGGACAGTCTTAAAGGCTGCATAAGCAGCTGCTATATCTTACTACATGCAGATCTCTCTACTCTTCATAACACTTTGGAAAACTTGGACAGTAATGAAAATAGGAGACATAAATCTTCAGCTGAGAAAAGCAAGGGCAGAAAAGTAAGAGGCAGAGAAAGGTACAACAGATGCTCTTACAGCCTCACACAAGAGAAGCGGCTGTTTGGGCTCTCCATGAAGGTGATGGTGCACTGCCAGAGGCTGCAGGGTGACACTCTGAACTCCGACCTAGACACAAATACCATTCTTCTGGTGACACAGCCCTGCTATATTAACAGTGAAGGATTGTCATCATCTCTATTCAGATACTTAATGTCATGAACCAGGGTCAAAAGAGCAAGGAGGTGTTTGTTCCTCGCTGCACAGCAGTAACTGGTTCCCTTGCACAACCAAAATTAAGGTTCACATACCTCCACTTACTGCCCCTGTGCTGTGGGCAGGGAGAAAAGATCCCACTCACATTCCCTCGGGTGCCCTCCGCAACCCCCTACATACCAGATATATTATGTTGCTGATGTTTATTGCACTCTATTACCTTACACAGCCCTAGCAATTACTCATTTTTCTACCTGTGACTGACAGGATGGTCAGGAATAAGCTGTATTTCTCTAACATTTCACTCCTACTTCAGCTGCAGAAGCAGAGCAGAAGTAGAAGCCACACCATACATACACCCCACCCAAACACTAAACAACAAAACCTTTTTGCTATTGAAGCTTAAATTAATAGCGTGGCAAGATCTTTGCTCTCATTTTCATACTGCCTTTATTCTGACACTGGCCCTAAGATGGACTATTTCCTTCTTTTTCAAGAATTATACTACTATGTTTTGTTTCCTTCTATATGTACACTAACACTTCAACATGGGGATCAGAGCATCTCCATGTGCCCTCACACTATGTGCTATTTCAAGTCACGGTAGCAGCTCAAAGGATTAGTTAACTAGAATGCAGGACAAAGATATTGCAAAAAAATACAAGTAATTTTTTTCAGACATATGACACAGTACAATGGCAGGAATAAAGTGGAATTCCTCTTCTCTGTATTCAAAGTAAAGACATCATTGAAATTCAAAGCATTCAAAGACAAAAATAAATCCTTTCACCCATCTCACTGGCAAGAATTCAAAAGCGTAACAATAGGAAGGAAATGACCTAAAGCTTAACCTCTTTCCTGAAAATCTTATTAATCCTCCTCCATAAAACGATGTGCATTCCATTCCCATCTACACTTCAGGTTTCACATATGTGCCAGTCCCACGGCACAAGTCGCCCATGCAGAGTGGGTCACCGGCCAGCTGACCAGGCTCACCTGGAAGCCAGACCCTACACAACACACATACACAACACTTGGGTGTTTCTGCAACATACCACAAAAGACCAGATACTATGAGAAAGGCATAATGTTAGACAAAAAATTAAGCTAGAGAACAACACTGAATAAATTCTGACAGATGGTACAGTATGTCCTTAGCCATAAAGACCATTAGATGCTTGATCATATTGCGGAAAAGTCCCTACATCTTTGCAAAATGCTAATAAATCACCTACCATTTAGTTTACTGAGGTCCAGCTGGCTGTAAGTGGGGGTAAATATAGCATGGGGGATGCTTCCACCTCCTCCTGAAGAAGCATCACACAGCTGAGGAAAGAGCTGCACCAACTCTCATGTCAACTCACAATCCTCTCAGCTGCTGATGGTTTGGGGAAAGTGACATCTGCAGGAGATGGAGACAGCCTGTTCCTCAGGGAGAAAGCCAAAAGCAGGGGCCACCAGGCAGGGAACAGTTCAGAAATTCAGATTTAAGCCACCAATGGCTACTGAAGTTGGACTACACTTATAATCTAACGTACTAGGCTAACTCAATGGGCTATCGTATTATAAAGATTAGAGAATAGGAGGACAGCAAAGATTCAAACAATATACTAAGGAAAAGGAGAGCCTGTCTCTCTCCTGTAGCATCACCCTTGACACTTTCAGAAATCTTTTGGGTTGGTTTTTTTTCATTTTTTAAGCACTTTGCTGTGTTTCACACCTTGTTAAAACTCCAATACAAACCCACCTTCACAACTGTAATTCCAGTAGTTCCAGTTCCCCATCATATCCCCAAACTCATCCCAACACTACCACAACCTTGTAGCCTAAAGGTGATTATCTCCTGCTTTTAATGGTAGCAAGTCCAAGAAAAACAAACAAAAAAAACCCCTGTGATGTACAAGTATCCTAAAGGCCCATTATTTTGGGACAGGACTGTTTAGCAAATCTAAAAATACAAGCTATTTTTCCTAGTTAACTGTAAAAGGTCATTTTGGGGGTAAATACTGTCAGAACTGTGCTAAAAAAAAAAAAAAAAAAGCTGGATCTAAGCTTTTCTGTGTCATATTTAATCTGCCAGTCTAAGTTTACGGCAGAATGTTTTTCATCATTTTCCTTCTCGACCGCAACCTTATACGGTGTCAGATAAGCACTTGTTTGCTGGCAGCGCATGAGCTGCTGAGCTTGCTTGAGCCGCACGCAGAAGAGGATTGCAGCTTCCCAGGAATAAAGGGCACACGCTTTTATCTGCGACCACGTTCCCATCACAAGTCTTTGCCAGAAAAACTAGAAAATACAACAAAGTACTCCTGCTGTGGAAGACACCATACCAGCAAAGCTGTGCTTTTGTCAACATAGCCTATCCTGCCCCCAGATAAATTCTGTTGGTAAATAAACATTACCAACAAAAGCACAATTTTGCTAGCACAGCTGCACTTACAGAGAGGGCTTTCTCTGGTGCAGGTCGTATGCAATCTCACAGCCAGTGGAAAAAGTGAGGGGTCATTTATTTCATGGCCTTCATGCTGTTTTTTTATGGACCAGCACTATCTGGTCATGTATGAAGAAAGTTACCAGAGAAAACTGGGGGTTTTGCTTTGTGGGTTGGGTTTTGTTGTTTTGTTTTTTTGTTTTGCTTTGTTTTTTCTGGTCAAATATTTCTGAAGTGGAAACAGTGGAAATCACTTCGGGAATAAATACTTAAATAAATACTTAAAGGAGGATGGGACCAGTCTTTTTTCAGTGGTGCCCAGTGATAGGACAAGACGTAACGGGCACAAACTTGAACATAGGAAGTTCTATCTAAACATGAGGAGGAACATCTTTACTTTGAGGGTGGCAGAGCACTGGAACAGGCTGCCCAGAGATGTTGTGGACTCTCCCCCTCTGGAGACATTCAAAACCTGCCTGGATGCCGTGCTGTCCAACCTGCTGTAGGTGACCCTGCTCTGTCAGGGGGGTTGGACTATATAATCTCCAGAGGTCCCTTCCAACCCTGACCATTCTGTGATTCTGTGAACGGCCAGATGGTTATGGCAGCCCTGTCGAGTCTACCACTGGGGTCAGCAACCACATTCCTCTCCCCCCTTCACAGCCCCGAAATGCACTTGGAAAAATTCCTCCTCTGCAATAAGATCATTATTATAATTCAGCCTGCTGCTGCTCTCTGACAATGGCACATATTTGAATTTTCTGAGAAATTGAATGTTTCAGGCTAGTTCAAGTTTGGACAGCACCGAGTGGCCTGTAATATATAGGAAATCACACTGAACAATGTAATGATCTCTTCTGGGTTTAATTTCGGTAAAATTTATGCTCATTTGAGAGCTATTATGAGCTCATAAGCTAACCTTAAGTACACTTCATTCCACATGTAATTCTCCTGTAACTGACTTACCCTTCAAAAAGAGGTTTTTCTTGTGGAACTGTCAGCAAACACAATTGCCATAACCAAGAGGCCTTAAAATAGAGTCAAGATGACTGTGTGCTATTTTTAAATTTTTTTTTCTTTGCAAATCTAAAAATAAAACAGCATTTTGAATCATTTTTGAAATGTACATCTGCCCTTTAAACATCATACGCATCACTGAAATGCACACGTGTAAAAAGCACAACAGGCTAGAAGAGATCTTTAAAACATACGCATGTTATTTTAAATTTGCATTTTGAAACAAGTTGCAAGTGTCTTTTGTTCTATTTCTGTTTATGAAATTTTAAAATCAGATACCGGCAAACAAGTACTTGGCAATTGTCCACCAAAACTTACTGAAATATTAGGCTTGAGTACTCACCATTTTTCCAGATAACATTTTGCAATATGCCTCATGTAGGCTGCCCACGAACCAGAGTAAATTTATTACCAACATATCTGCTCTTACTGATCTGTAGGCTTGCACAGAACTTTTTGTAGTTTCCTTCTTCCCTTTTTGTCCATCCTTCTGCTCCCTTTTCCTTTTTCCTCCAGCCACTCATACAGTAGAAGAAACCACCCCACTTCATAAGGGATTTACAGTAGTACTGGCATGTTATCATCAGAAACCCTATCAGTGGTGAGATGGGTACCCTAAGAAGTACCTAAGGCAAGTATCAAGCCTGTTATTACCTGTATAATAAACTGGAAAACTTCCTGCCCTAATTAACAGGAGCCATCCCAGGCCTAATTATCAGCAGCCATCCTATTTCCCATGCCCTACAATTTAATAATGATATGTGAGTACTTTAAAATTTCACATAAATTTTGCAAACACCTTTGACAAGTATGGTGCTTATTTCCTTTTTTTCATCCTCTGTTCCTAAAACTGAGATAATAAAATATTGTAAGAAACTATAATTTATTAATGAAGTTTTGTGGTTAATAAATTTATCAAGTCAAAAACCTCAACTGACAGGTGACTCTCAAAACTGCTGGAAAGCCAGAACTAGTTACTGATCACAGTAATCAGCAATAATTTTAAAAGTCCCATTATAACTCACTCAAGTGAAACAAATTCCTCAATTTCTGCAATTATCTTCTACAAAAACTGACCTGAATTCACCCAGTGCATTACCCACTTGATGTGCTTTTTTCCCATTCATATTCTAATAGACATATTACTGGCAGAATTGTTTACATTTAGCAAGTGTTAGAAAATACTGATACAGCACAAAGGATGAGCTCAATCACTTCAGATTGGGAACTGTCACCTACTATATGTACAACACCTTGACCAACAAGACCTTCCAGGCACTATACAGATTCAAACACCAACCAACCGCAAGCAGCTACACCTGAAAAAACTTCACAATCTTTACTCATCAAAATAAAGGAACCCATCAGCACAAGAGCTGTGTCATTCATAAGCAAGAGCTTCTACTTCTAATCCTCAATTAATGTCACAACTTTCAATGACAGAACCACAGGCCCAAATAGATTCATTAGGTATATGTAATAATTCTGAAAAGATCTTTATTTGTATATATGCAAATTGCAAGCAATCAAAAAGTCTAAGTTCAGTAAAGTATTTTTTTTTCCTAGAACTGAACAAATAATAAGCAACTCAGAAGAAAGTACAAGAGATAAAAAGGTATGTATTTCTTCTTAAATCCCTGCAAATGCATGAAGTATCCTAATGAGCCGAAATCTCATTTGTAGGGAGCTCTCAGGCGTGTAATGGGAAGGAGGTGCTCCCTTGCCAGATGGTACGTTCTGCTGATGGCCACGGAAGAGAATGAGTGTAACCACAAAAACGACTTAGGTGTTTTAACTACCCACATATGCATACCCTCCGCCAGTTATGACAAGTAGCTTTTTGTGTAGTTGAAAGTTTCAGCCAGAATCACTGAAAGTTCTCCATAAGATTTTTATTTTAAAAAGATGAATTCATCATTAGCAAGGGTGTAAAGCTCAGAGCACAAAATATGCTGATCCACAGAGCCAGCATCACCCCAAGTGCTGACCCAGCCTTCGCACAGGATGATCCATCAGCTGCTTTTATGGCCAGCTAGTTGGGTGGTTTTATTTTGCTTTTGATAGTAAGTCCCACCTTCAGATTTCCCAGAGCTCGATCTTCTTTCCTGGAATGAACCAGCAAGGAGCAAAGTCAGTACCAGACACGCTCCCCAGGGGTCATATGGAGGTTCATTTCACTGCTCAATCACTTCTATATTTTTAGCCCTTGTTTTACTTGATGTTTATGTAGCCTTTTTGTGTGTGTATGTGTGTGCATACGGGAAAGGGTTTTTTATTGCTAGGGATGAAGGGCTAAAACAAGAAGCCCAAAATGCAGCATACCCACAAAATAGATAAAATGCCCAGAAAAAGCAGTTGTCCTACATACAGCAGCTTACATCTAGGGATCCAGGAGGTCAGTTTGGGTTGTGCCTTCTCAAATGGTTGATGGTTTGAACCCTGGAACTATTGCGATGGCACAAATATCGCTGGATTTCCAGCAATATGGCATCCTTCAACACTGGGTGGAGACAACTGATTCATCACTATAGGAAAGCAAAGACTGCCTCTGGATTCCTCAGCTTCGCTTTTGATTGCACTTGATTATTGCTTGCACTTTCTGACATTGTCTGATCAATATTCTTCTTATCTGTTTCAGCCTTTTGACAGACACAATATCAGCTGGCATTTCATTTTCAAGTCCGTTACCATGTCTAATACAGAAACATTTCTAAAAATGTTTTTTTCCTTACCAGTTCCAAGTCATTTCTCACTGCCTTTTAGAAATCCTTCTAGTTTCTAAAAGTTGTCAATAAAATATGTCTCTGCAGCACACATCTCTCAAGGATCTTGTGGGATTTAATATTCCCTTAGCAGCTGTTATTTTTTAATTTTATCTTCAATATTATGAGCTGTTTAAGTAGGAATGCAAACTAGTCTATTGTTGTCATCTGACAGTAATAGGTTTCTTAGGGAATTTATTAGAAAGAGAGCTTGCTGCTTTGTAATATAGAAAAATATTTTTATTTAAACAATACACTTTTTTCACACTGCAACTTTTCAGTAATCTAAACCAAATGTAAAATCCACTAACAAAACCAGCAAACAGCAGCCATACAGGCTCTAACCCAAGGCAGAAACAAGCTTATCTCTCTTCTCTCTCACTCTATTAAGGAATGAACCCATTAACTATGATATTGTGGATACTTCTGCATAAGCAATTTCTCCGCTCCTTTCTACAAACCACATAACCTCTAGCTTAAGCAAACAGTAAACTCCTCCTGTTTTATTTATATGTGTATATGTTTGCTAGGGCATCCAAACGGCTGATAAGTAATGCTGTGGAAAACCTACAGACAGAGAGGAATAATAGGTCAGCAGAAAGAGAGCACACGCATGCAAGCAGTGCGCTAAGGAAGGCTATTAAAGGAATATGCTGAATCACTACCCTTCACTACCTTTGTCACCATTACCACTTATTTTTCTGGCCAGCTACACTTTCCACCTCCCCCTCAGTGCCTCGTGATGGCAAGATCTAATGGCAGATTCCTCATCTTGTAGATTTTCCATTGCTGAAAAGCTCTTCCAGGCTCTTTACGTAAGCCTCTTCACCTGAAATGAGTTTATTCCAAAAAACTTTGTTCTGAACTGGCATAAAAGTAGACCTAAACATTATAATATTTTCAAAATTATTAATGAGGCCATTGCTAGTGTTTGACTTCAAATGTGCTGAGAAGCTTTACCGTTGTGAGAAGTATTTCATGCTTCTAGCTCTGACCAGATTCCTCCTTTTCCCTACCTCCTGGCTTTTGATGTAAGGACTCAGGATTCACTTTTGATTTGCTATGGCTATTAATAATTAGTAGAATGAATATATTATATAGGAAAATCTGAGTTCATTATGAAGCCCAGCAAAGCTATAAGTGAAACATCATCTCTAAGCATTTACTACTAACATTGTACCTGAAATAAAATATTTCAAATGTTCCCAAAGACATGTATTATTCTCTTATTTGTAGATGACAACAGCCACCACTACTCAATATGGTAGTGTATATCCAAGAAGCAGGCAAGCAATACACAAAATAGAAACCTATGGCTTTAAAAGTATGTAAAAATGCTTTTTTAAACAAAAAAACCCACCTGTTTAGACCAGTTATATTACACCTAACTATGCACAATTTCATACAGTGAGCTCCGATCCTGAAAACTTTTTTAATACAATTTGTGAACTGAGTCCCTGAGGCATAATTTTCAGCTAAGCTGTGGTTTCTGCATTTTTGTTTAATTTTATATTGTGTGTCATTGATTACTTGCAAACACAGGCTATCCCATTTTGGGATCCGGCACTAGCATGCTGACATTGCAGAATTTAACAGCACAATTAAGGAAACACTGTAGACACCAGGAGAAGGGTTTTTTCGGATGAGCACATGACTGAATTCTGACCCAGTTCACTTTTCAGAAGCACATCGTGGTTTTTTCAGTCATTTCCACCAAACAATATAGTGGGGTTATACGTTGTATTAATATTCCAGCAGACACAGGATAACCCAGAAATAGTTCAGGAGCGCAGCACGTTCTAAATTTGCACATACACTTTCAAAGATGCTATTTTTTGAAAGGCACAGGAAATCTAATTTGTTCACTTCTGTCTCAGTGCCTGTATTCTTGTACTGTCCCTGACCTGATTCAGGTTCCCTTGGACTGCAGCTGGGGGCTTGTTTATTTGACAGAAATCCGCAAGTTTTTGTCGGTTCTTTGCTGAGGAGACCAAACCCGTTTTGTCACAACATGCCGACAGTTTGTCACGGTGGCTGTAGCCACCTACTTTTGCTGATTTTCTCTACCACACTCTGGATACCATCCCCTGTGCCTCAACCTGGAGCTGCAAGCAGGTACGTATGCTGACCTGCAAGTCAATCGTGCATCAAGCGCTGTTTTTCCTTTCCTGCATCTCTGCCAAATACATTACAATCAATAATTTCTTCAGATTCTTCAACAGGGAGACTTCTACTAATGCAATATTTTTTGTGGTGGTGTTGGTTTTTTTTGTTTGGGCTTTTTTTGTTTGGGTTTTTGTTTGTTTATTTGTTTTTTTAAATAAACCATGACTATTCTGGCCTTTTGCTTGCCCTTGCTAAGAGGAATGCGTCACCCATTCCCTCCGCACGCAGTCGCACAGCTCCAGCCTTGCAACCTCCACAAGAACTGGGAATGATTAAATAAAAAATTAACTACAAAAGGAAGTAGTTGGATTTTATCAGGAAAGCATAAACGGTTGGAAATATTTATAAGGACTTGGAGAGAAACCGTAACAGATATACCACATGATACTCTTTTCTAAATATCCCCAAAATTGAGGGGAAAAAAGCCATTGCTATCCTAAATCCTCAACACTGTTCAGTAGGTTGGTTGGTCCACCGTCCCCTTCACATTCCATCCTCTTCAGAATAACTAAGAAATACCTGCGCTCCTCCTTCAGGAAAGATTTCAGCTGAATTGAACGCCAGGACAAAACCACTCTGGAACTTGCAGCTGCAACTCCTAATACGTACTGCTACTTCACTCCTAAAGGTCATATTAAAAAGCTTATAAATCAAAGTATCAAACTACCATGGCCAACACTTACGCTCCAACAAGAGAAATGTAACAAGTCAGCTGTTCATGACTGCAAGTCACAAACACTGACGACAACTAGAAAACCAGAGGCAGAGACCCGCACTATCTTCTGACTCCCTCCCTTCACAGGATGGGAACTTTTAGATAGAGCATCACAGCTGGATTTTTGTTTCGCACCTGCATTTATCCGGCTCTCATTGTTTTGAGACACTTTACATACCAACAGGGTCAACTCCTTTGCAGTTACTCTGCGCTTTCTTCTCTCCATTGTGATCTGCATGCACTCAGATTTTTCCTGAAAAGTGCCTGAAAAGCGGACAGTGTATGTCATCTGTTTGGAGATAAGGTATTTAATGCTTTATTTCTGTGTAACACACTAAAGCAGGGCAAGCTGGCTAATTACTGCTGCATCCAAGTTCAAAGTTCAGATCCAGATCCAGATGTCAAACTTAAAAATTCCAGATCATCTGGTTTTGCTTTTAGTTTGGCTCATTAGAGAGAAAATCCCGAATCAGGACGTTTGATGCTGGCTTCCTCGTTTCTGTCCCCAAGTTGCTGTGTAATTCTTGGGAAGCAAAGAAAATCCTGAAGCCTTGCTTGCCTCCTGTATAACACTTATATGTTATTAAAATGGTGTCCTCTTGCTTATTTTTAAGCTAACTATGTAGGATTCCAGTCAGTTGCCAGCACCACAACTCAGCAAAGCCCCATGCAGAAAAACTCTCTGCTGGGACTCCTGCAGCCCCGAAGGGAGGGAGGGAGGCCAGGTCATGGGCCTTTCCTCACAGGGCGAACGTGCCTGCTTTGGGCGACGGCAGGACACGGAGAATGCCATCAGAAAGGGCTCCCGAAATCAGTATGCAAACTGTTTGCCAGTGATGAAATAAGGAGTGAAGCACATTGTCTATGCAGCCTTCAGCTTTCAGGATGCTATTTTAAGAAAGCTTGGTAGTCCTCAACTCAGCATCTTTACATTACTCCTCTTAATTTACACTCAAGTTGAGGGGCATCCTTAATTCTGCATTAGAGATTCTGCCTGTCACTTCCCTATCCACACCTCTCTCGCACTGACACCTGGGAGTCTGAAAGCACACCCTACATTTCTAACTGCAAAGCTCAGGTGCTCTTTTGGGATACTTTCTCCCAAATCCTTTTGGAAAATGGAGTATATCTAACAGATTTTCAGAGAATATCTGTAAATCAGTATCCACAGAACCATCAAGGGCATCTATGATTTCGAACACAGTATCCTCTATTCAGTAAGCAATTTATTTCAGGAGGTTGACTCATTTCCTTAAAGCTTTTTAAGCTATCTGTTGTGACTGAAAAAAAATTCAGAAAATTTAGAAGTACTCAAGGAAATGAGCCAACACATCCTGGAAGAAATTCATCCAATACAAACACAATAGGATAAGTCAGTCTTAGATTTCTAAAGAAATGAACAGGAGGAAGCTCTAAAAGAACCTGAAATATTTTCTGTGAAACGCAATGTTTGTTTTCCATCATCGTTACTCTCCTTATACCCACTTTAAAAGCAACGTACTATGGCTAATCAGGAAAGTAAAGTGTTTTTTGTTTTGTTTTGTTTTCCCATGCGGAGACAAAAACCCTTCCTTGAAATAGTTTAGTGAATCTCCCCAATATTTAAATTAAAAATATTGCTGCCATTATACCTCATGAGAACTTTATTTCAGATCCCCGGTGCTTACCCCCAGGGGCAGAGGGTCTGTGGTCAAACTATACATCCCAAGACGAAGTCATCTTCAGTGAGATGCACAATGTACCACAGAACCACCTCATCACAGAGCTCTGGCTCTGGCTCATGCTGGCTACCTGGAGGTCATCACCTAGGGACAAGGAAACAAGAAGTCCCTACCTTCAAGGGTCTCCAGCAATGTAATCAGGAGGCACTGTCTTGGAAAAGCTGAACTCTTTGAAAACAAAAGCAAAGAACCAGAAACTTTTTTACAGCCTTTCCAACAATCACTCATCCCCACGGTTTCATGTTTCTGAATATCTGAAATCATGACAGGAACAAATGAAAACTCCATTTGTCAAACAATAAAGACTTCATGAAATAGTACAAATTGCCCTTCTCTTGATTCTCACATACTTGTGAAGCACAAAGAGTGCAACTCAAGTATTCTGAGTATTCTCAGTCATTAAGTGAAAAAAGGCAATTTTTCATTTAAAACTTTTCTATGCCATCGTGTATTAGACATTAATTTAGCAGCAAGACAATGCTGAACAGATGCCTTTGGCTAGATGTTTACCGAGCGACGATGCATATCCATGTGCTGGGCTGGCAAATGTGCCAAGCCACTTGTTTCACTTGGGAGGCTCACTCCATGTGCACAAACAGCTTTTGGAAATGTAGCACGGTCCAGACATGGTACTGAACGTCCAACAACAGGTTAGCATCACCAGCCAGTTCTGAGACGCAATCCCATCAACGCGCGCCCCCCCCTCCCCCCTTTCAGAAGTGGTCAACGGGGGTTCTCACAATGGATGGAAACTGCACTCTGAGTTTGCAGCACAAAGTCACTCTTCAGACAGATTCAATCAAGACAATAAAACTCTGTGCCTCCTCCTCATTTTCTCCATTACTCTTGACAGTCTTCACGGTTTGTATCAGTGCCTGTTCAGTCTTTCCAGCTGATTGCCTTGGACTCCATTTTTCTATGACTTCTCTGTATTGGAATATCCCTCGATCCCTTTATATAATTTGTCATCTTTACCTGGTCTGACAAACAAAGAGGTTTCCAAACCTTCGCATGCCCCTTAGCAATCCCTTAAGTCCTTCATCATACACAAGTTCTGAACACACCGATCCCAACATCCAGAAATATTTCATTGTTTTAAAGCTTTTATCTCATACAGGAAAGCCGAGATCCAACTGCTCTTCAAATGACGTAGTTTCACATTGCAGCTAATAGTTACAACCACCAGATCAGCAGACGGCCTCTGGAGGAGCAGCCTCACGCTGCCTCCTGCCATGCTCCACTAGACAAAGCAGTCAGTTAGCTGCACAAGAAGTCGGATCAGCAAGTACCCAAAGGAAAACTATAACCAAATTAGATTCAACCCAAAATTACACTGAAAGTCTGTGGGTTTTTCTGGAGGGAGGAGGTGTTGGTTTTCTCTAGGGCAAGGCAGATTCAACTTAATGATAATCTTAATGATTTTTCCCAGACTCCCCTTATTTTAACACAAGAAATACAGTATAAAAATACAAGAAGGAGAAGTACAAAGGCAGAAAGAGAGACTGAGTGAGAAGGTGTATACAGAGTCCTCAAACTGACAGAAGCAAAAATAAGAAGTGTGTGGAGCTGAGGGGGAAAAAAATAAATACTTCAAATTAGCTTTTTTGTTTGTTTGCTTACAGTACCCAGAACGTCATAAATCTAAGTTTTGACATATTTCCACAGAACCTTCCATTTAAAGAAACTGGGTGGAAGGACCAGGAGTGGGATTTGGAGAAAACCAAAAAACAAAAAAAAAAAAAATCACACTCAATGCAAGCCAATGTATTGCTAAAAAAAAATAAAAATAACCCAACAAACAAATAAACAAAACCCCCAAATACTTTTTTCAGGTTATGTAGCTTATTAGCAGAAAGTTAATTTTCCGAATGAAATTGCTCAACCTTCGAGCAAAAAGAGAATTGAAGTAATGCTAAGTGGTAATGCATATTCTTGAATAGTGAGCAAGCGGGACCTCTAAAGAGCAAGTTCATCCTGCTCTGCTATTTTGAAATCAATTACTTTTAACAGGCTCTTCGCATCTTTAAAGAATCACAACGCTCTAGTTTTAGTCAAATGCAGTTTTTAGATTAATGTACTTTACATCCAACTATCCAAACATAGCTTCAATCTTTTTTACCATAACCGGAGTTTCTGTTGAGTATGTATGTACAAGATTACCAAGACATTAGTAAATATTCTTGAGTACCAAATAACCTACCTCAAAGTAATTGTGGTTCATACCCTAGTTAAATGGAAGACTATTTTCCACTGGAAATTAAAATGGTATTTTATGACACAGTCCTGATGAACTACGTCTAATTGCACAGCAGTCCTAAGTAAAAAGACATTACCCAAGCAATAGCATCTTACTAATCTATTCTTCATTACCTCTCATGCAGTAGATGCAGAAGAGTGAAAAAGGAGATTGGAAGATTGCCCAGGATCTTTGCAATTTACTTCAGCAGAAGAGACCGTAGAATTTGCAACATAAGTTAACTCCAAGTAATGCACTGACTGTATAAACAGAGTTTTCCTGTAACAACCAGAAAAACTGCTAACCTCTCTTTAGTACCATCCTATCATATTCAGAGTAATTGAATTACTTTTTTTCCCCATACATTACTTAGCTCTTTCTCTTCATGCGTATGCTTTATCAGTTTTGTAATGAGATGGATTATTTCTTCTGGACTAAGATTTACCTCTTAAACAAAAAGGATGCCAATATAGTTACTTCTAGACTAAAATCTTTAAGCTCATGTCATGAAGATGGGAGCAGATGAACCCAAACACTGCTTACAAGGACTAAATGGCTCTGCAGACGAAACTGGATGAGACCAAAGCTAAAAGAAACACAAAGGTCAAGTAGCAATTCTTTAGAAGCAGTATCATTTTAACAGTGCCAAATATCAAAGCCAATTACATTAAAATCATCACTAGAATTCAAAAAAGGAGATAACCGTCTTGCTTATTTAACATTTTAGTATGAAATCTCAGCACTAAAAAGCTTCCTCTCTTGCAGTGTCAACATGCATCAGCAATAAAAGGACCACAAAACTGCGCAGACTAACAAAGGCAAAGAAGCTGTATTAATTTGTGTAAATTATCTTGAAAGCACCTACAGATAACAACATTTCCATTATTTCCTTTAAATTCCTAGCAGTAATTCCCTGGGACTCCGCAAGCAAAGAACAGAACCTAGAATTGGATGCAACTAGAAACAAAGGCTCGCCAACTCAGTTACTCCCAGCAACGCAAGTAAACCCAGGGCATAAATAAGTAATTACTAAAAGTGCACTCAAGACTTGCACTCCTATTACAGCAGCCTACAAATCACATCCCATCACACCCTCTCTGCCGGGGTCACCACTGCACATGGCAGCTGAGCAGGTCCAGTGGCCAAAGAGAGAGTCCCTCTCACTCCTGGTTACACACTCCTACAGGTTCCCTGCAGCTGCCCCTGCTGCTCTCCCTCATCCCATTTAAAATGCTAAACCAGCATAGAGCTGTTTGTACTCTTGGAAGTGTTCTGCCAGCTTAGCCCTGCCCAGCCAATGTAGCAGAAGACAGTAATCTACACTAAACTGAAAGGCATTAATTTTTATTTAAACGCTTGAGCAGGAGAGAAGCAGTATACTCAATTAAGTGTGCTGTAATTAGGACTGCTTTTCAAAATCTTATGTGCTGATGACTCAGAATATCTAGCTGAATGGACAACAAAAGTCATAAAGCTATTTACACCATTTGGTGAAATGGCACTGATGTCAGGTGGGTTGTCTTTCACTTTATTTGCCAAAAACAGATCACAGGTGTGGTTTTGTTGTTGCTTGTTTTGTTTGGTTTTTTTTTAATGGAAACTTGACAAGGTATTTTTCATCTTATTCCTCAAATAATTTACAAGTTAAATAATGCATCAAAGAAAGTATTGTTGCCTGTACATTAAGTACTACCCTATCAATAACTCCTAAAATCTGATTCATTGTTGACTTTGGTAGATTGTTGCATCCTTATTCAGTATCTTGCAAGCAACTGTCTGACTGTAAGTCTACTAAAATTCAGCGATGCATCTATGTTGAAAAATTTCTTGAACTGAATTTTCCCTCTCCCTGCAGGCTACCATCTGCTGAACTATGTCATGCATGAAACTCTATATACAAATTAAACTACAGTGAACATAGAAAGATGTTATTTTTTTTCTTTTTTTATGAGGTCATTACTGGGTATTTATCTCAGTGACAACAGTATCTGCCTGCTATTGTGCTATAATGTTTTTCTACACATATTTCATCTTACAAAGCCAAACCCACTTAGGCTTAACTGGCTTCATATGCAGGACAGCGCTAACACATTTGATGGCAAAGACAGAACACTGATTAAGGTCCTGACCTTGCAAGGCACCAAATGCCTTCAATTCTTAGTCCTCTTCACAGATGACAGCTAGTAGGTCCAAGCTTTCAGTTTTAATCTGTTGAAAATTATCCTCAAGTGCGACTCCACTCATGTGAACCACATTTATGATCATCAGATAAAGTTTAAATTCTCAAGGAAGGAAGCATTTCGTGGAGCATGAGAGTTCATACCATATTCGATAATGAAAACTTCTAATAGCAACTGAACAGCAACAATCAGAGAATTAATGTCAGGGAAAAACAGAAACTGAATTTCTAATCACACTTCATGTAAGAAAACTAGAAACCAGTGACCTGTACCCATGAAACCTTCTTCTGTGTACAGTTAAAGAGGTCTTGATGTTAACAGTGACATGCAAGAAGAGATCAAGCTGAAATGGAATTCTTAAATATGCCCTTTAAGAATAAATAATCTTTGTCCATTTCCCTTATGATCTGATTATCTATCTGCATAACTATGTGAGTTATTCTGAATATATTCTGTAAGTTTTCAAAATAAGCTCCTTTACATTCACTTAACACTTTACAGTACTCACCTCACTTCTTCCAGGCAAAGTAACAAATCTTTGTTGTACCTTTTCCTCTTGTCCTTACTACAGTACATGGGAGATGGCTATGTTATTTTTATGGAAATTGTAGGTTCATTTTTTGCATTACCACACACTGGGATATAAAGGATTAATTTATTCCCAAGGTCAGGGCAGGAGTGACAAAGGAAACGAATCTACTAATTCTTATAAACTTTCAGGGACTACTGACACATTAGCGATGAAACGAGTGATTAGTGACTCTGAATACAACCGAAGACTAAACAGTTTGACATTAACTCTGAATGACTGCTAGACAAAGGAGGCAGATCTCAAACAGAGTTTGACCAGACCTTGAATCAACACTCTGAAGCACAGGACTTGCTTGCCTGGGAATTGGCTGCCCACCAGAGTGACAGGGATGGAGTCCTAGATGCTGCTGGGCAAAGACACAAGAAAGGCTGCCGATGCAAATGTTTGTAAGCTTTGTTTTCCCCAAGGAGCTAAGCCAGCTAAACGCCAGCTATGTCACTTTAACTGCACTCTTGTAGCATCTTCACCCCACACCAGTACCTCTCCTATGCCAAACTGGCAAATTGTACAAGGGCTGGGTACCGCTCAGGCCCAGCTGATAATTGCTCTGTACGAGAGGAGCTCTAAGATGGTCAGATCGGGCCATTCTCTGCATCGTTTTTGTTCCTCAAATAGCATAAGTTGCAAGATATATCTTGATCAGCTTTGCTAGGAAAGGAGGCCTATCAAGATCAATATTGACACCTTTAGTAACCTCCTTTGGTTATAATTTAAGAACCTGTGTATCCAAAATCAGCATATATTAAAAGGTTATATTAAACATATCCACCAATAAAGTGTTAGTTTCAGAGTCCTAGTATGCATGTTTCTCGTCTTTTTAAGTGCCACTGCTTTTAACTACATCAGTCACGTCCTTAACATGCTAGATTTAACACTCAGCTTATAACACTTCTCCATTAATTCAGATTCTTATAGTCATTGATAAATCCATGCAGATGAAGGAGCCAAGAACGTCATAAAAAATTTACAGGAGGAATTCTAACACTGTGCATAATGCAAAACTAATCCATAATCTCTTACATACATGAAACAAATTAATAGATGAATTAATGCAACTACTTTTTCAATCCAGTTGTCAGTGATTTGGAATAACTGTTTTTCCCAAATTATTTTGAAAATACTGTATGGCATGTTGGTTTGATGATATAAAACAGTTCAGCAAATGCCTTTTAAAAAAAAAAAATCAAAATGAAAGCCAAACCTCCTTCAAACAAATAAAAAAAACAAACTAACACAAGGCAGTTTTGTGGTGAAGGGAAATATTATGAATTCAGAAATGTATATAGTTTACTATTAACCAGTGTTTATACTTGCCATCTTTCAATCTGCTGGAACAGCCACTTACATCAAAAAGGCAGGGTGGGGAGAACACTGCTTTCTCTCCAAAGGATTATAAATGTTGTCGTGCCAAAACCTCCTGCAGTGGAAAGATACTGACAACACTCCCTGCAGCTACATTTGTCTAGTTTTCAGGTCAGGGATATCTCAAAAGCTTTAAAAACACAATTAACTGAAAAGTTTGGATGTTCTGGCAACACTTTCTCTGTCGCAGCCTGAACTTTTTCCAAACATAAATATCATCCTACAAGATTTTTTAGCAGGGAAGTAATTCTTTTCTTCTTACAACAAATATGAGTATTTTAAAGTAGTGAGTGTATCTTTTAAGGCACCTGCTGCATGCAATGAAAATACATAGAGAAAGCACTTTCTATTCATGTCTTCTAACTTTTGCAGTAAAGAGAAGATATTATCTTGTCCATACACTGATTCTTGAACAAAATTTATTAGCTCACAACTAAGGAGGAGAAAGTATCAAATTCTGTGGCGGGGAAAAAGTAGCTTTGTTTATGGGTCAGGATCTAGGAAGAAAGGAAAGAATAAGGTTGAAATGCAGTACCCGGAGGGAAAGCTTCTGAAGACCCTTCGTTTATTACAGATTTGATTTTAAATCACTGTAAGACTCACCGCATATGATTTTAGGATACAATTCCAGTATTAGACTGCCTTTGTTTTGCATTAGCCCACTCAAGAGTTGGCCCTTCCCTAAATAGCACTAAGTCACCAGCAAATGAGGTATTTCAGGGCAACTTTTTCCACACACTTCTGCTTATCAAAAATATCAACATCAGACAGACACAGGCTAGCGCCAACTCCAGATACACACCGATACAAATTCAAGTTCTCTCCTGTAATCTTACTTATTGTCGACTACGAATTTTGCTTTGTTATACATATTACTTAAGCGTACATCTCCAGTGGGAGTTTCACTGACATCTCAACATACACAGGCATGGCTCTTCCAGAGCTTCAGAGCCATAGCTACTCCTTTTGTTTATTTTTTGAAGAGACCAAAACCACCACAGTGCTTAGATATTCAATGATATAAATAAAAAAAAACTAATCCCCAACGGCTGATAAACAACGCAACAGCAGCCTCCTGGAAGCCTCAGCCAAAGACTCTACCATGAAGCCAGTTGGGTAAAGACCAACTCTTCTACACGGGAAGCCAAGCTCATGGTTTGCAGGCATTAGTAGCAGCCAAAATGAGGAGTGACCACAGATTAATACTGTTGTGCCTAGTAACTAGTCAATAGACATTAACAGTACTGCTCAGATTTTAAAGTACAGAAAGGTACTCAAATTGCTCAAACAGGAAGGAAAAAAAGTCAAGTGAATAATCAGGCTTTTCTGGAAGATAATAAAGTTACTACTTTGTATATTTTCTATAATGGAAACCAGAGAAATCTTCTGGGAATAAAGTATCTTAACATTTTATAATCTCTCTGCCTAATGTAAGCCACTATTTTAAGTGTATTAAAGGCAGTTTATGTGAAAGCTTTTTTCTGTTTAATCTTGTCTGACCTGAAATGGAAGGGCTCCAAACTCCATTACCCTAGAAGGCTTAGTATAAACCTAGATCCTATCTAAATTGCCCTATATAACCTTGCATCAGGTTTTTCTTGTTGTTGTTTTGATTTTTTTGTTGTTTTTTATAATGCTATTGTGGATCCATGCTGTAGGTATAATAAAAAGCCAAGCAGCCTGTGAAAAGAGCTGATGGAAATAAATATAATGACCTTTGATAGCCAGCATTTTAAATGTGCTAAGGATCTCTAGAATAAGGGCATGCATCTCATAAATAGGACTCTGTAAATTAGGACAAAAGTAGGCCAACCTGGGCAATTTGGCCATGGGACTTAATCTATTTAAACCAAAAGTAGGGTTTGCTTCTCTCTCCTGACTTTTTAGTCTTTATTTTGTACTTTCTGATTTCTTTAAATATAAGACTTCACGGCAACCCATAGAACTCATCAAGATTCCAGTTCCCTCAGCATCCCACGAGCAGTGGAGAGTCCACCTGCTCGTCTTCTTGAACAGTTCTCACTTCCCAAGGAAGTCCTGGTACCCTGTTGCTACAATAACACAGTAGCAAGAAAACTGGGACTCACATGTCCCTTTGAACTGAATATCCATTTCTCTTCTTTGATTTCAACCTGGTCCAATACTTTGCACAGCCTTACTCGCTAGAGGACTCCGGAGCCTGACCACTCTTGCCATAGCAAAATTCAGATTCCTCTTAATTAGAGAAAAAAAAATATCTGTAAAACTCTAGTAGCTTAAATATTTCTTGGAACAAACATTTTTAAATGTACACGTACAGAGCAAAAGCTAAGTCAGTACTGGACAAGAAAACTTCATGGGTCTAACAGGATGCAAAATCTGTTTGTTGAATTCTGTAGTCTTCTACCACTTCAAAAGATGAAGAAGGTTTTCAGTCTAAATCCTAGTTTAGGTCTTAAGAGACAAAAAAAAAGGAGATAGGATGGACCTCTTCCTTCCTCATTAGGACAGAAAGACTGAAAATTTACCTCTACTCTTCAAAGTAAGCACGGGTACAAAACCTCTACTAAAGTGCCCCCCTCTCTGAATTTCATCATGCCTCGCCACTTTTAAGTGACAATCTTCATAACAGGTCCTGAAGAAGAAATGAGAAGCCCATCCTAAGCAAAGCTTAAAGCTGAATTCAAAATTATAAACCTGTATTTCAGATTTGACAATTTTACATTTCATGCAACACTACTCAATTTACCTAACAAAGAGCTAAGACTCATAAATAACATCTCCCTTGCATGTAGTCTCACCGGGACACTTTTCTGTGCTTTTACAGATATGTTATCTACACTCTCTGCGCATCTTGCCTCTGGAGCTACAAAGCTGCTTCAACACAACTTGATGGACAAGACTGTTCAAGAAGTGCTACTGACACTTCTTAGAGTTCAGACAGTACAAAACCATAAATAGTTAGGAAAAAGGATGTTTGCCTTCATAGAATACACTGTGTCCCTCACATACACTCTTCTTCTGGTAATCCTTAGGAACACACTGGAAAAGAAAAAGACCCTCTGTACAAAGCACTCCCTCAACAAGAAAACAGATCACATTTTAGCTGTACACAGTGATGAAACAGAGGAACATATGCATATGGTACTAAAAGCAGCAAACTCGCACATGTATCTAAAAACATTCCTTAAAATACAAAATTCTAGAAAATCTGAGCATGAATTTAGTGATGTAGAACTATTTAGAATTTTTCACAGTTAGGTTCAACTTCTTGCATTTAAAAAGGAAAGACCAAAAGTTACTGCAGAGCATCCTGAGGACATTATAGTGAATTAATGTCTAATAAAATATGCAGTCTTTTTGTAGTATTTGTTAGTTTGTTAGACTACGAAGTATTTGCTCATTTATGTCTTCCCTCCCCCCGCTTTTTTTTTTTTTTAAATTTTTGTTTTGAAAAAAATCCACTTAAAAAAAAAAAATCAGTCCTTCAGAATAAGATGATTCTGTTTCTCCCCTTAGGCTTTTCTGTTTTTAAAAAGATAACATCCATTTTCATAACCATTTAGCAGGCCAAACATTTCACTTAAGTTGTACTGCACTAGAAAAAGCTCCATCTACTATTCCCTAGGGTAAGCCAATCATCTGCAAATCACCTATAGCAAAGGCAGTGACTCCGACTACTGACAGTCTCGTGCCCAACTGCACCAAGCGATTCCTCGGGGAATGGGGACAGTGGTTTGTAGTCAGTCTCAGATAAGGTGGGATTCCTAGTGAGCCACTGCAGTTTTAACCATGCAGTGAAACCACACTCAGAAGCACAGAATGAACTGCTTTCTCACGATAGAAAACTAATGAGAGCGCGCTAATTGAATAAATTTGTGAATGAAGAAGCAAGGCAGTTTCCCAGTGTGTCATTTTCAATTCCTTTTATAATGGATGTATTCTATGAAATTAATTTAAAGTGAAAAGGTACCTGGATTGCTTCAGACCTTTGCCAGCTCTCTCTGTACTAATGCCTGAGCTCAGAATGATGCTCACTTTCAGGATTTTCCCTTCTCTTCATTTACAAAATTAACAGCCACTTTGTCCCTCTCAAGACATTGATCCAGCTTTCAGTTAAATGTACAAACATTAAAAAAAAAAAAAAAAGCCCTAGTACGGTGCTTTTGGTTATGCAATGTGTTTTTTTAAATAACATAAAGACCAAAATATTTGCCTTTTTCTGTTCCTAGCTCCTTGAAAAATGGTGCTTTACTAGAAGACACGGACAGGGTAACACTGGAGGTACAGCACTAGGCTGGCACAGCCCCAGTGCTATCTTGTGTTAGTGACCACACACAATTTCTGCTGTCTTCAGGAGGCAGAAAGTCGGTCTCCTCTGGCACTAATTGACACAGTTTTCATTTTAAAGAAGGAACAGGATAGATAACCTCAAGGAACTACCTTGAATATTAACAACGTGTTTGAGAACAGAGCTTTTATTTCTAAGTATATTTACCCACAAACATCCCTCTCCTGAGAAAATAAGAAGTGAGTGTCCTCAACTTAGAATCATAAAATAGTTTGGGTTGGAATGGACCTTTAAAGGTCATCTACTCCAACCCCCCTGCAATAAGCAGGGACATCTTCAACTAGATCAGGTTGCTCAGAGCCGTGTCCAACCTGACCTTGAATATTTCCAGGGATGGGGCATCTACCATCTCTCCAGGCAACCTGTTCCAGTGTTTCACCACCCTCATTGTAAAAAAATTCTTCCTTATACCTGCTCGAAACCTACCCTCTTTTAGTTTAAAACCATGACCCCTTGTCCTATTGCAACAGGCCCTGCTAAAAAGTCTGTCCCTACCTTTCTTATAAGCCCCCTTTAAGTACTGAAAGGCCACCTTCTCCAGGCTGAACAACCCCAACTCTCTCAGCCTGGAGAGGTGTTCCATCCCTCTGATCATTTTTGTGGCCCTTCTCTGGACCTGCTCCAACACGTCCATGTCTTTCCTGTGCTGAGGACTCCAGGGCTGGACGCAGTGGGGTCTCACAAGAGCAGAGCAGAGGGGCAGAATCACTTCCCTCGACCTGCTGGCCACACTTCTTTTGATGCGGCCCAAGATACGGTTGGCCTTCTGGGCTGCGAGCGCACATTGCCGGCTCATGACCAGCTTTTCATCCACCAGTACCCCCAAGTTCTTCTCCTCAGGGCTGCTCTCAACCCCTTCACCCCCCGCCCCAGCCTGTATGGATACTGGGGCTTGCCTCGACCCAGGTGCAGGACCCTACACTTGGCCTTGCTGAACCTCATGAGGTTCACATGGGCCCACTTCTCGAGCTTGTCCAGGTCCCTCTGGATGGCATCCCATCCCTCAGGTGTGTCAACCACACCACTCAGCTTGGTGTCATCTACGAACTTGCTGAGGGTGGACTCAATCGCACTGTCTATGTCATTGATGAAGATATTAAAAAGTCCAGGTCCCAATACAGACTCCTGAGGGACACCACTTGTGACCAATCTCCACCTGGACATTGAGCCATTGACCACTATCCTCTGGATGCAACCAAACTTCCAAAGGAGTAAGTGGGAACTGGGGGTACTTCACAGCAATTATTACAAAGGACTGAAAATCCTGGATTATACCCTGTGGGATTTAACTTCCCTTAGCTACATCTATAAAAGTTACGCAAATGAAAAGTTTTTAGATTGTACTCTTACAATTTTTTTAATCTTTTTTTTTTTTAAAAGATGCTAGATACTTGAAAGAACTTGTCAAAAAAACCTAAATCAAAGATAGACAGACGTGTATCAGGCTGAATATATCCTTACCTATCTGTTGTAAAAGATGTGCAATTCCTTCATTTAGAAAGATGAAACCACAAGTCTTAAAGGAAAGACTCTGCTCAGATCTACTTTTAATTAGTAACAAAACTCTCACCAGCACTCATGGATTTCAGGTGGCAGCAGAGACAAAAGCTCAGTATGAATGAGTTCCTGGACCTTTCATCATTTAACAAGAAAACAGGAAACCCAACATAGTCAAACACTCTGGTATTACACAGTAGCATGATGGGGGTTTAGGCCTAAAAGGCATAAATTTGGCTGTTCCTTCTAGGATTCTTACCCTGGGGTAACTTAACATTGTTTTGTACTTTAGGAGCTCAACAGACTTAAAGTAGAAATATTTTTAATCACAAAAGTAGGACAAAAATCACTTATAGCCTACAATAAGAACCAATGAGAAATTTACAGAAAGATGCTGTACTTCAGCATCTTGAATACCGATCCTGAAGTGCTGTGAACCATGAAAAAAAACCAACGGGAAGGGGTGTCAAACCTTTATTCAGATGAAGCTCTCAATGTATTTAAATGAGAATGTTTAAGCTTCATTTAGCAGTCTGTGCACTTTACAGCACAGATCACACTTCAGTTGCTAATGCTGTTGGGAAAATTCATTTCTGTTTATTACGGAGACACTTCATTTAGGTGGCTTAAATGTTAGCACATACCCACAGTTCATTCCAGTAGAGACTGCAGCTCATGCAGAAACTCCAATACAGCTTTTATAACCAGGTAAGCACTGGAACAGCACAAGCCAATACTGCCCAGTTCACGGAGCTCCAGTAATGTTGGGAAAAAATATCAGACAAAAAAAAAAAGAGTAAGAACTGAAAGCAGCATCTACACAGCATGTAACATTAACTGACGCAGAGATGGAACATCTTGGAAAAATCTGGCACAGCAAATCTCTCCAAAATCCTACCAAGACTGATTTCATTGCACTAAGCCTAGTCCCAAGCACGGACAAAATTCCAGTGGTCAGACCTGTTTCCAACAGTTTCTGCTATACCTGCTTTTGGCAGGTTGAATTGACAGTTCCTTTCTACATTAGTAATTAGGTTCAGAGAAGCAGTGCATTTTTGAAACAAATCAACCCGTCCCACTTACTGAGCACTGGTTAAATTCAGAGGGTAATTTTAGTGCACATGAACTGGATTCCTTGAGAAGACAACTAAACCCCATGTGCTGCTACAGCTACCCGCTAGCTACACTCCAGTTCCTAGTGGGAACATTAAGATTGTCCTTTGGAGAGCTCCAAACCACACATGCAGCAGGGATGTTTGGATCTAGGGACCTGATTAAAGATAATAAAATGGAAAATCCCAACCCTAATATGCTGCTGATGCTAGGGTTTCAGCACCAACTGCTTTGACCTACTGATCCATTCCTTTTAAGCCACATTATTTGCTAATGTATGGATGGCCCACAGGCCCTTGCACGCCAGCCTAGAGCTCCTTCCAGCTCCTTCCTATGAAATATCCTGAACAGCACAAAAAAAGCACATAAAAGAATATCTTTAGAGGATTTCCTTCCACAAGAATTCTTTATAAACAGAAAATCTCGCTCCTTCAGAATTGATACAATTTCAGTTCTACAGAATCAAAAAATTACACAAAATACCTGTTCACAATGTTAAGAATTTACTTGTCAAAAAAACTGTATAAACATTGGACAGTAAACATGTCAGGTTACATGACGAATATGGTACTCCGAATTTTCCAGTCTGTAAGCCAGCCACCAGCAAAGGTGAAAACACAAAACTGTATGCACATTTGTTGTTTAAGAAGAATGCATTTCATCTTTTAGCAGGTCATTGTGGAACCAGATCTACATTAATTAGAGTCACGTTTTTACATAGTTCACTGCACTAAGAAAAGCAAAAACAAATCCAGGATAATTCTCTGCAGTCTTACCTCAACTTTATGTTTAGATTCATTAGATAGTGTGCCAGAACACGTACCAGAAAAGGAAATATGAAGTTGCAAAAAAGCAAGAAACTCACAGAAATATTACAACCTGGTTCTGACTTACCTATGTGATACAGTCCTATCCAGTCAGTCGGGTCTACTTCTTCTTTAATATCCCAGAAAATGATGAGGTTCTGAGATTGCCCCAAGGTGTATTCATACATACTGGCTGTCAAACTAGACCTGCTATCCGAGGTCACTAAATCAGTGTCACTGTTGGCACGCTGCAAGTTCATGTTCTCAGCCATGGTGCCCTGAGATGCCAAACTCTGCAGATTCTCTGGGCTCAGAGTATACCGTAGCTGTGGGTTGCGACGTCGCACAAAAAGCAGATGTTCTCGGGCTGAACTGGCCATCTCTTCTCCGCTTTTGTCAATTTACGTGAAAAAGTTGTTGTTCGAAGACCTATCATGAAGAAGAAAAAAAGAAAGTGTTAAAGTGAGACAGCAGGTTACTCAGTCAAATATTAAATGGAGAGGCATTAGTGCAAAAATGTTCCTACTGAAGCCTAAAATTGACTGAGTAAAATCTTTTACTTCACTGCTCTACCACTGCAGCCACCTTAGTGCCTGCACGTTAAAAAAAAAAGCATGAATCACTTCCGAAAAAAATCAGAGTTAACCACACACCATGAAATAACATTTATAAGCCAGAAAGCAACAGAAAGCAAAACATCCAAGTCCACCTAACAAGCAAGAACAGCCACAGTAACAAAGCTGATTTGTCTGGCAGTAGCCTAAAGAGTGAAGAGATAATGAACTCATCTTCCAACAACAAAATCACAGCAGTATATGATGTACTTTCACTTACATATGTTAGTTGCCAACAATACTCTCTCTATGCACTGTATGTTCAGAATCAGCATAAGTCTTGAAGATATTAACGAGGTTGGAAATATTTCAGTAGAAACGTGGTATCACAGATTTATGCTACTATAACATCATTTTGTAATGATTTTATATTTTAAGATACAAAGCATAGCTTCTGAGGTCCTCTATACCATACAAAAACATGTCAGACCATTGACTGGGGTACTTTAGACTACAGATATATATTCAATTAACCCATGTCAGTTTATCTGTGCAGTCAAATTTTTTTGTTCTTTTCCATGCATCAGAAAACAGAGGCCTTATAAATTTAACAGCTTTTCTGTAGCCCTGAGGAGACACTAGAAAGTCTTCACTGAAATAGTCATGCCGATATCATCACACCATACCTTCAGAAACAGAACTTGCATTCCATTATCCACAGCTATGAAAAGTACTGCCATTTGAAAATAAGCCCCCACATTACTCGAGATAAATCATCAGAAAAACAAGAATAGCAAAATATTAAAACAAAGGAAACAGCTTATAGGATGACAGAATTGGCGATGGGGAACCTCTTGCTATAGAAGGAATATGAAAATTTCCTTATCTAAGCTATGTGACTTCGACCAAAGCTATTTGTCTTTTTCAAAAGCTATAGTTTATATCAACTCACTGTTTCTTTATTTTACAGAGGAAATAAAACAGTCCTCATTTGGCAGAACCATTTGCTTTGAGAAGAAACTGAATCTTCTGGTAATGCATTTTTCAGTCAAAACTGTGAAAGTGATCTTCCATACTATATTCACCTGGAATAGAACCATGTATTTCCTCCAAAGTCAAACCAAACCAAAGCAGTCCTCTTGCCCAGTTGTAACTCCAGAACTCACCGAGAAGAAATTGTCTTGGGCTCCTTACACTCTTCATACAATTTGAAAATAGTATTTCAACATATTTGCCCAGATTGCAATTTAACCAGTAATAACATCAACTATTCCATTATAGTCTCCTCTGTGAGGGATGTATACTGCAGGAAAGATCTCCTTATTTTTATACATACAAATAACCACATATAAGAAAATGTGTGCATGTACACATATAAAAAAGGCAAATAAGAGGTACCTGTGTATTATCCTTGGGCTTTCTTCTTGGTGTCATAGCCTTTGGCTATCATATGCAGCCACATTTATTCTCTTAAAATAACCCATGCATTGTCAGACCGTGCCGAGTGTCACCTGCTATAACGTTCCTTGTTTCAAGCAAGGAAGCCTGTAATGCAGAATTAGGTAGAGCCCTCTAGAAGTGAATGGATTGGTTGGCCACTTCCATGGTATTATAATTGTAATTAGATCTACAGTGCACTACCACTATCAATCAAATGTTTGACAACTGGTTTATTAAACACAAACCTCTGCCTCTAGAGGTCAAAAGACATTTAATTATTTAAAAGAAAAAACAAGTAGAGCACTTGGAGATCCCAAGATTGTGATTAAGAAAAATTCATTTTAAAAAAAGGGCATTTTCATGTTTTGAGAGTTTTCTTTTCCTATTTATTCCTCTTTCTCCACATGATGAATCTTCAAAAACTGCCTCTTCTCTTCACATCTATTTCCTACCACTCATCTTCAATTTTCTTTTTAATAGCATTTCAGTGTAGGCACTCTTCCAGTGTATCACAAATTCTTCTGCTATTTTTCAGCTTTTCTTAAATTGGAGATGTTTTGAAATACTAAGAACTAACAAAGGGGAAAAATAAAGTTCAACTCATCCAGTTGTATAAAATTCATCACGCATTGTACATGGTTCAGCATCAAATATTACAGAAAAGGAAAGAAACAAAAATTCAGTTTGATAGTTCTACATATACAGAAGTGACACGGAGATTATCATATTTACTTCACAAAGTATGCGACGCAGTCTTTCCTGACATGAGCAATGTTTTGGCGGCATAGACAAAACGTTTTATTTTTGGTGCTGGACGTCAGCGGGGTTCACTAACTCCTTCTCTGTCATGTTCCCACACACTCTGCCTCTGACACCAGTGTCAGTGACAAAAGGGAAACTTTGATATAAAAGGGCCTTCTTAAATGAGAGTCGGGGAAGTTGGATTCTTGTTTCTCTATGCGGAATATTATTCACTAGAGCTGAAAATCCTGGATGACTTTGAGACCAGAAGGGTAAATAAGAAACAGCCACCAACTTCCCTACAAGCCAGTGAAACACACAGGGGTGAGCCCCTCACTGCGATTCCCCCCTTTCCCCCCCCCCTTTTTTTTTTGCCCCCCTTCTTTTTTACTTTGTGACCTGGGCAACACCACACACTAACAGTTAAGTCTTCAGTGTCCCAGCGTAAGAGTTGTAACCCTAGACAGGAGGAGCCCCGATGTGCAGCTGAGCCTTCCCGCCGCAGCAAGCACGTACACCTGCCTGGGTACCACCGCCCGCTGCACCAGGAGATCAGGCAAGATTAATTAACAGACCAACAGCGCGCTATCAAGTTAATTTTCTTCTGCCCCACAACTAGGGATTTATCTAATTTCAAACTACTGTATACGGTGGTTTTACGGCAGTAAAATCACTGCAAAATAAGGGTCATGCAGGAGGATTACAAGTTAAAGACAAAGTTTTAATAGGAGGGATGAAAAAATTTCCTTCAGCTGCAGAGCCGCACACTGGACTCGGGGCAGCACTGGCATGTGTTGGAACATATTGAAAATTTATACATGGCAGATGGACAAACTCATCCATGTTTAAGGACACATGAGAACTAACTTGTGCTCGCTAGGACTGTCCCACAGTTTGAGAGATGAGAACAGCCTGAGAAAAAAGCTAACACCTTTGCAACAGTCCATTTTCTTAAATCCTAACTGTTATCACTCTGGCGAGTCACAGACATCACTACAGTTTCTTAAAGTAAAGCAAACCACAAATGTAAATGCTGGATAACTTCTCTGATCCTATTCATAAATCCAACTGTCTTAAAAGTCATGATTTAAACAATGATCCCAACAAATGACATAACTTAAAGCAACTGAAAGCAATTTGCAATGAACATGTTAAACTCGCATGTAAATGAGCTCCTATTAAGGAAAAATTATCTCAAAAAATTCAGGACTTGTAAGTTTTTAAAATATTTCCTAAATTCAGTGAAAGAGGTTGTAAAGCAGCCCTAGTGTCAAACAGTACTCTGCTATGTAGCATCCCCCAGTAAACTGGGAGGTTAATTAAGGAAATTTCTAAAGAGAGAAATATGACACTCATATTGTAAAAGGGGAAAAGGTGATTGCCATAAAACCCAAACTATAAGGAGCAATGCAAGGGAAAAAAGAGGCTGTACTGTAATTATTTGCAGTCTGAAAATTCAGTCTGAAGATGGGATGAAAACCCTACACAGTGCCTTCCTGCCTACAAAATGAATTGCTTATCTGGCATATGGTTAACAATTCCCACCGTCTGTCATTAATAACATAACTAACAGTACACTAACACGTACATCCTATCAGAGGCTGAAAAAGAGAATTATGCCCCCACCTTCAAATCTGGCTAAGCATTTGCATTTGCACCCAGTCTATACTGTAAAGACAAATACCCACTACTCGCTGCGTGCGCCTTCCCTGCCATGACGGTTCGGCTAATCAGGCTGAATGTGATCAGAGCAGCGATTTCACCAAGTATCAGACCAAGTAGGCAAGGAATACTGTTTGGTGAAGGCAAGCTGAAATGTGGAAACTGAATCAAAATCCTACAGAAAATACAGGCATTTGAGAAATCAGCAGATACTAACTTTAGCAAAGTATTTTAGTTGAAGAGTGAAACCTGTATCAAAGCTGTTTTTTCGTATCACAGCGTTTTCTTCAATACTTGACAAGAAGCTTAGAGAGAAATAGGACTGATTTCCTCTTAATCTCTAAGTGGCACAAGTTCAGGATTATTTCTATCTAAATATACTCAATTACTAATCATAGAGGGACCAGAATTGGGAAAGAGTTCCACTTAGTATACGAAACACAGACAGGAAAAATCCCCTTGCCCAACCTTCTTCACTAAAGGAGATTGAAAAGAAATGTCAAACCATTTCTGACATGCAGTCAAACATTCAGTAGTTTAAAAAAAAAAATGCATGAATGAAAGTCCAGAGGTTCCAGCACAGGAACAACCAAAAAAATCCCACCCCACCATGCAAAACAAACCACAGTTCACATACTGCCTTGTTTATATTACTCATAACAGTGATTCACTTCTTGTTTATGTAGTGATCTTTTATGTGGCTTACAGTCTTGCTAACAACCTCTTCCCACAGCATTTACTGTAAACCAACTCTATAGGGCTGGCCCTGAGAGCATAACCGGTCACCCGCTGGACAAGATTTGTGCTCAAAGCGGGTGGCTGAGGGTGCTGCTGGCAAAGAGATGATTAACACATTTCACTGGAGGATTGGCTTCATGTCACCCATGAGAGGAGGGAGGTGATGAGGTGGGCAGCACAGCAGCCCACCAGAAGAGGCTCGGCAGGGAGAACCCTCTGGGAGTACTCTGCACCTGAGCATCTCTGTCGCTGTACATCAGATGGGCAGGAAGAACCATCCAGCCCAGCTGGCCCCCAAATTTTCCCCCCATTCAGAGAATCATAGAATCATCTAGGTTGGAAAAGACCCTTAAGATCATCAAGTCCAACCATCAGCCTAACACTGCCATGTCCACCACTAAACCATGTCCCTAAGTACCACGTCTACACGTCTTTTAAACACCTCCATCCACCAGTTCCCTGGGCAGCCTGTTCCAATGCTTGATAACCCTTTTGGTGAAGAATTTTTTCCTAATATCCAATCTAAACCTCCCCTGGTGCAACTTGAGGCTGTTTCCTCTTGTCCTGTCACTTGTTACTTGGGAGAAGAGACCAACACACACCTCGCTACAACGTCCTTTAAGGAAGTTGTAGAGAGTGATAAGGTCTCCCCTGAGGCTCCTCTTCTCCCAGCTAAACAGCCACAGTTCCCTCAGCCACTCCTCACATGACTTGTCCTCTAGACCCCTCACCAGCTTCACTGCTCTTCTTTGGACACATTCCGATGATGCTTGGTATCTCTCTCAAATGCCACTCCCATGCTGAGATAAGTAATCGACATAATTATATAGGCAGAAGAACACATTAAGAATATGAAGAACAGAAAACACGCTGGTTTCCCAATTATACGCTGTGTGACATTGCTTTGTTCAGTACAAAGATTTATAAATGCTACAATAAAGTAAAGGGATCAAATTGACCAGCTCTGAGCTCTAAGTGGCTGAGAAAAGAAAATGCTTCTTGAATAAATTCAGAATTTGGGGATTCTTCTCCCCACAGAACTCAAAACTAGCCTATTTTCTGGGATAAGGTATGACTACAGTCCATTTGCAGCTACCCATAGGCTGGCTTCAAACCTGATAGAAACTCTGGCAAAGGCAGAATAGTCAGAATTCACTGTCAGTTGCAAACCTGCCTAAGAAGCTGGGTGATGGTTAACTCATATGCTTAACCAGTCTGCACTCATCCTGCTCTCGGTACTCAAGCTCCTTTATTGCTGCTGTGTACTTCTGCCAGCAGGACAGAGGGGCCCGTCTCAGTAAATCTCACCAGCTACTTACTCAGCAAGATCACCAGTAACTGATTTTGCCTGACACAAAGAGATGAACTTGATAGCTCTTTAAATTTCCTTCCAGGCCTATTTCTATGACTATCTGGAGAGACACAGATTTGGTCTATCAAAGAAAAAAANATAAAAAAAAAAAAAAAAAAAAAAAAAAAAAAAAATCAGATAAAGCTGACATGAAGCATCCTTTTCTATACAGACAAAAATAAGAGAAAAGCTTCATCTTTCTGCCCAGACGTCCTTTCCTTGTTATTCCTCCTGGAATGTTTCCAAAAATTTCTACTCTTTCCTGCAATCCACATAATGGAATTTATCTCAGAAGGTATTTCACTGTCTGATTATTAGGATTTTTCTCCATTAGCTAACATTTTCTCATATTCGAGTTAAGCTAACACGTTTGGATGCTTCCTATTCCACCACACAGAAAAAGATGAATGTAAAAGCTGTCACAGAGCCAAGAAAAATCAGCCATTTTTCTCCACTGTTTACCAAGTAGAGGGTAATAAGGCCTCTTTACTTACATGAGCATGGCTATATCCTAAGTCTTTAGGATTATTTAGAATATGAATTAATCACCTTGTATCATGTTGTGGAAATGTAATATTTTTTTCCAGTAGATCATGAAGTTCAGTATTTCAAAAATATAACAACCATTATACTACGTAACTGCACAGTTCTGAGCATCGACATCAGGCAGAAAACTGATGAGAACCTTCAGCTAAAATATAATCGTAACTGTTCAGTATTGCTGCAAAGAATGCCTGAGTGATCATTCAGTCCGTATGTTTTAAATAATGAATTATGCAGGTAAATGATATGAACAAGTCCAGTGATGGATATCTTGGAGGAAAAAAAAGTGATCATTCTAAACCTAGAGAATTTGTGATTGAATTAAATGCAAAAGAGAGATGTCATAAACTTGAAAAATCACATCATTACACCTCTGACACCATTTTTCCTTTTAATTGCAAGGACACTGAGAATATCTCAGAACGATTAAAAGGGAAAGATGTCTCTCTCTTCTCTCCAGTTCTTCTAATTTGCACATTTGACAGTAAATTTGTATTCACTCCTTTTCCTTGAATGGCCAGTCCTGGATATTTCTTTCATTTGAAAAGATATTAAAAATGATAGGAAACTACCATCATAACTGACACAGGACTTAGTTGTACTTAAGTGTTCTTTAATTTGTTTCTTTTTAAATGGAGTAAAATTCAAATTTACTTTAATGCAACTTTAAGTTAACTAGATAGCAACTGTCTAGAAATAGAAATTGTTCTATCCAGAAGAGACAAGTTAAATTCAGAAACATTTTATTTTTCTGCTGATCTGCTTACTTTTTCCTCTAACAAAGCCCCCTAGACTTTCATAATAGGACAATTATTGGACACTCTTAAAAGGAGCTTAGCCCAAAGCAACGATGATGAAAGAATTTAATAAACTTGCTAGTTTCCAGAAATGAACCTATATGTGCAGGATCTTTTAAGCAGATTTCCTTTTTAATCAAGAAAATTTCCCAGAAAGTCAACTGAAGCATCTTGAAAGATGCAGCATTTTGTAAACCTTCTCCAAAGAGAAGTGTTTTGACTTCTCCATTCAAAACATCTCCACAAGAGTGCCAGATTAAATGACGTGCCCGATGCCAGGAAGGAGGCTGTGCTGGGTAGCTGGCCTCCTCAGTGAAGAGTCAGAGGCTCCTCCAAAAAGCAATTCAGAGTACCAAAATCACTCCCTCTTTTGATCTCCGGAGGAAGTTGGAGTAACCCGAGACAAAGCAAGAGGGGATAGAATTTTGTCTAGGTGCCCTTTCCTTTTGTTGCCCTGCTCTGAGCCATGCTCAAAGCATTGGCAAAACAACAAAAAAAGTAAACTGTGCTGAGAATCGCCTGCCTTCGGTCTGCTAACTCATCCTCTGAACTCGCTGCTGAGAAATCACAATTAGCACCGGAATTTACTTCTGGAAACTGTATTCAGATGTTGTAAGGTAAAGCTAAAAATTAATGTGCTAAAATTTCACAGGGATGTTGCCATACAAGAGAGGGAGGAAGAGAAGGACAGAGAGAGAAAGTGTGCATGTATACTCTAGTCTCCTTTGGACTCAAATCTGGTGACTCAGCTCAGATGTTAAGTATCAGCTCAGATTACAAAACCACCATATAATTTAGACTGGCTGAAAAACTTCCCTAAGGAAAAAAGCATATAGTTCAGCATAAATATGTATTTTTAAAAAACAGTCTAGACAGCCATTATTTGGCCAGAGAATAGCTCAGTTAATTCTGAGTGTAACAGAATATCTATTTTAGACCTTTTCAATGCATTTTTGTACAGTTCATTTGTAAAGTCAGTCCTATACACTTTTGTATCTAGCTGGAAACAAATGTCGCTCTCATATTATCATATTACCTTAACTGCTTGAGTAAGGCTTACATCTTCCATCCCACCAACTGCGACTCCCTTATATCAGGCAGAAGTTAATGCCCAAGTCTATTATGAAGACCAGCAGTCTTCATAATGCATATTTTTGACAGGTCTACACACCTTGCCCATGAGGCACCGCTGTGCTTTCAGTACAACTTACTGTATTAATTCTCACACAAAAGCTTCAGCATGGAGCTAGCTGGTACGCAGAAGATCTGGCCACTAGTCAAGAGTAAAAGGTCATAAATACGAATACAGAGACTAGTGTACACATACATATGTGTACATATGTATAGCTTGGCATGCCTACAGTTATACCAGTTTTAGAGGGTACTTACTGACACACTGCGTTGTCAGTGTAGACAAACGTCCCACGTCCCTGCACTGTTATCCCCACAGCTAAAGTGGAGTAAACAAGCCCAAAAACATTTCAAGCTAACTCAGCCAGGTGAACTACAGCATTCAACACGGAGAGTTTGGATAACCTGTCTGAATTTGTACTGAAGAGATTTTGGAGGGTTTATACAATCCTTTCTGCTACAGCTGCCAGGCTATGAGCTCTGGGTGGCCTGCAGATGTATCTTAGTATTGCTCTGCAGATATACAAGAGGATGTCTGTGGCCTAAATCTCATTCCTGCCTTTCACTGGAAGTAGCAATAAAAACTGCACATAAATTTAAGTAAAATGTACCAGATACACTGTTATCCTCTAGACTATTCACATGAAGAAACAAAACCTGACGGGAAATTTTAGTGTAATTTCATAGCCAAGAAGCTATGCTCCATATATATTACACGGCTCCTCAACTTCCTCCTGTAGTGCCAACTAATTTAACCAAGTTCATTTATTTCAGTAATCTGACCTGTAGCACCACCCCTCAAAGAGTTGAGTTCACAAATGAGGCAGAGACTGGAGGTACAGACATGTAGCCATTAAACCCAGCCTATCGTGGAACTAAGGCCTTGCATATTTCACAATACAAGATTACCCTATATAAACTTTAAAATAAGAATCCCCACTGCCAGAGGTTTGATCTCCAGTGTTCATGACACTGATATATCTGCTGCTAGTTGCTGTCTATTGGTTGTCCTGAAGAATTTCCCTTGAAGTACTGATGCAGTTGCTCTCAGTTTAGCCTTTTGATGTCAGGTCACACAATCCATCTAAAACATAGTCCCCTTCAAATGCCTATACCAGAAAGACAGAATATAATCGCTGTGAGAAGCTACTTTGTCACAGGATGGGAAAATGTGAATTTAATTATTCTGTGAATAAACTGTAATATATGCACATACTTACATATGTGAAAGCCTGCAAGAACACATTAATGACGAGAAAAATGGGTAGCCCATTTAACTCTCTTGAAACTCCCTCCCTTCTTTAGGACTTCCAGATCATCAGCAGCACCAGCCCAGAGTTCCCCAATTATACATCTTCCCCCAAGGCTTCTTCACAAGAAGGGACAGTAAAGACCAAAATACAGAACTTCTACAGAAAATAACAATTTAGCATTCATCTGTCCAGGAAAGTAAATGAATGCGTAACCAGAAGAAAAAGTACAATGCGAAAAAGCCTGACAAACAGCAAAGAAAAGATGTGTTCCTTTGAAAAAAGAAAGGAAAACTGCCAGGCCAAAAAAGCCACAATTCAAAAAGCCATTTATAAAATAATGCACTCAACAGAAGTAGTAGTACAATTATTTACTACTTACTATCAGAGTAGTCCTGCAGTTTCGTTCCAAGTCTCTGCAATCTGTACCAATGTAGATACTATTCAATGAGTGTCACATCCATAAATGACAGCTGTATTTTAGCGATACTCAACAGAGCCTGATTTAAGTATTTATTTGGCAGTTATTAAAAGCTAGTATACAGACTATGCAATATGCAATTACATAAATTTATTTTTATTCAATCTTAAACTGGAAATCCATTCTACACTGATGAAAATCCCCGGAATATAAATGAATATGAATGAGCACTCATTGTTCCACCCGTCCAAGTCCAAATCCAATACAATCATTGCCATTATCAAGCCTCTACAAGCTCAGTTTTCTACCGCGTAAAATTGATTTCACTCACTGAAATGGTATCAAACCACCACAGAACAGGTACATCTCTCATGCTGAGACATTCCCACATTATAAAGAAACACAGCAATGCTCTGTTTCTCTCAAACCAGCACACCAATTCATCACGTTATTTATTCATTTTTGTCACAAAGGGGATATTATCAATTTGAAAAACAGCATTTCTTTGTGTAAAACATATATTCGCTGACTTCAAGTTCAAGAATTCCATAACTGAAACATGCTAGCAAACAAAGTAAAATAAAAGAGTGCCCACCAGTCTGTAGATAAGTACTTTCCCTGATTCCCCATTTTTTTTAAAGTTCTAGCCTGGTAAAACTGACCAGGAAGTGGGGATGGAAGATGTCTTAAAAAGATTCAGTTGGTCTCCTTAAAGAACAAAGCAAAATTAAAAACAAAACCATCCCAAAGCTTTGTGTACCTAAGTCTTATAAATAAACTATAGATACAATCAGTACATCAGGAAAACAGGAAACAATTATTTTTCAAAACTGACAGATTTTGCTGGAGTGAATTTAACTGTCCATCAGTATATATTCAAAGTTCTATCCTCCTGCCCCTTTTATCCTTCTGGTATTTCAATTCGGAACATTTTACCAGTTATAATCTCCCCCCAAAAAGACTGCATTTCCATAAAGATTTGAAGAGACTCACTGGTTGAAATAAAACGTCAGAACACTTCTGCTTGCCTACAGTTTAACAGAGCTTTTTGCCTGATAATATACAAAGCAATCAGCTATCAAAGATGTCCCTGATACTACCTGTTGTAGAAGAACTGTTAGGCCAGCTCAAAGGCAGTGCTTTTTGCTTGCTGATGGTGCAAGTTATGTCTTTAAGGAGGAGGTGCCATTAGCAAAAACATTTCAGTACTATCATCTTTTGCATAACGGTATTCCTAGATTCACTAGTAATTTCTTTTAATCAGCTTTTCTTCAATTCCCTGTCTTCATAACACTTCACACATAAGAACTTGTAGCTACAAGGTAAAAATTAAGCCCCATACTCACATACTTTCTGAGCAGAACTTACAGCATTACCACAGTAACTAATGCACTGCTAAAATGCAGTGCTGATTGTGTTCAGTATATTAAGTTACAAACATTGCAGAGAATCAAATAACTATTAATGCAATCTTTGCAGAAACTAGAGAATTTAAGCCCTAAAGTGGTTGACACACTGAAGAGGAGGGATGCCATTCAGAGCGGTGTGGACAGGCTGGAGAGGTGGGCCCGTGCGAACCTCGTGAAGTTCAACCAGGCCAAGTGCAAGGTCCTGCATGTGGGCCGGGGCAATGCCAAGCACAAATACAGGCTGGGTAGAGAATAGATTGAGAGCAGCCCTGAGGAAAAGGTGTTGGTTGATGAGAAGCTCAACATGACCTGGCAATGTGCGCTTGCAGCCCAGAAAGCCAACCGTATCCTGGGCTGCATCAGAAGCAGCATGGCCAGCAGGTCGAGGAAGGTAATTTTGCCCCTCTACTCCACTCTTGTGAGACCCCACATGGAGTGCTGCATCCAGCTCTGGAGCCTCCAACATAAGAAGGACATGGACCTATTGGAGCAAGTCCAGAGGATGGCCACGAAGAGGATCAGAGGGCTGGAGCACCTCTCCTTTGAGGATAGGCTGAGAGAGTTGGGGCTGTTCAGCCTGGAGAAGAGAAGGCTCCGGTGACACCTTATAGCAGCCTTCCAGTATCTGAAGGGCACCTACAAGAAAACTGGAGAGGGACTTTTTACAAGGGTATGTAGTGACAGGATGAGGAGGAATGGATTCAAACTGGAAGATTAGATATTAGGAAGAAATATTTCACTGTGAGGGTGGTGAAACACTGGAACAGATTGCCCAGGGAAGTTGCAGATGCCCCATCCCTGGAAGTGTTCAAGGCCAGGTTGGATGGGGCTTGGAGCAACCTGGTCTAGTGGAAGGTGTCCCTGCCCACGGCAGGGGGGTTGACTGGAAGATTAGATATTAGGAAGAAATATTTCACTGTGAGGGTGGTGAAACACTGGAACAGATTGCCCAGGGAAGTTGCAGATGCCCCATCCCTGGAAGCGTTCAAGGCCAGGTTGGATGGGGCTTTGAGCAACCTGGTCTAGTGGAAGGTGTCCCTGCCCACGGCAGGGGGGTTGGAACTAGACGATCTTTAAGGTCCCTTCCAACCTAAACCATTCTATGATTCTACGAAAGACTTCTTCCTCCAGAAAACTTACCTGCTCTACACCCTTTTAAGCTGTTTCTTTATAACCTGCAAAAAAGAGCCCAGAATAAGGAAAAAACAGCTATTTGTCTGCATTTGGTTTGTACTGTTTGTATGTACTACACAGAGATGCTGAACTTCAGCTTCAATAAATCCAAGTCGAAAGTCAGTAGGGCTGCATACCAAGGTGTTGATGATATTGCCCTCTGTACTTACAGGATACATCACTTCTAATACTCAACACACTTTGGCTCTACAACAAAGCAGTTCTGTTGGTTGTCTTTTACAAACCAGAAAATAGCAACATACAAACATTTCCAAGTCTAATGATTTGTTTTAAAGAAATGCAAATTGCAATTTTACATCCTACTTCAGATTTTGCCCAGAAAAGCTCAGAAGTTCATGCTTGGACACTACAACATCCTTATGCACCAACTACTTCGCTATTTTTTTGAAAACACCACTTACATAATTTTAAGCAAACATTTTAGCTGGATAATTCAAGAAACAGAGTACTTCTTCATTTTAGTAAAACAAAGTCAGATTGGTATCTACTCTCTTCTGGACAAATGCTGTTCCACAGCTGTGTGAGTCAAATGAATTAGTTTATATCAATAGGTTATTAACAGAAGATACCTGCATTTTTTATGGTGTAGCAAAAACATCAGTAGCACACTTAGACATACTCTACACCATACAAAGTCCCTGTCTGCTTAATACTAAACAGCTGCAGTGTCATCGCTGAAGCTGTCAGAGGTGAGGACCCCGGCTCTGCGGAAACAGTCTATTTCAGGGACCAGGCTAAAAGCACAGAGACACAGGCTAAATTTCAAAGAGAGAACTAGAAGGGAAAAGGGAAATTGATAGAAGAAGCTTTCCCTATTTAACAGTTTGCTGATTTACAGTGTAATTACACTCAAGAGAAGAGAAGGATATTTAAAAGCCCTAAGGAACTCTACTATGACAAAAATGATAATCCTGCGGTAACTCGCATGCACCACCATCACAGAATCACCTGCAAGCGTACCCAATACACATTTGTCTGTGTCTGGTCTGTGTTCTCTGTATGAGACAATTATTTGAGCTAGAATGCAGACCACTGGGAGTTAGAGATATCAAAGCTATCACCACCCATGCTTCCTTGCCTTGTGCGTACACATTACAATTCATTATTTAGTTCAGTGATCACATACAGTATTTTTTTTTCTTGCAGGATTACTGCTACATTTGCTGCTTTCCTCGGTTTCTGCACTAAACGAAGCAGAAATCCTTTAGAATCTAAATGAACAATTAATGAAAAGACAACAATACGAAGTGGGCTATATAAAGATGAGGCCTATTATGAATTAATACTTTTACTATTAAATATGCATGAGTTTTTAATAAGCAGAGCTAAAAATAGAGACATGTATCACAGGATTTCTCCAGGCTGTACAATTTTCATTCATCTTCATCCTGTGAAGAAATGGGCCATTGCTAAAAGGACTCTCACTGTGCATTTTTACATTGTTGTTATTGGCCCCAATTCATCGTTGCACAAAAAAAAATAAAAAATAAAACCCTGGGATCTGGGCATAAAGCATTCTGAAGACCTCCACCCTCTGCCATAAGGTCTGAAGGAATCTGCAGCAAACTGTGTGGGTTTTCATAGTTCGCTCACCCATCTACCAACAGACACACGTCTCCCAGCAGCCTCATCCCCATCCCCAATTTGTGTGTTTAGAAAGAATCCATTTGAAAGAAGACTGCTGCATCACGTAACAAACAGCAGCAGATGTTACCACTAGACTTAAGTAAAACTGAAATAACTATTTAAATCTTTAAGGTTTAATCTTAATATTTCATGTTAAAAATACACATATTCTCCTCATTCCTTCACCATCCCACCAAGGAAAGAAGTCTAAAATTAAGCCAAACGCAACAAATCCAAATGTTCTCTTTGGATTTTAACATTCATTTCTAACATCATGTCATGTTACAGATATAAATGAACAAAAGATTTTAATAAAGACTGCGCTAATTCTGGCTGAGAGTGAGTGCATTCTGGAACACAGCACAATTCTATATAAATCCACCCCAGGGCGTAGGTGCTACAGCACCAGGAAACGGAAGAAGATTGAAATCAGTGTTTATAAATACAGCCAAGAAAACCTAGCACACATACCACCAAATATATAAACAGAAGTTAAGACAATCTCATCTGGAGTCCTAAATCTCCTACACTTATTTATGTTAAGGAATTTTTTATTATTTTTCAGACATTTTGTTTTGTGTACTTGTGTTTTTAAAACTACCTTGGTGTATTTAAATCAAGCACGCATATTGAGTTACCAGTTGCTAATGCTGCGTGGCAAAACAAAACAAAACCAAAGAAATCATAGGACACTGCATTCTAGTATCATCTTAAACTACTCTGAAATCTGTATTATAAAAATAATTCTGGTTTGATTTTGAATTTTCTCTATTTTTCAATGTGTAACAACAAAAATTGATTTAATCCACGTCAGATATTTTTCCTAATTAAACCCAACAAAAACCCCACTACCTTACAGCAGAGTTAACATTCAGCTTTTTATGGATAAATATGCAGTTTTAAGTAACAGTTTATCAAAACAAAAATATTTGTATCACCTATTACCATTTTAATCTTTTTTCTGGGGTTCAGTAGAAAAGGTGCAATGACATGACAGGCATTTTCACTGCAATGTCCTTGGCTGAGTCTTTGTGAAGACAATTTAGAATCTGAGGTTTTCACAGACGTACAACTACTAATTCAGAGTAAAACTGACATGACTTTCTGGAAGCTCAAAATACGGGCAAAGCACACTTTTCTTCCCCCCCCGGGCTTCATCCTAGTAAACACTCAAGATTTATGATTGTTTTTCCTATGACACATTATAGTCCCAGTGATCAGAGACGGATTTTTTGCAGATGTTTCAGAAACAATTGGTCTTTTACTACAGCTGTAGAAATACACAGAACCAGAAAAAAAACCCAAACCACAACACTGACATCTTTTATCATTTTCATGACATTACTATTCACAGGTGCATTCTGGGCTTTAAACATCCCTCCCCTGACCATCCAGGATCTACGGGTTTGGGACAGAACAGGTCAAGAGGGGTTTCTTTGCTGGTTTTTTGTTTGGTTGTTTTTTTTTTAATTGCAAAGTTTAGGACTTTTCATCTGATACAATATTAGGCCCATCTGTTCTTCTTTTTTCTGTCCTCATCCAGAATACACTGTCTCTCAATATCTGATTTCCCTACAATGGCAGAGCGAGATTCTTTCCTAACCCTCCTACCACCCTTAAGCCCTTCCGAGTGTCTCCGAAGGAGTCTGCTGCAGCATGGTCCAACAACAACCCACTTCCTCCAACACAGTTCAGCCTTAAAAACCCAGTTTGTCCTAGAGCAGCCATCTCTAGATCTCTGTGCACCCTCTGAATACCAGGTTTTAACAATACAAGTATTAATCCTGCACCAAGCACACGAATTTCTCCTATCCCTACTCTCTGGGCACTGGTTTGCAGGGATGGCCACAACAGCACGAAAGGCAACCAACCATACGTTCAAGGTAAAGTTTGTAGTCTGGCATCCATTCCCAAATAGTGAAAGAAATCAAAAGCTCTATTTAGACATATCATGTAAGAGAAGCATTCACCACTTTGGTATACGTGGGGAACGTTTTCTTAACTCTCAATAGGGCACTCCCCTCCCAGTTTCCCTGTCTGTCTCTCACCGGTAACCAAGAACAGCGTAACAAAATAATAGTTATATTGCTCTACTCCTCCAAAAAGTATTCCAATATTTCGTATCTTCTCACATCATAAAAATGAATGGGAAAAGATACAGCGAGATATACTCGTGAAAATCAGGGATTCTAACAAGGACATCAACTTTGACTTTAGATTATAATGTGGGCAGTGATGATGACAGCTACAGCACAGTGACAAAAGAGGAAGATGGAACTTCCTTTTTGGGTGCCATTTTGCAGAACCTGGCCCCAGAGAATGGTAAAGTCAGATTCATCTAAAAGGTTTCCATTATGCATTAATAAATTTTATGTACTCATTTATTTTAAAGCAAGAACAGGAATTTGAAGAATGGATACCCCCTTCCCCTAAAAAAAAATAAAGAAAAAAAAAAAAGCTGGCAGCCAGATGTGCAACTTGTACTGGGACTGTATGGTGGGGGAGGGAGCAGCTTATCATTCATTATTGCCTGTGCAAATCTCCTGCCTCTTAACATCCAAAGAATAGGATGAAATGTTTTGGTTTAACCTACAAAAAAAAAAATAGACTGAATAACTGAATATAGCTATATACAACTTGATCAAAACCCAATGACATAAAAGAAAAAAAGGAAGAAAAGCGTGGGGGGGAATACCCTATCCTGGTTGGTTGGGTTTTTTTCCTGTTAATGGAAATGCCCTGCATTTTCCCTGTATTTGGAAGTTAACTTCACAGGGTGACCTTCCCAAACAGTAAGATGCAATGCAGCTTTCTGGTTAGATAATGCCATTGCCTCTGTGTCAGGCCTCCACTCGTGCCAAATTGTCCCAGCCAACCTCTGTTGTAGGTTATTACTAAGCAGAATTAGAGAGGAACCACTACAAATATCTGCATACTGATTGGACTTCACAGTTTGCCAAAACTTCAACTTCATTATTTTAAGGCATACAAATGAAGTCTCCTATCAACACTGCTGGTTAGCTGGTGGCTTTTGATGTAGTTTGAGACTGATTTATTTTTTTTTAATCATTTGTCTAATAAATGATGTGACCATTTGATTACAGTCAAATTATTAATTATTACCACTAAATTGTTTTCTCCGTATGATGTAATTACAGTAGCTAAATAATAGAATATGTCAGGTTTAGGCAACCACCCTTCCATCAGGTCCCCAGAGCAGCAAGTTTAAGCTGCGTTTCCTAAACAGCAGTAGCAGCCCAATCAAGCGGAGGATGTTGTTGTCGTACTTCACTAACAATCCTACCCCACCCTGTAACGTATACACAAACCCCAGACTAACATACAAACAAATCTTACAGCTGCCAACATCAAAAACTTGGGAAGGATGCAGGAACTGCAAAAGAATACCAGTTATTAGACAAAGCAGTGATACAACAGAAAAACACTTTTTAAAATAATACTGCTAGAACCCAGGAGCTGAACACTTCAGAAAGTCACAAACACCATCAGAAGCAGCAATCAGCTATTCTTGCTGTCACAAGCATGTCCAGTGACAACACAGGTCTGCTGCTGAAGTGCCGTAGCTTTATAGACACTGAGGAATCAGATCACTCATCCATTCAAAAAGCTTCACTGGAGGCCTTTCGTAACACCCTGCAAGACTCCAATATACATCAGTGATGCCAACTGCAGCTGGGAAAGCACAGACTGCTGAAAACGGCTCAGAAAGCCTCCGGTACTAACATAACGTAGACTGTATTAGTTAACTTCAAATTAATATCCCTACGGGATATGGCAAAAGTTTTGAATCGAAGTGTCATAACACTGTGTCTTTTGTGATCAGTAGAAGAAATGCACTGGAAATTCAGGTTTCCACTTGTACCGACTGTATGAAACAAAGCAGACTATTTTTAAAGTCACCAAGACAAATATAATTACTGTAAATCAGTTTCTCCTTGGTCACAGAGGAACACACATACCAGCGTTGCTGGCATAAAACATGCTATTCTCAAACACACTTATTTTCTAATATTTCTTCTTACCAGTAAAGAAAAAATTGCTTTATAATTGCATCCAACCTAACACAGAGGTAAAAGTAGTTCCCGCTGCAGTTGACCAGAAGTCATGATCAACCCTGAGCCGATATACACAGGACATACACTCACACCAAGTGCCTTCCATGAAAATAACTTTCTGAACCCTATTACTTTGCCTCCTGGCATTTTCTAGAAATTAGCCCAAAAGTGCTGGGTTAGAAAAACCAGTCTGTACTGCAGTGGATTGGCAGCATAAATTTGGATCATCACTGTAAATGTGCATCTTCCTTAAGGCCTTACCTTAGAGCTACAATTCCTAAAGCAAACGGTTATGAAAGACCTAGCAAAGGTACACTTAGAGTACCAGAGCAGAGCTTGCGGAATTTAAGCGTTAAGATATGCAAACTGACCCTTCTGATGCAAGGGAAAAACCCTAGGATAATACGCCAAGCTTCAAAGCAAACTGGCAAATTTTATACGAAAGGCAAAGGTTTGCCACAAGTAACAATAACCAGTTTCAAAACTGAAGTGTTGCATGACTGCAAAAGATTAACTGTTAAAATTTGCTCTCTTCGCTATGAATTTCAGTGATGTAGCTAAACTCTCAGGTCCTGAACTACATCCAGCAGGAGCCAGAGGCTGCACGTGCCCGTGTATGTCAAGATGAGACGTATGCAGCCTGGAATTGTCCTCATCACTCGCAGAGAGCTGGACGTCGATGCGAGGGGAAGCTGGTGCTGACCTACTAGAGATCAAGTCTGACCAGCAGATGTACAGGGAGCATAGGTTACACAAAAACAAATCGATAGGCTGTTAAGAACTGTTAATAGCACACTTAGCGGTTGGACAGACCATTTTGAAGAGGGAGAGGCACAGTAATTAAAAGATCAGAAAATACTGCCACAGATCCACCAGGGAACTTTCTAGCGGGTCACAAAATTAAATTGTTCCCATTATATGTCACGTCACCGGCCTTTCAGAGCTAACCAGAATCTGCAATTCTTTCATTTCACTCTTCAAATAGTCCCACTTGCTCTCTTGTGTGCACAGAGAATGCAGGCGGTCGCGGTCTCCTGGCCCCAGCGGCTGAAAGGCACGCGGGTTTCATGCCCTAACAACACACTTGGAAAAAATCACAAAGGCTCACGGAGTATTTTATGCGCATCACATCTTAACCAGTATCCAGGTATGAACACACTAAGAAATATATGGTGGGGTTTTCTGTTGGTTTGTTTAGGGGTTGGGGTTTTTTTGAGAGGTATTGGTTTGGGGTTTTTTGTTTGTTTGTTTGCTTTTTTAAATCGAGCAAGACTACTGGAAATTCTTTTAAGCCACCAGGACAGTACCTTCTGCTACCTACAGGCTACTGGCCCGATTGAATTCAGAATGCATTATATAATAGGCACTGAAATTCCTAGAGATTATAGAATGCTGCAGAGAGTGTCAAAAGGTGTCACAAGGCCAGGCAACAGAAATAAAGTGATTGAAGCATATGAGACCAGAAAAACAATTCCTGAAAAATACATAACTCCTTAATGCTAAAAAGTATAATTTTGGATACTGTCTACGTTTAATAAGCAATAACCAAATGGATCCAAATAGAACATGAGCTTTTGTAGCTACATACAGACCAAGGAACCTTTTCTGTGTTAAGGCACAAATATGTCTTCCAGTTGTATTTGGTGGGGCAGACAATAAAACGCAATTTAAAGTTACCCAGTAACAGTGTGGCCAGTGAATCATCATCCCTGCAGGTCCAACTGTGGCCAGAGGGTATTTCATACCGCAACATTCAGTGGATGAACTCAAGCACACACACAAATGTATGCTGACCTTGCTATTGAGTTCCTACTGAAATTAACGGGACCCTCTCTGCCACGTCGGAGTGGTTGGGATCAGGACCAGACTGAAAGGCTGATTCAGCACTAGGGTTAAACCTAAAACGCAATGTGCCTTAGGTCTTTCAAAAAAAAAAACAAAAACCAACACATTCTTAGAACAAAAAGCTAAAATTGAGATCTCATTTTCTTAATCATAGAATAAAAAAAAGCTCAGAAATACATTTAATGTGGCAAATATTATTTTACTCGCTTCAAATTTCCAATTTGAAGATGTACTTTCCTATAAGCACCACTAAGCCTAACCTCATAACAGACATAAAAGCCATAGCTAAGGTGGCTATTTCTCCTTACCTAGAATCATAATGATCCCATTATTAATCCATAGTCACGGTTCAGACAGGACTAAACTCTTCTGCTATTAACAGATCAACAGTGGAATATTCAGCTTCACACAATCAACTATCTCACGGGGACTAAAGAGTTGCTCTGTGGGGTGTTTTTTTTTGTGGTTTGTTGTGCTTTTCTTAAAGCATTACCATTTCCAATTAGTCAACACAATGGTGTAGACACCCTGCATTTCATAACATGCCATTATTTTTGTTAAAGATGTAAATAGAAGCAGGTGAGATACTGGAAACACGAAATCTATTTTACATCTAACATCAACCCCACATAAAAAAAAATAGATACGGTTTTCTAAGAGAATATGACTTTTCTGAGGCAGGTTTTAAGATCTATAGTAGGGAGCAGGAAGGGGAGCAAAACGGAGTGGGGAAGAGGCAGGAACTGCTCAGAGGCAATCTGAATGTGCACAATGAAATTTCTTACGTAATGAGAGTCCCAGGACCAAATCTCTGGTCTTAATGTTATTCTGTTAAATAAATATGAAAGCCACAGAAATGACTGTTACTTTTAAAGCAGATTTTTCATGACTTTCCGGGTTTCAGGTTCCTCTCCCTCCATTTGTTTCAAGATTCCTTATCTGAATGTGTCAACATGATCTTAACCGTCCCTGAAACACCTTTCAAAGTATGATACGCTAAGAAAAGGGTTTAAACCCTCCCAACGCATTCAACTGAAAACTGCTATATAAAGCTCTCCTCACTTCTCCTTCACAGCATCCCTGACAGCTTCTCTGATTGGTACTGATAGGTACAGCTGAATGATAATCTGATAGGTGTTAGTACTGTATTGCCATTAACTATGTGAATATTTAAAATTACTTTCAAAATATTTATGAAAAAAGACTGAAGAGTATTGTCAGAGTTCATATTGTTGATCTTGTTACCAATTATTTATTTTTAATACATACCACTAGGATCTAAGATTTGAAAAACTGAATGACAAAACACTGTGCACAAGCCACGCTGCCAGGAACAGTTATCCAGAGCCATGTTTTATTTAAGAGACAACTGTCACCCTCCAATAAAGAGAGGACGTAGGCAACGAATTAAACTTATAAAACTACCTTGAAACTCATTATTAGATATTTAGAGAAGCAGAGTACTCATAATGATTTACTAAATACAATACATTTACAAAACTAGACTTTGAAATTAAAAATTAACAAGCTATTAATAGGATGAGACAGCTTGTGACTCATTGTCTAACAAAGGAAACATGTCAGGGAACAAAAAAAAAAAAAGAAAGAAAAAAATCTGTAGACTCCAAGTATGACATTTTAAAGCTATATGCACAAGCAATTTATTTTAGTTATTAAACACAACAGGGTGTCGTGTTCTCCAAGACGACAAAATGAACTAAGAGAAGAGAATATGCCAACCAGGAAAACATGGGCAACATTTAGTAAAAAGCAGCCATGTCAGAACTCATGTCCTAAAAACCAAAGGAAAGAGGGGGAAGCTCTCTTGCACATCCTAAATAAAGAGATCTCTTTGTTAAAACTCCTTCATTAAGCTTTTTGCTACCACTTTTTGTGTTTTCCTGAAATTTTTATCCTCGGGAATCTTTGCAGGTTTCATTCAATCTAGTCCCATGAGTACAAACCAGAAGAAAACGTGCATGCTTTGATTGTCAAGATGTACTTTGAAAACAGTACAAATCTTGCCGCCTGGCCTTGCTTTCACCGGGCTCTTTTGCCTCACGGAAAATTTTAATCTGTGTCTTGCAGGATGTAGAAGTACAATAGTTTGAAACTAAGCATTTGAATAGAGAGACTGAAGTTTATTTCAGCAATGACTCTCTAAGATTACAACAATGCCAATGTTCTCTGTAAATTAAATACTTAAACTGCATGCACTGCTCTCAAGTATTGTGGTGCTTCTAATAAAGCGCAATTTATTTATTAGGAAAAAGCCACTCTTTTTAGAACAGTTTCTTATCAACCAATAACTTTTCTACTCCAAACATTCTTGTGAGAAAAGCTTAAACTAAAGTAAGGGGCTGATGTTCCAGCCTGTTGGGCAAGGATCTGGTTCTAGCCTGACCACATCAGTATTTTGCCCAAACTCTTATTCTCACATTGCATTTATGAGTTTAGATAATACAAACACAGTCACTAAATGCACTCATAATTTGGTATGCTTTGGGTACTCCCTTTGTCTCCTTCTTTTCCTAAAGATAACAGTCTCAACTCTTTTTATACACTTTTTAGGAACCATATTTTTCCATGCCTCTAATTAACAAAAGTTATTGCAGTAATCCAAGTGCATGTTCCTAAAGTCCTTTGATGCCCTATAAAGGGATTATTTGAGCTTGAGGCTAATCACACAACCCTTCCAGCACTCAAAGATATCATACATGACCGCAGCAAAAAAAGTAAAAAGATTTGTTTTATCATAGGTCAGACTGTTACATATATGATCTTTTCCCATACAAAGAAAAGCATACCATCTTATTTATCCCAAAGAATTCACTTGGATAAAATTATTTGTGATGTTTCTGGTAGACCAGTTCAGTGCCAGCAAAGTTGGCCAAAAATAATGGAAAACTAGTCCAAATTGTCTAATTTGGAAAGACTGCCAAACTCTCCACAGTAAGTGGCTGACATTCTCTATTTTTGTGTCAAAATATTTATCAGTTTTTCCCCAGCAATAACTACATTGATTTTTTTAAAGCTGTAGTGAATATTTGTAAAGCACTGTATTGATTGATATGCAATGCATCTTTCATTCTGAGCAGACCCTTATTTTTTTGAAGAACAGAAACTAAAAAGGTTAGTAAAACTTATGTCAAAAAACCAAGCCCTGTGTGGAGTATTGGCACTCTGCCTCCTACCCAGACTGTCTCCGGTCTCCTTTCTTCTGCTCCACTTTTTGGCAGATTGTTTTCTGTCAACATGGACGTCAGATGGAGAACCCTTCTCAGCACTGATTTCTTGGTGCAGTGGCACCAGCTTTCAGCCAGGTCCCCATAGAAGGTCTAGAACATCCTTCTGCTCTTTTTTTTACCCCCTCCATCGAACCCAACCAGATTGGCACTGCCACCTGTCTGCCACCTTTCTAAGAAAGGGACTTAAAGTCCCACAAGGGACCTCACTGCTGATGCCTCACAACCGATCACTGCTTTCAGAGAACTGCTCTTCTGTTCCACACCTAAACTATAACGCAGGCTTAAGGTCAAACCAACGGGGTTGCAACTAAACGTGCCAAATGGCAGATTAAAATAACATGTTGCTGCCAAGGTGAAACAGTTTTAAACAGCAGAACTGTTTTTAATGAACTTTCAACATCCTTATGCTATAATTTTTTATGTTCGTAACTGTTCTTCGTATTACAGCCTGTCTGCCACCTTCATCTACTACCGTCACTCTGAGTTACTTGAGCGCATTTCTATGGTTCTCTCAACACAGCCTGCAAACACAACCCAACTCGGCCAACTAATACTATAAATACGCAAAGCAAAACTGGCACCTCTGAATCCAATTGCTAAAAAAAACCTGCCCAATACAAGCCAGGGCTCAATACAAATACAATACCTTAAAATAATTCTAATGCATAGAGCTCTGAATTCCTGAGATTTTATGTTTATGAAAAAGCTTTACAAAGCCAATTTATATTCTTTCAACATAATTTTGGAGTACTATGAAGAAACAGAATCCAGCATATGAATTTTAACTACACATAATGCACCTCACCACATCTCATCACCATCACTGCGAAAATAAAAACTCTGCTGCTTTCTTCCACGCTGACACTGTGACTGCAAAGAAAGATTGTGGTTAAATGTATACAGCCAACTCCAATCACTTTTACTGCTGTTTTTTATTAGCGGTAAAACAATTTCCCAGCAATCTTCTTCCTTTCAGAATTAAAACCACAACACTTCAACGTAAGGTTTTCCTCCTCCTGAAATCTCCAGTGATAATTCATACTTAGTGTTCCCTCAGTGACATGGGAAAGTGGCGAAAGATATATCCACAACGAGAGAGGGCAAGAGCTTCCAGTCTAGAGGAATTTAAGTACTTTTTCTCCTTTTAAAAGCATTTATCAAACTGGCCATTCCAAATTAATACTCCTGAGTGAGGCTGAACACGTATAAGTCTTCTCATCTGAAAGACTGTGTCTAAATGCCACCAGTTCCTTCCACTTCTCTCTTTTCTCACTTGATAATAGCTATTCTGTTCTGCCTTTCTATGAATGAGAAAAATAAATAAATAAACAAACTTTCACATGGCTTCAGGGTCATAAGTACCAAATCTGTAGCTACAGAAAAAAAAAAACAAAAAACAAACCACACAACAACTTGAGAAATCTGCTTTCCAATTAATGCACCAAAAAAGCCTTGGATGACAATGTTGTTCTCCACATTTCTCAGAAGGACTGATATCAAGACCAGTATGTCAGGCTACCTGCTCCAGGGAGAAGGAAAACACATTCTGTAAAGTCACCATCAGAAAGAATGCCTTACTTCTGCTCTGCTTGAAGTTCCTCTGCTATCCGGGACCCAACCCTGCTACTGCACGGAGCTACGGAGCCACAATTAGATTTAATAAATATCAGACCTAAGAGCCTGACTCTACTGCTAACTCATCACCAAGGGAAAGGACCCCTTACATTGTTTCTCTCAACACAAACACAACCCAACTCACTGCCGCTGCCAGCAGGAGCTGCAGAAGGAACTGTCTTTTCTGACCCACTACCCGCAAATTGAGCTTACATTCAATTTTGGAAGTAGTAAACTGAAGGAAATAAATAGGAAAAAATAGGATTATTCAGGAATTTAAAAGAAAGCAAAATTAAGATAAACCCACTTAGGGGTTTGGGGTGGCTTTTTTTTCCTTTTTAAGCCAAAGCTTTCAGAACACAGAAGATTTACATGCAAGCATTCTTTGGGGGAAATAATATTTTGGAATCTTTATTTTGGCATCCTGCTAAATGTTAGCTGCATACCACTTAATAATTTAATTGAAATTGACTCCAAGTAAAGCACAAAACTGACAAGTAGTACAACAGATTGAAGTACCAATTCTATTTGTTAGCAGAAGCCTGCAGAATTTAGTTAGTCTCATACTAAACAGTACTTGATAAAAATACTGTTTTAAACCAGAGGAAAAAAACACAAACTTTACCTACTTTTACTACACAACTCACTGACCTGTGAGAAACACTCCTAAATAATTTTTATTAGTAAAATTACTGTAACACTTTTTTTTCCTTTTAAAAAACCTGAAAATTATGCAGACACAATATTCTCAAGGAGTAAATGAATTGATTTTACCTTAGATAAACTACTTCTTAGAAAAAAAATATTTTTTATAACCTCCTCAAAATATTTATTGTGAATTCGCACAGATCTTTTCAATGTAGTTAAAATCCTGCTGTATTGTAGCTGGGATTTAAGAGGACTCCTTTCTACTTTTGGTAAATGCGTCATCTAATGAACTTGATCTCTCTAATCTAAGAGAAGAACTGAACCTTATCAGCAAGAAGAAATCAGCAATAATTTAATTTTATCCTGCATCAAGGCGTCTATGGGCAGCAGGAGAGAGAAGCATTATGTATAGCAGTCATTTGCCTCGTATCTGAAGTGTCTTTTTTTTGTCTTAGTCCTTTCTGAGTAATAAAACCGACTTTATAGAAACATTAGTTTCCTAAAAGTATTTAAAGAGGGCAGGAGAAAGAGGAAAGCATTAAAACATTTATCATTTCATTAATTCATCACTGACTGGAATTGGAAATCAGTATTTCCATCAATTGTGTCAACAGAGCTGATCTTTTCTTTTTCTTTAGGTCACTTACAGCATCATCCATTATTTGGTTAGAACGTACACCTATTAGTTTCAAACAGAACACGAACATAGGTATATTATGTAAATGGTCATACTATATGATTACATAAATGCTGGAATGAAAGCAGTTTTGCTATTGCCTATGCTATTCCTATGGACATTCACAGTGTGTATCAAGTGTTTTCCAAAAATCAAATACAGTCAGAGCACGTGTTCATAAAGATGTTTACTCTGAAGGGACTATGATCCACTGGTGGAGTGCAAAAAACCACATAGGAGTTTTTGGTAGCTGCAGATACTTTCCAGAGACTCCTGACAGCAGCAAAACTCACCAGAACCCTGTCAAAATAATGTTGGTGCTACTGGAGGAAACTACCTGCAACAGGAGATGAAGGTCCTAGACCAGAAAACGGTGTAAAAAAGCATTATCAGAAACCTCCTACTCTTCAGCAGCATTGGAATATTGAAAACTGCAAGTCAGTAATACCTGGGAATCAAGCACGTGGTACAGATCATAAGGCAGCTCATAAATCCCAATGTAATAGAAACGATGGAGGCCACAAGCTAGGCTTTTCACAACACATTGGTTGGAATCCCATCAGGCATCTCTTTTTCAGCACTTGTGCCTAACAGCTGTTAGTCGCTTCATTTAAGGAAACTATTGCAGTACTAAAGTGATACTAAGGACTCAAACAAGACATAAAAAGCTTTGGGCTTTCACTGTTGTTCCAAGATACTGCAGTAATGAATCTCGGTTTCTTAATTTCATATTGGGGCTAACTAGTACCGCAGTACCTTCAGTAGTTATTTTCTGATAAATGTTTTAGAATGAGGATTACAGTACCTTATTTACTGCATACCATGTTGTTTGCATCTACATGCACAGGCAAGTTGCCCAAAAACCTATCTTCAAAGAGCTAAACTCAATTACTGCCTTTTTTTACATCATTGTACAGTTAAGACAAAAGTGGTGAAGAGGCAGTCAAATCTAGACTAAAACACTATTTCTACAGTTCGATAAATACTGTTTATGCTCACACTACCCAGTCAAGTCATGCTAAATTGCAAAGGATGAATGCTGTCTGTAATCAGAATGAATTTCATGAAGGAATGTATCACAGAATCACAGAATGGTCAGGGTTGGAAGGGACCTCTGGAGATGCCAGAGCATCTGCCACTGCCAGAGCAGGGTCACTTACAGCAGGATGCACAGGACAGCATCCAGGTGGGTTTTGAATGTCTCCAGAGTCGGAGACTCCACAACCTCTCTGGGCAGCCTGTTCCAGTGCTCTGCCACCCTCAAAGTAAAGAAGTTCCTCCTCATGTTAAGATGGAACTTCCTATGTTCAAGTTTGTGCCCGTTACGTCTTGTCCTATCACTGGGCACCACTGAAAAAAAGACTCTTCCCACCCCCTGGCACCCTCCCTTTAAGTATTTGTAAGCATTAATAAGATCCCCCCTCAATCTTCTTTCTCTAGACTAAAAAGACCCAAGTCCCTCAGTCTTTCCTCATAAGAGAGATGTTCTAATCCCCTAATCATCTTTGTAGCCCTTTGCTGGACCCTCTCCAGCAGATCCCGGTCTGTCTTGAACTGGGGAGCCCAGAATCTCAAGTCATACTAAGATACCAAGACAACAAGTATACTATGAAATTGGTTTTCACAACAGGTTAGTAGAATACATGATAAAATGAAGTTATACAATGCATTTTTGAAAAATTAATACAAACTTTCAGCACAAGGATACTAGTAAGTCGTAAGTACAGTAGCAAACTAACGAAAGAATGAAAGATTGAAGCTGCTTTCACAAAGCTGCAGATTTCAAGAGGTTTCAGATAGGATGTGGCACGGATAGTAAGACCCAGGTGTGTTTCAACTCCATAAAAATTACGGACTCCATTTTCCTTCCAAGAAGCTTTCCTCATAAGAGGTTTTGCCGATTCCTTTCAGGGCCCAGCTACTTCACTGTATTATCCCCCACTTCTCCTCTCTCCTGCAGCACCCCGTGCCCTGGGGCTGCCGGACACCTTCTCTTCCCCTGACCTTGGCTGCTGAACTACACAGTGCAGTCAGAAGGGAACGTTCCCCTCCAGCATCCTTTACTCTCCTATTTATATTCACACTTCTAAAAGGTATTTCCTGAGCATAGAAAAAAGAATCAGCGTGACCTTAAAGTTGTTTTATGGACGGGCATCTACTGCAACAAGCAGAAAGCCATCCTTACTCAACATGGCTCTTAAATTATGCAGCTTTTGCTGCTGCGGATAGTAAATCATTCATAAGTTTAGCATTAGGGGACTGGAAATGAATTATGAGCTACAGTGTGCTCTGATACACCGTAACAATGTGTGAGCAAAACTGTTATGAAAGTATTCATACGTTTTTCTGTTTAAATACTATACACTGAGTGAATAGTCCAGAAAAGACTTATCCCCCCTGTAACCAAGGCAACGGGAGCTGCCATGCAGCTCGATTCTACTGTGTCTCAGTTCTGTATTTTCAGTTTTTCTGTTGAAAAATGGGAAAGATGCCTGTGTTGTGTTGGCATATACACACATACTTACAATTTTATATATAGTTATAAAAAATGTGTGTGTATACACATACATATATTTATACACACAAATATAAGTATATAAATGGAAATCACCAGGGTTGAAGTTATAAATTTTTAAATCTTAAATTCAAATGCTTAACTAAATAAAAAATTAAGATGTTTTGTATTTGCAAGTAGAGGCCCTTGCTCCAGTGTAACTTATCTATCAAAAAGATATGGATCCATGTTTACTAACGTATTCATGATGTTACATTATAAAATCCTTACACAGCAATTAGAAAAAAACCTCATGCCAAGTGTTCAAATTCAATGGGACATGGGTACAGACTTCTAGATATTTTATGTAAATAAAACTCAGTAGCACATGGATGAAGGAAGGAGCTTATAACAGCAATTTGTTAGCGTTAAGCCTCCAAAAATATTTAATAGTGTTTAGGAGAATCTTTCATACAACTTTATGTCATTTCTCCCACACAAAGATTATTTTTTAGGATCATAAGTACATTTTTGGAGAACAAAGCGTTTGTTCCTTTTGAAGAGGGGTATGCCTTCACCCTAAATTACCCATACATTTATCAACTTTGATATATCATACCTGTTTTTTCCAGGATTAAATGGAAAACCATTTTCAGCGAGTGACTAATACATAATTACTTTTGATAGCTGCTGCTTCACTCTTCTAATATTATTTTTCAGGAAGTTTTTCTGGCATAGTGGGAATTACATTGAAACACTCCTTATCACTCTTCATTTCTGTAGAACACACACACTTCAACTTTTACCACACACTAATTAATAATTATTTTGTTGAAAACCTCCAGAAGATGTTGCAACATGTATCTCATCTATTTATTTACAAAGCCTGCAACACTGTAATATTCCAGAGACACTTACAGATTAGACATTTACCACCAGTGAGTCATCGCAGTATCTGCATTCATTAGTATTTATAACAAACAATGGCAACGCACAAAAACCCCACACGAAAACAGACAGATATCACGGACAGATCATCATTATGGAAGAAAAAGATGATCCTCAAAATTACAGACATCCCTTGGACAGGTATTACTGGACCAAAATATGATACAATACAAAAAGAATCTGTTTCCATGCAAGTCACAAAAATATGCTGGAATGAGAGATGTCTGAATAAAACAAATTTCATTCAAAACATTCAAACTTCAAGGTGAAACCCAGGAACTCTGCCGACAAGCAAGTAAAATGGCTAACAATAGTTACAGGCTAATACTGCTGCAATATAGTAACAATCCTTTACCTTGCATAGTATTATTTTATTTCATATATTATATTCTATAGTTCATCTCCCCCTTTATTTCCTGTAGTTTCTTCTCTTTGTGCTTCTTTTGCTGGTACTTTCCCAAGTTCTCTAAGAACATGAAACACTACGGAATTATGAAATTGTTACTATGATTCTATGATTGTCATGTTTTTGTTTTCCTTCATATATTAAAAATCCAAGTCTATAAAGACAAAATATTACACTCACCAACATCACGTATATCAACACAATAAAATTCGTAATTTAAAATTAGATTAATACTATTGTAAAACCTAGATTTAGAGGACCCCTGTATATCCACAATCACAACATACAATAGAATCATTATGGCTGGAAAAGACCTTTAAGATCATCCAGTCCAACCGTTAGATAACTCTACCAGGCCCACTTCCAAACCACGTCCCTGGAAGTATAGTATCATACCCTGAAAGCAAATTAAAAGGTGTTACTTGTGTGACACTCATGATTACTGATCAACTCTCAATGGAGAAAACTGGAATATTTAAGGACTGATCCAAGTAGACTGAATATATCTAATATACAGTAACTTCCCATTTACCTTGAAAATAGTTTTTATGTATAATTTGTAAGAACCCTTTTTAGCCATATTTTAAGAATATGTAGGCTGACATAAATCAAGGTTATCTTAACTGATTTTCCAAGGAACTATGCCAGTTTATACATGATAAAGACCTTGTATTTTACCTTTTACCTCTGTGAGAATGACCTGTTTTCTAGTGCTTGGATATGCCATAGTTTACTGCAGGCCACAATTCATAACTAGAGCTGCCCAGCATAAAGTCCACAAAACAATGGGAGTCACAAAGAAGCCATCAGGTTTTCTTTGAGAAACAACAACTGCTCTCCATTGACATACTTTCCACAGCATACCTGCGCTCTCAAACCACCGACGTGGAAATCTCATTTGTGAAATCCTAAACCGTCTGGACTCAAAAAAATATACTACACAAGTGGATTAGACTTCTTCAGAACTGGTTAAATTCATCAAGCTTTCAGAAGTACAAGTTTTTTATAGCAGACTCTTTTTCTTTTTCCATGTTTGCAAAGGTAAACCTACTTGTTTATAGAGAAATGTCATGATGGACTTTGATCTTTGTGTGTCTCAAGCTTCATTTGCTGTAGCCATGGTGAAAATATAGCAAAGAATCGAACCCTCAAGTTTTAATGTCTATTCTGACTGCAAAACTATATATATGTATAATCATCACAGAACCATGGGATTGCACACAAGCCTTCACTTAGCCTGGAGCCAGAAAACTCAGGGAAAACATGTTACTTTGACATTCCTCACGGTGACAGAAGTATGATGGCAGCAGTCTGGGCAGTGGGAGCAAACTTTAAAAAAAAAAAGTATGTAAAAAAACCCCAAGCATGTTCTCCAACAGGTAGAAGTCAAAACTTGGATGCCCAGGATGTTTTGGATGCTTAGGAAGAGACAGCCTGCACTACAAAAAAAAAATCTCCATCAAATAAAATCGTTATTGACTGTAAAGATCCAGAAGCATCAACGTTGAGAAGGTTCCTATTTGGATTTCCTCAGGGAAGGCTACACTCAGCTTAGATTGGTCTATCCAACTTTAATGGACTTGAAAAAAAAAAAAATCATTATAACATTTCAGGAATAAACAGTGAATCTCCAGGTACCGTCCAAGCAACTGCCCTGGGGGTGTTCATGTGTTAAGACACTGAACGAGGTCCCCAAACAGGGATCGAGCAAGGTGCTCTGCCTAGACAGTGAGAAACAATTCCTGCCCTGAAGAATGTAAACAGAAGAGAACTAAAGAGAGAGAAAATAAATATCAAAACGAGAAGCAGCTAGCAGGACAACAGCACAGCAAAATCTCAAAACAATATTCAATTTGCTAGAGCCTACGTTTCAGAAAGCACTGGGCTCTCAAGAGGTCAGTGGGAACTTCTGTATATTGGTCCAAGGTAGGACTTGACTTCTTTTCTCTGCAGGTCTGCCCCAGCAGAGCACTACGTATGCCTGAGGAATAGCTCTAACTATCCTGCTCTCAAGTGACAGTGTTCAGTTAAAAATGCAGATGAAAGGCCAACCTTGCCTTACTACTGTGGAAGTCTTTCCACTGTACACACACTTTTTTAGCCTTGAACTGCTTAGCAGCTCCCTAGAGTTCAATAAGCCTATGAAAGGCCAAGAGCATCCTAGAATCTGAGAAAATATGTTTATTTTTGTAAAAACCCTAAAAATTATGACTTGTAGAATCCATTCATATCTCCTTCCTCCCTTCTACCCTTCTATTTCTCTAGATTGAGGGCCTATCCTCTTATTTTCTTGTATCTTCTCCTTATAACAAAAAATATGACACATGATATCCTGAAGTACGGTCTCCTTATTTAATACATCAGCCATGCAATACTAAACGCCAATTGTGCAGCCTGTTTACATAAAATGGGATGTGTGAAGATTCACAAATAAGGCCACCCTGGAGACAGAAGTGCTATGCTAGTCATACATATTGTATAAACCAGCCTCTGTTGCCTCTTCTAAATTTTATTTGTGGAAGACTTATTTTTCTGCATCCTTAATAGAATCCCAGCACGACCCAGGCTGGAAGGGACTTGAGGAGCTAATTTATGCCTAGTTAGGCAGGATGAAACTCATTCCCATGAAGGAGACAGGCATATATTTTAAAAATTTGTAATCCTCTAGCTTCTTCTTCGTTTAAGAGGTAATAGTAACTCTTAAAAGCTTACCCAGTATTGCAGAGGAATATACTGTTTCACCAAGAAGCACCCATGCTACTGTAAGCATTATACAATCAGTATTCCACAAAAGAAATGCCTCTTGTCCTAGCAAACAATGAAACTGGGATTATTTATGTTGATGGCAAGGGTGCTGCACGAATTGCAGTGGTGCAGGATCTGTGGAGCACAGTGAAGGGTTTATGCCAGCAGTGAGTGAATGCGCAGATTTCCAGAATAGAAGTTTTGGGACTTAAAATTTCACTGCCTGGAACAGGGAACAAAACTCTTAATGGCAAATGATCCAGGAAGCATCCATGTACAAAAAGAAAAGGAGGTTGGTCAGCAAGCAGTGTGTACCCAAATTAAGATGTATATCCTTAAAGCTGAAACTTGGATTGGAAGGACAATAGAAAGTGGTGGTCAAGAGTCAGCCAGCAAATTTGGATTCAGAATACAGTGTTCTCAGCTCTGCAAACCCATATTTAAGTCCTCTCCTCAGGATGAAGGGTAGTGTTCTAGGTCAAGCTCTAATTCCCTATATGTTGTATAGACTCTGGAGCTGTACTTGCAAGACTACCATTATCCATTAGCCTCAACAAATCTGAAGCAGAAAGCTGAGAAACCGGAACAATGCCACCAAATTGCAAACATCTACAAAATCAAAACCCAACATCAGATAAAAATTAACAAAACACACACCGAGGGTTAATGTAGATTTTCATTCAGTGAAAGGAAGCAGATTGAAAATGAAGAGCAATACTGACAGTAACAATTATCTGTTATCTCAGTGATAAAAAATGCAGAAGTCATCTTTCCTGAAGGATTAGAAGCCACATCACTGGCAGGAGCACAAGCCAAAGCCAACACAAAAACGTCTTTGATTGATTCACTTGCTGGTCTTTTCACTTTGAAACTCTCACAAATTTATTATGGAGTATAACCAGGAGCACATATTTAAACACGANAAAAAAAAAAGAAAACACACACAGGTCTTTTCTGCAGTTTTCAGGCCTGTCAAAGATCATTAATCCCAGATTCAGAATCCTTCAGTAGGACCAACTATGCAGCAAAACTAGTTTTAGTGGGAGTTTTAAAAGAGATGGGTCATCTCCCCTCCCTTCATGCAAGTATATGTTCTTACACAAAAGTTCAATGCTAATCACGGTTTTAGTTTGTCTTTACACTGATACTGAATATATTCATTAGTCCAGTATCTCCCAACATAGTAATTTCAGAAGAAATTGTATCAATTGCCAATTCGTGCAATGTGCCTTTTTTATCAGACTAATGAATTATCCAAAATTTCTGTTCATCCTTAGACACTGATCCTAAATTTTCCACACGAGAAAAGAAACCTGACAAACCAGAGGAATGATGCCAGAAGACTAAAGTAAAGGAAACTCGGATATATTGATTATATAGCTCATTAGTCTAAAGCCATACAGATTTCACTTAACCTTCAAAATCACTGAATTTTTAAGCCTACTTAATTGTTTCTGAAGCCTAAGCCTGAGCTAAATCTTAAATTCATCTGCATTTCATTGTAATGCTTACATACAGATTGATTCAAAATTCTTCCAAGACCAAAGCTTTGCATTTATTTAATAATACACATCCATATTCTTTATTATATCCTATTAGCAATATATCTATGGTATTATCTTCAACCTGAAAGCCAATTTGCATTTCACTGAAAACAAAGCAGTAAGAGGCAAAGATTACTTTCTCTACACTAAATTAGATGGTACAGTACTTTGAAGTACATCCATTTTCCCTATCTATGTTGAATGAGTTAAAAATAGAAACTTCACAAGACTTACAAACACTGAGGAGGATGCCTATTCAACAAAAACATCCATTGCTTTCGCCCAACAAAGCTTCCTTGAGCTTAACATGCATCAAGTTTCCTAATACCTCTGGGTTTCACTAAAAACACACAGCCTCTTATTTTGCATAGCGTATACAAATGCAATACCAGTATAAAATACAAAGTTAATATTATTAACAGTGTTTGCTTCTAGTGCTCCACTACTGGCTCTGAGGCAAATATATCCAACAGCCAGCCTGCCTTCACCCTGTCAAGGAGCGAGGCAGAAGCTTGCCAGTTCCCAAGGCCTGTCTTCCCAACACTCTCACTTTCTGCTCATTAACCAGCTCTACACCAAACACAGGCATACTTGTTGACTTGAACTGATGGGTTCAAGTGGTATGTTTAACCCATCAGCAAAGAACTCTTAATTTCAGCAGTGCTGCACTGCCATACTATTTACACAACAAAACCACACAGAAAAATAGAAAGGCTTTTTCTTCCCTTCCGTTTTGTGTAATTTTTGTTTCCTGAGGGTGACACAGCACGAACACAAGACACCTAACATGTCTGAAGACAGTGTGAATTCATTTAAACGGCTCCAGTACTCAGCACTGGTGACTCCACACCTTGAATACTGTGTTGAGTTTTGGGCCCCCCATTACAAGACATTGAGGTGCTGGAGCAATTCCAAAGAAGAGCACCGAAGCTGGTGAAGGGTCTGGACTAAAAGTCTTAAGAGGAGCAGCTGAGGGAACTGGGGTTGTTTAGCCTGGAGAAAAGGAGGCTGGGGGCAGACCTTATCGCTCTCTACAACTACCTGAAAGGAGGTTGTAGAGAGGTAGGTGCTGGTTCTTCTCCCAATTAACAAGTGACAGGACAAGAGGAAACAGCCTCAAGTTGCACCAGGGGAGGTTTAGATTGGTTATTAGGAAAAACTTCTTCACCAAAAGGGTTGTCACGCATTGGAACAGGCTGCCCAGGGAAGTGGTTGAGTCACCATCCCCGGAGGTATTTAAAAGACATGTAGATGTGGTGTTTAGGGACACGGTCTAGTGGTGGACATGGCAGTGTTAGGTTAACTGTTGGATTTGATGATCTTCAGGGTTTTTTACAACCTAAATAATTCTATGATTCTACAGGGTAACAGCATCAACTGGCGTGCCAATAATCACATAGGCCAAGGAAAAACAGGTATCTGAGAGGCTTGCGGACATCATCACCAATACCACCTTACAGTCAAAATCCAGCTTCATTCAAAAAAAAAAGGAAAAATTCAAACTGATGAGATCCAAGTCAGGCAGTTTCATCTGAAATGAGGAAACTTTGGCAGACATTGTTTCCACTCGTTCTTTAGCTGTTACTGGCTTGCTTCCAGATATCATCAGACAAGTTGCATTTTTTTTTTTAATGAAAAAAAGTTACGGGATCAGAACTAATAATAAATGGCAGAAGCTAAATGGATGCAAAAGGAAAGCTAGTAGAAGGAATGACAAGGAAAATAGAGGAACGCAGTAAACAAATTTTAAAACGTGGGGAAAAAACCAAATTACAACACCTGAAAACTGTACAAAGGCCATACAGAGGTTCTGATTCTGCAAGACATAGCAACTGCCACAGAATTAACTTCTGAGGACTGAATTCAGTGTATCCAATCTGCCTCCCTGCATGGCACAGGCTGGAGAATTCACCCATTAAATCCTGCATCTCACCTCCCCAGAAGCTATGTATTAACTCATCCCACAAGACTAGAAAAAGTTTTGAGCTGTACTCAGCAGGAGAATACAGTATATGCAGTCTTCCTGGCCAGGCAAGACACCTGAGATTCTTCCAGCGTCAATGGAAGACCAAATCCTGCATCTCCTCTCTGTCCCTTGAACTTGTATGTGTGCACCAAAGTCTGTACATACACATTACTGGGTTATGTGCCCTCCTCCCAACATTTCTGAAAAACGGTATGTTTCCAGAGAGCATGTACACATGGACATGGACACCTCCTGATTCGTTCTGAAGTTGAGCCAAGAAATACGGTATAGGCCACAACTGTCCAAATTATTCACATAGCGTATTTTCTGGCACAGCTGGAGAGCACACAGAGAGCGGGCTGCAGGCTGGATGAATGGTTCTGGTAGTAGCAACCTTCAATCACCATTTTCCTAGTGCTATTCTTAGCCCTTCCTCTGTTACCTTACAAATCCTTAAATTTAGAGGATTACAACACTGCAGACTGTGCATCCATAATGAATGTAATGGAAATTTGCACAAAAGTAAGTGGTCCCAAAATTGGAGCTTAAATCAACACTGGATACAGATGTAAATGGCAAGTCAATAATGTTGGAAGGGAAAAAGTGTTTAAACATTTTCATATACTGCATATGATATGTCTTCTGTTTTTCTTAATGAAACATGTGGATTAATATCCTAAATACTAATCCAAAGAAACATCATCCCCAGTGTCTCAGCCAAGCTTTAAGTGTGTATTAACGCCTCCCTGTTTCACGGTAATTGCTTTAAGGGCAGTCATTGAAAATTGCAACGCAGCACTTGGCCAAGATCCATGCTGGCACCACTGGCCACGCACCATTTCACATCTTGTGAAGGACTTCAAAGACCTGGGAAAGGACCTACAGGTCTACTCAAATTTTCTCAGACACTTTTTCTGTCCCTGAAGTGGGAGATTTTTCATAATTGTCATCTTATTTGCTTTACCTCCTACGCTCTTATCATCATTCGCTATTTATTTTCCTCTGCCATCTCCTTTTTCCATTTCTGATGTCTTAGGGAGCCCTGCCTACGTCAGCTAAATGAACAGAATACTGAGAGGTCATCTGATTACCAAACATAAGCATTTACTCACTGAGAAGGAGATCTGGTAGCAAGACCTTTTCAACCTTGCTGATAATAACGCAATAGGATCCAGCAGCTAACAATTAAAGTTAGATCGATTCAACCTTGAAACAGTCTGCAATTTCCTAGCAGTGACTGCAGCTGAACCTTGGAACTGTTTAGTGGGAAAGACAGAGGGCAAAAACGCAAGGCTTACCATCAGGCAGAACCTTTGTCGCATGATATTTTTGCAAAGTGAAGGCTTTAATTTACCTTTGGAAGAATTTATATAAAGGTTGTGAAACTAACAGCATTTCTTTCTGGGGTCTACATCTCTTGATTTACTAATACTGTCCTTCACTCTCCTTTGTGAGCCACATGGAGAAGGTGGTACCTTTTAATACCCAAACCGGGTTCCTCAGATGAACGTTCCCAGATGACCTGCAGAACGCTTCAAACAAACATATAAACAAACATGGATGACTTGACTCAAGTAAAGCAGATTGCCAGATCTGCTGTAGGAACAGGTTATTTCATCCAATTAGACTGTTAGATCTTCATTTTTCATTTTTGTGTGTGTTTTGGCTAGGGAGCAGGGAGTTGAATAAAGAATTATTTTGTTTTTCTCTGTTACATGGATTGTCTAAGGATACCACACTTAACAGATCGGCCCTGAGCATTACTACCAACCCATTTCTCCTGGTTTCTAACCACACAACTGTTCAGTCTAATGCCACTGTAGTCAGTATAATACCTGCCTGAATGCAAATTGGCACTGATTTACAGAAGATAAAGCTAGAGCCTCAGTAATTCCATTAGACCCCATAATCACAAAAAAGAACATTCACCTGCATTTCACTTATCTTCAGAGGGTTACACATAAGGCATGAGTCAATCAAAAATTGCACATGTAATACGAATAAAGCTTAACCTAGACAAAATATTAGCATTTAAATAAACAGTGATCTACAGCAAACAGGAAGAAAATAATAGGTAGAAGAATATTCTGAATAATAACACATTAAACTTACCTACGTTCATCTTCAAAAGCAATTTCAAAGATGGGAAGCTCTAGTATTCATGTCCATAAACTCTTATTTCTCCATTCCAAACAGGAAATTCTCCATCTTTTTTGATCTAAAACCTTTTCTCTAGAGGGAAAAAAAAATCCTCATAGGAACCTGCTTTTAAAAGATAATCCAGGGATTCTATTTTGTAAAAATAGAGCTGATTTTCAAAAGAGGAAGGAGTCTGACTTAAATTACTCAACATCTGCAACTGCAGCTCTCCCCCAGGCATCTGATTAAGCATCTATGGAAATTAAGTAGGCACTTCAGCATTCTGCCAAACTGGACTGAAAAACATGCTTCAATACTGATGATTTCGGATTTCATCTTCTAAACAGTTCAGGTCTTAAATACGCTCCACTATAAAACACAGTCAGATTCCTTGCTTAGTGTTCAAATTTAGCCCACAAATCTTTGGCAACTTTTTTCAGGGCAAGGACAGTATCTTCTTTCCTTCTGGCCAGAGTTTGCCACCAATTTTCAGTCCCACATTGCTACCACAGAAGTAACTACCTTTTGAAGGCTGATCAAGTACATGGCATATTTTTTAATAAAAAAATTATGCAGAACCCCAGTCCTGCGCTAAGCTTCTGGCTGCAAGGTCCATAAGAAAGTGAGGGAAAAAGTCTGAGATACAGTTCAAAATTAAGTGTGCAATACCCTCTCAGTGTCTGATACCTTTCCATCAGAATCATACATGAAATTTAAGTTTTGCTTTGCAGTTCCTCTCTCATGACTAAAGATGAATTATATCAAAAACATATTTTAAAGCTGTTTAAAACTGCTTTCATTTTATGAAACAAAGTTCAACTACATAGCCCTACAAAGCTGGGTACTTGAATTAATGCCAATTTTTTCCTGAAAAGTGCATCAGAGCCAGAGTCTGAATGCCCATGGTGTTTAATATACCATTTCTTTTTCCTTTCCTAAAGGAAAATTATTTTACATAACTTCCTTATTAAAATTTCTTGTTCTGAAAACTATTACTAACATAAATGCTTTATAAAGACATTAAATACAAACATGTCTGTGATAGTGAGCTACCTACACACTTAATTTCACTTTCACATTTTCCTAAACAGCTACTCACGTGTGAAAACTTAAATACAACTCAAGTACAGTCATGATGTCACAACAAGTTCTTACGATTACAATTATTCCTACACACTTGAGGTGTTCCCCAGAAAAAAAGATGACCTCCGTCCTCCTATCTTTAAGCCGACAATATTATGTTAGCTTAGGATCTGTAGCAGGTGATCCTGATAAATTAAAACAAGAAATTAATTTTTTTCAAAAATGAGCATGGTTTACACTGTGCACAATATGCAAGCAAAATAAAAACATGCCTGTTACAATCACATTCTAGATGAACTCTAACATTTCTTTTCCATATCCCTAGCAAGACTAAAGGCCTTGGAGACCAACCAAGTATTAAGTTCCTCTTTCAACCACAGCCAGTGACGCAAACTTTGCTACAGACTGAACGCTTCTAGATTAGAGTCAAGGAAGTGTGAACGTGTACTTACAGAACCAGAAAAAAAAAAAACAATAGACTTTTGCTTACAGGGATCCGTCAAAGCTGGAAAACATGGTTTTAAATATTGTATACTGGACTCAACATAGGAAAAAGCTAAGTGTATATATCAATTTATTTAAAATGTAAACACTGAGGAATATTGTCAGAATAACACAGAAATGGAACTGAATTGCAAAAAGGCTTAAGGAATCAAGTGGCACACAATGGCTTTGGTGTGACTGATTCCTGACAACATGAAATACTGTATTCTCCAACAGTGACACTATGAGAATCAAAGTATGGGAAATAAGTCTCTTCTACTCAGTCTGTTTTTACATTAACATTCAAACACGCCACCTTTCATGATCAAGATGTTGTGTCTACTTAAACGGGACCAATTGTCTTTGTTTTTGAAAGAGAAAATAATTGTGCAATGCTGCTCATCCGAAAAATCATCAGTTGAAATGAAGAAACATGAAACTAGACAAAGAATACTAATAATTGCATTGTTTAATTATTTTTAGCCTGTAAAATAAAGCTAACATGACAATAACAGATGACAAACATAGGAACCCTTCAACAGGCTAAATGGTGATTTGCCATGGCCATTAGATTAGAATTTAATTAAAAGAAGTCATTTAACACTCTTTATGTCTCTTTCCCACTTCCTCACAGTCTCCAACTGACAAGATGCACTTTCCCCCTGTCTCCTTGCACTTATACAGGTACTGGTCTATACTGACTAACCAGTACGTATAACATCTACACAGCTGTAAGGGCTAAGCTTCAAGGTGTGAACTACTAGTGCATTCACAGAAATCAAAATCCATTTATAAGAAAGTCCCACCAAATCACTACAGGTATCCTATGACTCCTTTGTTTGCTTATAAGAAAAAACAAAGCAAGATTTTTCAGTGAAGACAATTTGCAATACAACAAAAATTCTCACCCACGTCTACAGCAAATTTTTGCATAAGTCATAACAGTACTGTAAGTGAACAGTCTTCATGAATTCAAGTGAAAAACTGCTAAATTATCCCTACTTACCTTTCCTTCCAAGTGTAGTAGCTACATATTTTTTGCTCTCAGCCAGTCAACCTCACACAGTTTTTTTCACAACATTTATTTTTCTTATTCTGAAACATCTCATAAAACAATTAATCATAGAAAGCTATCTAAAGCATTTTAAAGATTTCTCTAAAAGAATCCAGAAGCATTTTAACAAGCTTGGCATTTCTGTCAAAAAATAACAATTATCGAATCACAACTGAGTATATTTAATTGTCTAGAGAACATTGTGGAAAAAACCCAAATGTATGTCTTAGTTCAACTAAAACTCAGCACAATGTGGGTCTACCTATGTCTTAACCCTGCTGTAGGTCACGATGAGTCACTGTTTTCTGGAAGAGCAGCCAGAGCACCACCTGCAATTTGTCAGTGGGCTGAAATGTGATTAAGTTATCCAAAGCTTTTCTCTAGCAGGAAAGTCTTCCCTTATGAAGAATTACCGCATGAATGCATTGACATAAAACAGTATTTCCAATGGAAGTATCATTTAACCTCCACATTGAAAGCAAAGCATAAAAAGAATAAAAGGTTCCCACTGCAACAGCAATGAATTTGTTTTTCTGGTTTTAAGGGTAGCTTTGGGGAACCAGTAGTTCCACTGATTTCCAGTCATATTCTGCCTCTTCCCAGGCCTTTCCCTCACTTTTGCATTAAGGACTGGCCTTGAGCTCAGCCAGTAGTTAAAGTGTAATACATCCCCATAGCCCTAATCACATGGGCCACTGCGCGCTACTGGGAGAAAACGTCCTGGGTGCCTAGTACATGTGAACTGTTACCCATCTTCCTTGGTATTTTTCTAAACATCAGGCTATTGAATTATCCTCTTGAAATTGCACAGAGGAGAACACAGTAACAGTCACGCAACTGGAGATACAGTAATTATATCGCATATATTTCCTGCACCCTTCAGTGTTCTCACTTTGACAACAGTATCAATTCCAGAACTGTACAGCTACCCATATATCCTGTAATCGGCAAAACCCAAGAGTTGTCTGTCCTGTTCTCTGCCCTGTGAAAAGCCAACAGCAAAACAAAATGCATGCTGAATGATCTAGTATCAGTCCTGTGAAATATTAATAAGCACAAAGCAACTAGCCAAAGACAGAAAAGGAGGGAACGAAAATATACTAGCAGCAGAATTACGTAAATCCTTCTCCCTTTAACAACAAATACAACAGTAAGCTCAGTCTGCAAACAAGGAAAGGGAACTGCAGGTATCTTTTACAGATTCTGTCATCTCTGATAACATTCTCAGGTACCTGATCAATTTATTAGTGGTAAGTTTATCTTACTAGGTAAACTCAGAGCTGTTATTTTCAATGTGCATTTAATTTCAAAGATTGGTGCTGTTACCTGAAGTCTGAAAAAGGACTTCCATGTTCAAAAGCCTGTTTATTTCTCCCCCCCCACCTCAAGTCTTACCAGTTCACTTAGTATAAGCTGTATGTTCCACATCCAATTCCCCCCAGATCTTGCCGCATTTGTGCGCCACTCTGAGCCATTTCTGACTACTACTGTCATGGAATGTATCTGGGTTTGGCTTCCATGATATTTTATGACAAGCATGAATTAATCATGCTTTCTTAAAGCTTGTTCCATGATGGTTTTGCTAGATGCCTCCCAGATTTTACATTATCTAAAACAATTAAAAAAAACCAAACCCAAATCTATTCACTTTCTCTGTATTTTTCATGATTCTGTATGTATTTCTTACATCCTTCCCACTGGCCTTTTTTTACAGGATAAAAAGAGATCTGCACAGCTTCGTTTCATTAAAGCTATTTCATACTTTTTAACATCTTTTGTCTAGGTCTACTGTATTCCCTAGTCATTCAGAAATTTGTAAAGATTTAGATAGCACATTTAAAAAATACTTTTGTGATTTTAACATTCTATATAAAGTATAAAATCTCCTGGAATCTGTACTAGAAGAACAAGATATCCGAGTCTCTATTTTTCTGATGCTGATGTTCTTCACCTCCTAAAAGAAGAATAAAACTTGTTACCCTTCCTGCTTAAAGAATTTAAGAAGAACAGGGTAAGACACTGTAATTTAGGGGGCTGCACTGTTAAAGAGTTTCAAGACAATGTTATCTCAGATGCTCTTTCTGAACCACAAAAGCTGACAAACTTTCCATCCACTTACCAAAATAATGGCAGTTTCCACTTCCTAAGAAGTTAAACAATAAAACATACAATTATTTTTTTTTAAGTCACCTTGCACTTCAGGATTTTAATGAAAACAGAGGAAGATGTACAGATTCATTAATGCTTGCAACAAACAATTTTGCTTAAATTGCTACCCTTTTCCATAAGCCTGATGCTTTTATCTGCTATTCTTTAATCTTCATAATCCAATCCATTTTGTTGAACTACGTTTTAAAAATTCTCTTCCTCCCATCCATTTTATTTATTTTTTATTTCCCGGATCCCAAATACACTGCAAACACCCCCCCACCCCATCAGCTAGCTTTTTCAGCACCAGCAAGAGAAGCGAAGTTGAGTCATACAGCAGGCTCCCTGCACTGCACAAGTTTCACGTCAAGGCCCTGCTCCTCTTCTTCATGACCACTAATGCGCCAGGAGAAAGCTACTTTAGACATCTTCTTTCTGTCTGTAATCTGTCAAGATCTCCACTATCAGCCAGACACTTACAGCTCTCAAAGGGAGGGATGAAAAGCAGAAAAGCCACTTTAGAAGGTGAAATTTTACTGAATCAAACCATCGCAAGTCCACCTTGGATCACCTTCACAATGCACTGCGATGCACTGCAACTTATCTTCTGGGGGGTTTTGTGTTTCATTTATGGGGTTTTTTTAGTGTTTTGTTTGTTTGGGGGGTTTTGTTTGTTTGGAGGTTTTTGTTTGTTTGGAGTTTTTTGTTTGTCTTTAAAAAGATGCTTACAGTGGTTTAAAAGAATCCTTTTACTTAGCATGTGGAAAGCACAAGGAGCATGCACATGGGCAACTATAGTACTTCAGGTGATGGGTAGACACTTCTAATGAGGATCAGTGATTTCCCTAAAAATGCTACTGACTGCCTTGTACTTGTATGAACATATTTTAACTGTAAAGACAATCCAGAGTCATTTCTTCCTCACAGATCAATAGTAGAGAAGAAAGAAAATGGGAATAAAATAGTAGTGGCAACTGTATTAGAAAAGCAGTCAGGCAGCTTTAATAAAACTGTTAATTTGATATTTTGCAGCTACTTTGATGACAGGGGAGGGCCAGGAACAGAAATGAAACACAATCTGTGATAATGGTACCAGGAAATTCACCCAGTAACTGCATCAGTGCTAGTGTTCTGGCATTTCCTTCTTTTATTTAATCGTTCTTTCACTTTGCATATCTTACATTGCATGCTGAAATGTACTGCATTTATAGGGGTTAATTTGCCTTCCGCCCTAGTACACTTTTACAGTCATACACTGCTGTTTTGTACAACTAGTGATGTGTACACATCCAACATATAGCTTGTTCAATTCCCAGAGTCTTTTCCAGATAAAACAATTGTGGCTAAGTATTTAATTGCATTTTGACATGCATATTTTTTCTCTTCCTCTTTCCGTAGAGCCAAGCTTTCTTCTGAATGTGTTAATAACAGTGAAAATAAGCTGTTAATTGGAAACTGAGTACAACCCTAGAGCAACAGTGTTAAGTATCAAGCTATACCAAATATTTACATTGAAACTGTGATTTTTGCAAAAGTTGTTCACCTCCCATGAAACTGCTTGTTTGCTTCCATAGATCTCCAAAATAAAGAGTATTCTAATTTTACTAACTGATCTTCTTGCTATGAATTATATACGTGATTTGTTATTTTGCAGGGCAAAACATAGCTGCAGCTCAGTGGGCATTACCCAATGCTAAATTCTCATCAAATACAACAGAAATTGAAGACCTACAATTTTGTGCCTCAAATGAGGCAACCACAGTCAAAGTGCAACATACGAATTCAGGCAGACCAAAAGAACAGAGGACACTGATAGAAGTAAATGATTGGAAAACCTTATACAGCTGCTTTTTAAATTGTTTGCTGTGAGCAGCTGACTCCAACAAGACCATTAGATAGGAAAGCCAAAAGGATCAAAATTCAGAATTTCAGACACAAACACATTTCAGTAGGATCAGCTACGACAGCAAAGGTAGCCTATGTTGAGTTTCTAAGTGTTGATGCTGATCATAATATTCAAAGCTAACAAAGCAAATGAGAGTACAAAAGGTTTCTGGACATCCTAAGTGCCAGAGGAATCATTTGTTCCAGTAATTCAAACAAATATAATTGCCTGTGTCAAGGATTTCCAAGAGCAGATGCAATTAAAGCACCACTGTCCTAAAAGAAACAGAAAAGGGTTTTCATTATTCAGCAATCTCAGAAGCACCACTAATACGCAGCAACTATTTCTGCAACACTTATGACTACATAAGTACATATAAATCACTTACATTTACTTATTAGTCACACTCCTGGCTTCTGATAAAATTACTTTTCAAAACCTAATAAAGCACCATGGATCACTTCTAATCTGATGCTTCAAAATTACTGTATGCAGAAAATATTACAAATTTGTTCTCAGCTCAGAAATGGCTCTAACAATTTCATGATTTTGCTAAAAAAAAAATCATAACCTAAAATTAGTATTCTGTGTGTGGGCATACCACTGTATTTTTAATTTTTTGAAGAGACTAAAAAAATTGCTGTGTACTAACCTTAATCTTTTATGGCTAAGTTCTATGAAGAAAACAGTAAAATTCACTCCAACTGATAATAAAACACATGCATACCTGCAGCAAATGAGTTTGCAGATTGATTCCTGTCACTCCTTGCTCCATTTGCCTTGTTGCATATTTTGGAAGACACCATCCCACCCTTCCATTAAGAGAGGAAAAAATCTCAAGTGAATGTTACTCCTTATTGCTAATGCACTGGATCTGCTGGAGGTGAAAGCAAAAGCTAGTACGTGCCACCCTTTCCTGACACATGGGAGAAAATTTGACATCAAGGACTTGCCATCTCTCAGATGCAGTATCTTTAAGAAAAGTTAAGAGCATTGGCAGATTTCAGCAACTGACAAAAAAGCGACCCAAGGCAAATGCTACAGACCAGGCAAAGGAGAGAGGGAGCTGAACCCTCATCACATCCCCTATTTTCCAGGCACAACCCTCCTTTCAATTCAAACTTTACCAGTCCCATGGTTGGCCAGCATGGCTGTCTCCAGAGTTGTCCCGAATAGCCAGAACATGTCCTTTGAAAACACATTTTTTCTATTACCCTATATGCAAGGGTAATCACACTTCAACCTCACTCTCCCAGCTTCCATCCTTACTAAACCAGAAAAGGACAAGAAAGAAAAGGATGACCAGGACCATGAGAATGAATGTGTATGCAGAGAACTGCAGAAATACAAAATTACTGAAGGTCTGGGGAGGGATGAGAATGACGAGAGAACTGCAGAGATGCCTGAAGACAAGGAAAGGAAGGCAATCAGAAGAGAAAGAGCTTTGGGACATATAGTAGGATGATAAGATTGGAAAACTTCAAAGAAAGGAATCAAAAGAATAATTTAAAGATAATGGGTACATGACATTTCAGAATATATATTCTTAAGAGAGAAATTGTTCTTGTTCTGTGGTTTAATTGATTAAAGTTCTGTCGTTTTGTAATTAAAAAGCCACATTAAACATACACTGATGATAATTAGGGGGAAAAGAATCTCATGATCTGATATTACATAAAATCACTTGGACTCTTCAAATAAGCAAGCTGAATTTAAAATAATCAATTCCATAATGGTTAAACTATCACTCAACAACTGGAGGGTAAGTCAGGCACAATTCTTTATAGAACACTATTTCTATGAAGGTATGATACTTATGAAGCTTGATAGTGTTTTGGGGATGCATTACTTTCCTGTCCTAAGTTTCAACAGCAAACAGGAGGATATATGCTCTAGCCTTTGGATTTTATACCACCACCAAGACCAGTATTACAGTGTTTGTAAATCAAAAGCAATAGCGAAGTCCTTAACAGATTTAATGGAGGTTGTCACGTTTAAGAAACAAAAGCACTGTTTAGGGTGGCATTTTTTATTACAAGCTTTTTGAAAGCGAAATAAGGGTGGCAAGAGGAAGCTTTTCACATTGAGACATCACTTGTCATGAAAGGGCCTTCTCAAAACCAGAAGTCTAGAAGCATTTGTAGGAGTTCAGATATCACTGATTTGATTTGGAAGACTGTTCCATAGCTGAATCCTTACAACCAAGAGCATTTTATCCCCAGTTTTTTCAGCGTTAATCCTGGGCTTTGCTAACTGCATTGTGCCAGAACGGCACACCTATGGGATAGTTCACAGTTCAACTCAATGATTTTCACCACAAATGCCTATACAAAAATTCTTCCTCCATGGTCCAGGAGGAACAGCGCTATGAACACTTGTAAGTTGTTAATCCTTGGGTCCTTTCCATGTATAAATAATGGATAAATATTTAAATCTACTTTGTATTTCTGTCAAAAAAAAAAGCAGGCAATTTGCACTCTTACACGTTCAGTTCCTGCTAACTGTAAAACAGGTGATACTCTGTTCACCTCAGTAAGATTCCTAGCCATGCTATTTAATACAAACTATAGAAAGGTAAAAAATCACCTGCAGATGAAAATGTGCCTATAGCACCCAACTACACCTTGGAATATTCATGCTCTAGAGATGCTCTATGAACTGTTTTTAATTCCAGGTAACTAACAGCAAGAAGAACAGAACTTTTAAGTGAAGAGCTACAAAAATGCAAAGTATGATTACCTACATTTACATTTTAATGAGATAAAATGTCTTCAGTCAAGTTCAGTTAGACTGAGCTATTTAAGGTTTTACAAAGATGAGAGAGTATGTGCAGTAATACCGATACCCAGCCAATAACTTGGAAAGTAGGCAATTCATACGAGAAAACTTTTCCTCGTCTACAGGAAATGTGAATGTATATGCAATACTTCTTCTATTTTTCTGTAGTAAGCTACATTACGCCAAATTTTTAAACTGGTTTCTTAGTACATTGCATAGATCAAAGGAAAAACTGATCAGATACACCAATCAAAGAAGATTACATTCTGTTAATCCACTTAACTATTTAAACTGTACTTGGTCTGATTTAAGAAGTATAAATCACAATAGCCCAATTAAGTGTTATGCCCATTTACATTAGTCTACAAGTGCTTCCTCTTTCAGTAAACCTCGGTAAGTTTGAAAACATTCAAAAAATAACAGTAGTATTACACACAAGACCAGCTTCCCAAATTCAAATCGTTAAGTACAGAACTCAGTTGAGAAGATTCGTTTTGTCTTCACAGGATGCGAAACTTCCCTTATTTTCTCCTCCCTTAGAAGACACAATTTCCAGGCTTCAACGACCTGCACTGGACTTGTCAATCTGAAAGCAAAAGATTTCATTACTAGTTTCCCAAGAGGTTTACATTTAAAATGTATTTTGGATTGAGGAGGAACAAAAGGATAAGCCATCCACGACAGCAAGAAGACACACGATCAGAATCTGTTGTGATACTGTACAGATCCTAACTGTCCTGCTCCCACTGCTGTCAAGACTTCACAACCATTTCTGTACTAACGAGGAATGATTACGATATTGATTTTTCGTGGGGCTACTTACATGAGTAAACATTAATCAATTTACATTAGGGTTGCGAACTAAGATCAAAATAATTATTTGACAAATGACTGCTTGCTTGCAGCTGACTAACAGCCTACATCACAAGTCATGAAGCACAGGTAGTAGAGAGCTAAATCCTTTACTCTTTCAGTACTGCTTTTTGTTTTCCCGTGACACACAATTAGCTAAGACTCTAAGTCAACACATTTTTTCTTTGGAAATGAAGTTCGGATATATGATTTGTTCCAGGCTGCTCTTATTTCTGAGGCGTTTGGAAGACTGAACTCCTCATTCTCCATACTTAGGAAGATAGTTGCTATTCTGTTTAAAAATGTTTCACATGTGGTTAATCAATGCATATTTTAGTTAACAAAGTCTTTGTTTAATATACAGATAGCCAAGACTGTTTTATGCATTAATAAAGGGATGTCATTAATTTAAAAATCACATTAATTTGTCAGAAAAATTTCCGTGTATTAGAGCCTCACCAAAAAAAACCCTGAAAATTACACAGAAGAAAGATTTGAAGAAAAGTATTTCTATTTTTCCAGATTGAGCACTTGAGAGTGTGTCAATGCTCTTGTTTGGTTCCCCCACAGCAGTCTCCCGTTTGTTTGGGTGGATTTTTATCAAAGCATTGGAAAGAAAAGCACTCACATGGTAACCATAATAACATGAACCTTGGAAAGGAGACACAGCAACATGCACAAGACCTGAAGCTTACATTTTCTTCTATGAACAGATTCAAAATGGACTGTGTCACTTAAAAAAAAAATAATAAAAGGAATGACCAATTTACAGTAAGAAAAAAAGAGACGCAAGATTAAAACAAAGGCTTCCTTCATGCCAACCCACGGTAGTTCTACCATTAAAATAGAAAGAAAAATTAAATACATGCATTATTCCTCCTTATATTGACTTTATTTACCCCACCCACTTATAATCAAGAAATGTAATAGAAATAAGTTTATCTACAGAAGTAAGAAGCAAAACTTCTTAGCTTTCTTTTTCCCTTTAATAAAGGGCTGTCTCCGTACAGCTACCTGACAACTGATGAAACTTATGCCAATAGGTGTTTAACATACTTCTTTTATCTATAGTACCTGAAACTCTTTACAAACTGAGATAAGCATAAGCAAGCTTGAAAAACTTCCTGACTTCATGCTCTTAGAGCCTCGGCAGTTAATTGCTTCAGTTAGTGATTTATCCTATCATGATGTGGCAAACACATCTTAAGTTCAACATAAGTCAAAATCAGACTTCTTTGTAGTGTATCTAAGCTAAAGCCTTTTACCTATTAACTTACCTTAGCTAGAAATCCAGTACTCAAATCTATGCCCTTGCACGCAATCAGTATCAATATCAGTATTAAGAGGCAAAGAAACAACTTAAAAGCAAAGACTTCTTCCAAAACAGTGAGTCAGTTTTTAAAAGACACAGGATCTCATTGGAAATTAGTATGTTCGGGACTACAAGGCAAAATTAACACAACACCCACCTCAATACAGTAAACAAACAAAAAACACCCACCCAAATTCAATTAAGGAAAATAAGGGTAAAATTTTAAACCAGCAATTAGTCCATCTCTTAGAAAGTTGAGTCTGACAATTCGACCTCATTTACTATTTTTTATAAAGGTATGCATAAATCAACTCTAGAAAAATCAGCCTTCCATAATTTGCAACATTCAGTATGTTTCACACAATGCCTAAGGAGGAAAAAAAAGAAATATCAAAAAAAAAAAAGCCTACATCTTTGGTATCGGGAAGAAAAACACATCTAAACTGTTCAGTGCAACTAAGCGTGTGACACAAACTGAGGCTGGAAGTGGAAATTGTCAGAATTCTGTGGAACATTAAGGAGGGTGACAATTTACAACTGCTGAGCAGCAGCACCACCATGTTTACAGTGGCCCTCTACATTAACCAATAGTTTCAAAATGAAAAATACTAACCTGTCACACTTAACGGCCCAACATAACATAAGCCAAGTTCAGAGCAAGTTAATAATACACACTTACTCAAGTTAATAGAATGCGTTCATAAACGTTGAGCTAGGACTAAGTTATATTTTGCTGGAAGTAATTTCATTCTAAGAAAGTCAAATCACCTTTTAGGAAATGAAACAGAGAAGTGGTGTCGTATCTACACACTCAGGGATTATTAGGTGAACATTTGAGACAAAAACACCAGGTAAGACAGTAATGAACTATGACATTTATTCTAATTCTGATACTTTGCTATACATGCTTACAAGACCCTAACAGCATTTTGGGAAGATCTGGACATCACTCAACATGGCATTATTCAAAACATCAGAAGCTAGCTGTTATATGAAATACCATGTGTCTGTGTATATACAGCATGGGAAATAAACAAGAGCAGTTAGAGACATATGCAGATCTGCATGGTTATGATCTTACCAGCATCACAGAGACATGGTGGGATGACTCCTACAACTGGAATGTTGGAATGGAAGGATACAGGCCCCTCAGGAAAGACACGCAGGGGAGAGGAGTGGGTATCGCCCTCTATGTCAATGACCAGCTGGAGTGCACAGAGCTCTGTCTGGGGATGGATGAGGAGCCGAGTGAGAGCTGAGGGGTCGGGATTACAAGGAGGGCAGGGACAGGTGACATTACAGTGGGAGTCTGCTACAGGCCACCCGACCAGGAAGACTGAGCAGATGAGGTCCTCTGCAGACAGATAGGAGCAGACTCATGTTCACAAGCCCTGTTGCTCATGGGGTACTTCAACCACCCCATTATCTGTTGGAGGGACAACTCAGCGGGGCATAAGCAATCCGGGAGGTTCCTAGAATGCATTGATGATAACTTCCTTCTCCAAGTGACAGAGGAGCCAACAAGGAGAGGTGCTACACTGGACACTGTTCTCACCAACAAGAAGGGGCTGGTGGGGAATGTGAAGCTAAAGGGCAGCCTTGGCTGCAGTGACCAGCTTGCTGGAGTTCAAGATCCTTAGGGCAGCGAGGTGGGTGAACAGCATGCTCACTACCCTGGACTACAGGAGAGCAGACTTTGGCCTCTTCAGGGATCCGCTTAGCAGAGTACCGTGGCATAAAGCCCTGGAGGGAAGAGGGGCCCAAGAAAGCTGGTTAATATTTTCAGGAATCACCTCCTCCAAGCTCAGAAGCAATGCATCCCAACACAGGAAGTCAGGCAAAACCACCAGAAGGCCTGCATGGATGAACAAGGAGCTCTTGAACAAACTCAAGCACAAAAAGGAAGCCTACAGAGAGTGGAAGCAAGGACAGGTAGCCTGGGAGGAACACAGAGAAATTGTCGGAGCAGCCAGGGATCAGGTTAGGAAAGCTAAAGCCCAGACAGAGTTAAATCTGGCCAGGGATGTCAACAGCAACAAGAAAAGCTTCTACAGGTATGTCAGTGCTAAAAAGAAGACTAGGGAAAATGTGGACCCACTCAGGAAGGAAACGGGAGACCTGGTTATCCAGGACACAGACAAGGCTGAGGTATTCAATGACATTTTTGCCTCAGTCTTCACCAGCAAGGACTCTAGCCACACTGCCCATGTCGCAGAAGGCAAAGGCAGGGACTGGAAGAATGAAGAACTGCCCACTGTAGGAGAAGACCAGGTTTGAGACTGTCTAAGGAACCTGAAGGTGCACAAGCCCATGGGACCCGATGAGATGCATCTGCGGGTCCTGAGGGAACTGTCGGATGAAGTCGCTAAGCCACTATCCATCCATATTTGAGAAGTTGTGGCAGTTCAGTAAAGTTCCTGCTGACTGGAAAAGGGGAAACATAACCCCCATTTTTAAAATGACAAAAAAGGAAGACCTGCAGAACTACAGGCCAGTTAGTCTCACCTCTGTACCCAGCAAGATCATGGAATAGATCCTCCTGGAAACTATGCTAAGGCACATGGAAAATAACAAGGCGATTGGTGACAGCCAACATGACTTCACTAAGGACAAATCATGTCTGACAAATCTGGTGGCATTCTACAATGGGGTTACAGCACTGGTGGATAAGGGAAGAGCAACTGACATCATCTAGCTGGACTTGTGCAAAGCATTAGACACTGTCACACATGATACCCTTGTCTCTAAACTGGAGATATGGATCTGACAGATGGACCATGTGGTGGATATGGAATTGGCTGGATGGTCACACTCAAAGACTTGTGGTCAATGGCTTAATGTACAAGTGGTAACCAGTGACGAGCGGCGTTCCTCAGGGGTCAGTATTGGGACTGGTGCTGTTTAACATCTTTGTCGGTGACATGGACAGTGGGATTGAGTGCACCCTCAGCAAGTTTGCCAACACCACCAAGCTGTGTGTTGCGGTTGACACACTGGACGGAAGGGACGCCTTCCAGAGGGGCCTGGGCAGGCTTGAGAGGTGGGCCTGTGCAAACCTCATGAAGTTCAACAAGGCCAAATGCAAGGTCCTGCACATGGGCTGGGGTAATGCCAAGCACAAATACAGGCTGGGTAGAGAATGGATTGAGAGCAGCCCTGAGGAGAGGGACTTTGGGGGTGTTGGTGGATGTGAAGCTCAGCATGAGCCAGCAATGCACCCCTCCAGTCCAGAAAGCCAACTGTGTCCTGGGCTTCATCAAGAGTGGCCAGCGGGTCGAGGGAGGTGAGTCTGCCCCTCTACTCCACTCTCATGGGACCCCACCTGGAGTACTGTATCCAGCTCTGGAGTCCCCAACATAAGAAGGACATGGACCTGCTGGAGCGAGCCCAGAGGAGAACCACGAAGAAGATCAGAGGGCTGGAGCACCTCTCCTATGAGGACAGGCTGAAAGAGTTGGGGCTGTTCAGCCTCAAGAAGAGAAGGCTCCAGGGAGACCTTATAGCAGCCTTCCCCCCCTTAAAGGGGGGCTACAGGAAAGATGGGGAGGGACTTTTTATCAGGGAGTGTAGTGATAGGATGAGGGGTAACAGTTTTAAACTGAGAGAGGATAGATTTAGATTAGATATTAGGAAGAAAGTCTTTACTGTGAGGGTGGCGAGACACTAGAACAGGTTGCCCAGGGAAGTTGTGGAGGCCCCATCCCTGGAAATGTTCAAGGCCAGGCTGGATGGGGTTTGGAGCAACCTGGTCTAGTGGGAGGCGTCCCTGCCCATAGCAGGGGGGTTGGAACTAGATGATCTTTAAGGTCCCTTCCAACCTAAACCATTCTATGATTCTATGATATTTTTTTTTATACAGACACAGAAATATGAAACAACAATATGCAATAAACTTTCTTAAGTGTTGCTTTCTCATAAATGACAGTGGCCTCTTGTTTTTCTCTAGGTAAACAGCATGCAGTTGCAGCTTTTTCTTATCCAAAAACATGCAGCAGCATCTTTACTGCTACGTCTGCACTTGTATGCAGAACAGGCCAGGAAACAGATGCTGAAGCCATGCAGTACAGCACACATGCCAAATGCTCTTCTCTCACAAAATGGGGCTCTCTTATCCATAGTACGTTTTGGGATAGTCCCTGGTCCATGGCTTCCCGTGAGCTGCACCTTGTTTGGGCTGCCGACCCTGGCCAAAAAAACATGCCAAGGAGCTCACTAACAATAAAACAGTGCCACAATCCTGGGACAGCATTCAAGTTCAGGCTCTAAGTCGCTAAGACAGCAGGTACAGCCACAGCCTTACTGAAACCAATGGAAGTTTCACAAATCTCAGAGAGCCCACCACAGTTATATTTGTAATTTTCCTATGCAATAAAAATATTTCAGAAATTATTTCCTTGACAACAATATTTATGCTCATGAAGACAATGCAGACAATTTCATTAGAGTGATGAATCAAGAAGCATAAATCATGTTTTTTTATGTAGCTATAGCTACCTTTTAAAGAGATGATAAGTTTACAATCTGTACTCTTTGTTATTTCTAGTGGGAGAAATAACTCTTTATCAAACTACCAGCTCAAAACAGATTCAAATTGGTAATCTAGCAGAAGAGTGACAAGATCAACCAAGCAGATCAGCTGTTTCTAGAATGCATCTTAAATAAAGAAAACACACAGCTTAACAAGCACACCTTTTGAAGCTGGAACTTTGTAGCCTAGCACTATGACACTCACATGCTCTTGAGAGAGCAAAGTTAAGAGTCACACAAAGATGGGCATATGCCTTTTTGCGACAATCAGGATCCAAAGGGAATTCCTGGTTTTGTAATCTTTTATTGCTATTTTGCCAATACTCAGCATCTGTAACATCCAATTCAGTGAAGCCCTTGATATGGGCCACCTAGTGAATGACCACTTTTGAGCGTTCTTTCAGCAGGATCCTCAGACCTCGCTGCTCCCCACCAGGTTGTGGCTGATCCACTCCACTCACCGTAAGGTGCTGTGGCTTCAGCTGTCACATTCATTCCTGGCAAACTCTTCTTTCTTACTGTGGTTACTCTATCCGACAAGGATCAGTCAATGTTTTCTTTTTTTAAAGATGCTGCTGGTCATTCCTGGAAGAAAATGAATTTTACTGTTGCATGCTTTGGGCTCATCTAATTACAATACCAGCCTTCAGGGAATTTTTAAACTAATGACATTGTATTTGTCAAGCACAGAAACTTTTAATCTGATTTTTCAAGTGGATCCTAGCCAATGGATCCTTGCCACCATAGCACTTAACAAAACACATTTGACTGTCCTCCATGCAATATTAAGGTGGGCTTATTACCAAAATGTTAATTTTTGTTACCTAATATCTTTCTCTGGTGGTCAATACAAGGCACATAGGCATATCGACAATGTTATTAAAGTTTTTATGACTCAAAGTCCACAAGTCAAATTATATGTGTGTATATACAGCTTCACAAATGAACAGAGGCACACACCTTAAGAAATCTGAACCAAAACACCATCTGAATAACTCCCCAGTTTGTCTGCTGATCTCATGATTTCTTGTACGCCAGCGTGAAGAAATACCAGCCCAACAGTAGAGTTTGGGTTTTTTTTAATTTAAACATCCTATTCTTTATTTTCAAGATTTTTTCATTTCCAGTGCTAATACAAAGAACAAACACCCAAACTATTAATTATGTCACAATGACTCCTTAACCCCCCCAAAAGGAAACAGCTCAGAAGGCCCATCACTCATCTACTTTTGGGTAATTCCTTAATTCTGAAGGACAAATAGTGCACTATTTCAACCATTAAGTTTGGCTCAACTGTACTAATTGGGTCTTTTGGACAAATAATGCTGGATTCACAATTCAATTTTAAATTAATTTCAATTATTACTGCTTCTTCAGAACACACACAAGCTGCAATTATGCCACATAGAAATGTTGATGACTACACTTCAAAGAAAAAATCTTTCAAAATTTCCTTTTCATCTTTCAAAACTATCTATCAAATGTAATTATCTATTTTTTTCAAAATTGCATACTTCAGGGCAAATTTACTAAACGAATTATGAAATACAGGTATTATTGTCCATTAAGCAACTGGTATCAGCACACTAGTCCTCCCCAAACATAAAAAAAAAACCAGTTCTGACACAAAGCTGTGTAAATGTAACATAACACAAAATACTGCACAATCAAAACAAATAATAGGATTCCTAGGTGTTGGAAGGGATGACTGGAACACATACACTTGTAACGTGAGTGACTACATCTTGAACTAACAGTCCAGGGCTTGGACTTCCAATGAGAACTCACAATCTGACTGCAGTCTTTTAACACGACTACTCAGAAGTTTTATCAAGATGCTCGGAAGACAGCATGTACCTACTGTGCTACTTTCACCAAGTATGCAATCAATTTTAAGAAAAGACACAGGTTTCAAGCACTGATGTCTACATTTCTCTAAAAAGATATTAAAAAAAGAAAAAGTGTTACATGAACTCTACAAGTGCTACAGTAATTTAGGATCACATCCTACTTGGCACCTCATCCCACGAAGAGGTGCTCTTGTAACACATGTCCGTGCTACACAAAGTTTTATCACCGTTGTCAATCTTATTGCCAGAAAAACTGGTATTTTCAACCTTTTCATCAATATCACTGATATTCCAACTGATCACAAACAAGCTGCTGCAGAGGAACATCACAGAGGCCCTGTATCACTGTCTATATAAACTGTACACAGTTTACTTCAGTTGCAATGGAAGTGACGTGGAACTTTTCTTAGATACTAAACTCAAACACCCAAATAATTTGTAACAATGAGTTAATCCCATTCTCATCTTGCAAAGGGCCCTGGTATGATTAGATAAACACCTCATATACCATCATTAGCTTCAAAGTGACAAAACACAGGTTCACAAGGTGGCAAGAATATGTCTCCTCTCCTTTTAGCTTGGAGGACTTCTATATAGAACATTCAATTCAGTTCCATCTGTCGGACAATGAAATTAATACTCTTCCTACTGGTGAGTGAGTAACCTTACTCCAGCCTCTCCCCCTTTGTAACATAACCAGAAGATCAGCAACAGCCAATGTGAAGACAAAGGCTATGACCATGCCATGCATGATGACAGCAGGATCAAACAAAATTAGGCTCAGCTACTCAGAGCATCCCATACTATGAAAGGCAGCATTGTTGGCTATGGTCTCAAACAAGGGGGTTTGAACACGCTACTTAAGCACATATTTATATCTCATTTTCCATGATTAAGTAACATCACCCAAATAGGTGTTTTGCCACCAGCTCCCGTGTATCAGTACACATTAGCCAATGGAGTAAATGCAATAGCTTAAGCATCCTGTTTCTGCCTGATTAAAAGAGAGTTTTTGAAAAAAACAAAATGCAGAATGGGATTAAAAAAGAAAAAAAAAATGGAAAAAGAGTTACACTTAATTATTCAAGAACATAATCTGTAGATTGCATACACAGAAAGCCCCCTTATTTTGCAGCATACCAGAGCTTTAGCTGCAGTTTGAAGTATGATGGCACATAAAGGAAAAAAAAAAAGTGAGGTTTTTTTTCAGTTAGGCATTACTATTTAATTTTATAAAAGAGGCAACACAAAATTCATTCAATTTCTTCTCAGGAAACCTTACAAAACAGTATATTGTTTCTGGCTGACAGCCACTGTACTATTATACGGCTTCTTAAAGGCATAACATTGTGAATTCTACCGGGTTTGAAAAAGCACTGGAAGTGTAAAACAAATAGAAATGCCCATTAGATAAATTGACTTTAAAAATAAAAAGCAAGACAGTAAATAGGTCTTTAGGGCAGGCAGAGGGTCCTTGCAGAGACTGGCAAATGCTCCAAGCCAAACCAATTTCATCATGCCAACAAGACTGAAAGATACGCCACGAGCTTGCACTGGCATCACCAGAAGGCTGTTTATAAAGACAGACGAATGGAAGGAAGGCTTTTCAACTACAATTCTGCAAAGTTAAACTACTACTAAGAATAACTTCAAAAATGGTCTCCAGTCAATCATATGAGCTCCATACAATCTCAGAGCCCATTTTAAAGCGGTATGTTTAAATTCCAGCATAAGATATAACTAAGGATAGAAGGAGAGATACACATGCAGACTAGCGTCCAACATCCACTGTGGTATCTTCAGATGACATGAAAGCATCCACATTTTTGGAAATTTAGAGCCTGAACAGCAGCGGTGATTGAAAGGCAGCATTAGGTTTGTTCCTTTCATATGCTAATAATGACATCATACCTTATGACCCAATGCTGCAACTACACACTATCATCTCATAAGGAAAATTTTTTCAAAGGAGTCTAAGAAGTAGGCAAACTGCTCACCTGCATATAGGAAGAAGGTTTTTTTTAATCCATCCATGACATAGATTTCTTTCTGTTCCTTGGTGCTGTGAATAATTACTACTGAAATATTTATAATGATTTGACTGACTTTTTAAGAAAGGAAAAAATACTATAATTGTTAGCAGAAGTAGGGAAAAAAAAATCTACAAAAGAAGTTTGTGAGCATACAGGAAGCAGCCCTGGACATTTATGAAGTGAAGCAAGGTAAGGCCCCTGCTTGGATTTCGGGTACAGGAGGGATTCAGGGCTGAATCTCTTACAAACATTCCAATGCAATGTAGTGTAGTGGAAAGACTCCCTCACACAGCATCCCAGAAAAGAAAGAAAAAAAAAAGTTCTAAATAATCTCTCCATGCTCCTGACATATATCCAGCAATAAGAGACAATAAATTATGTAACTATTACTGTCTACATACACCACACTCCCTATAGTTTGAAATCACACAGCCCAAAAAAATATTTTTAATTCTTTTTTAAAAAATACCCTCATGGGTTGTAGTGACATACACAGCAAAGGTTAAAAGAAAAAAAAAAATGTACTAAGAAAAAAAAAAAAAAAGAGACCTCCCCATCAACAAACGATCCACAGAATGGCGAGAACAGGAATATAAGCCTATTTTTCCCCCCCACTATCATTGTGCTGTATTTCGTGCACACAAGAATCGAAACACGCGTTAAACCCCACCGTTTTGAAAACAACATTGCTTGAAATCTGCAGCGATCTTTCTTCCCCACCGCGGACACTGCTGTATAAAATCTGGAGAACAGCCTTACACGTAAATAAATAAATATACTAAATGGCGGGGGGGGGAGAAAAGCGGAGGAAATAACGGCGGCGCACAAAGTGCTGAATGCATTCTCCGGGCAGGAAACGAGTTATAATTAAATGGCCCAAGAGCGATTAAAATAAAGCCAAACGGGAACGCTGCGGGGCTCCGCGGCTGCCCGCCGCCCGAGCCTCCGGCATGACGGGGCAGGCGAGGCGGGCGCTGGAGCGAGGAGGAAGCGGAGCCCGCCCCGGGGGCAGCGGTCGCCCCGGCCCGCACGGCGCTGGGCCCGCCCCGGGGGTACCGCGGGCGGTATCGGAGGGGGGGGTGGGAGGACCCGCACCTGCCGCGGC
>VUYV01000043.1:4938912-4964613 GCA_008711295.1 Anarhynchus alexandrinus | reverse complement strand
GGCCCCCCGCCCCTCGGCCGGCCTCCGCCGCCGCGCCGGCATCTTCCCCTCAATCGCCGACAGGCACGGCTGTGCCGGGGTGGGGGCGGCCGGGCTGGGGCCGAGGCCGCAGCCCGCGGGCCTGGGCGGCGCCGAGGGCGGGTAGCTCTCCGCGGGCGGCCGCTAACAAAGCCGCCCGCCTTCCCCCCCGTCCCCGTCCCCGCCTCCGGCGAAAGCAAGGCAGGGGGATACGGCCGCCCCGCCGGCGGGAGGGGGCTGCGGGGGATCCCGGTCCCCACCGAGATCCGCCCGGCCGGCCCCGGCCCGCGCACCCGAAATAGGTAAATCCGGTCAGGCCGGTGAGAAGCGCCCCCCGCCGCCGCGGATCCGGGGGGAGATGGTCCTGCAGCTGCTACGTTTGAACCGCTATCGATGAGAAAGCGCCGCTGAAATGGTGCTTTGAAATGCCAATTTCTTTTTTTAATTCACATACAGCTATTAGTGCTGACAGTTATCAGCGGCATCAACGTGAATATGAGCCAGCCTGTATCATTGTCTCGGTGTCAATTACCCTCTCTATTTGAAAGCAGTTAGGTGCAATCAGCTCTACATTTCCTCCTCTTTCGGCAATTCTACTTGTGCTTTGTCCGTCCCAATGAATTCAGGAATGTTTTCGTAGGAAAATGTGGTTACAAAAAAATGTAAATGAAGTGAAAACTTAAAATACACACAGTAATTGCCAGAGGACCAGTGATGGGAAGCACTGCAGAATCACAGCCCAACAAAAACACGGTAATACCAGTGACAGAAAATATGGACACATTAGACTTAATTCTTACATGGTTCAGGTCCTGGTTATTGCAATGAGACAACACCTCACGCTTTGTTTTCTTTTCTGAGTCCCAGGAAGGCAAAATCTTCCCACAAGCAAGGAGCACATCAGTCCTAACTACTTTGTATTCTAAATTTGTTTTCTAACAGATATATGTACACACTAATATACAGGCAACTAAATGGCTTTCTGTAGACACTGTTTCTTCAGAATAACTAGCTGGCAACTATATTAAATTAACATACATCAAAATACAAAGTAAATTTTGTATCGCTTATAGCGTATTCTCAAAGCCCCAGCCTTGACATCCTGCCTGTATTGAAGCCCACGGCACATTTGTCTTGGGCTTCAATAGGAGGGAATTTGCTGTTCAGCCCTTCCGTACCATACTAGACAACCTGCTCCAGATACGAGCGCATGTGGCTGTATTCCAAAGTAGGTCAAGCTATGAGAGTCATTAACACTCTTTCATCTATCTGAAGCTTTAAAACTTTGTTCCGGTTCTTTTCTGTGTATTGGCACTTATGATGTAGTTCAAACATGCTTAGCGTGCAAATGATCGGGGTGCAACTGATCATTCTTACACAAATTTTCCCCGACTCCTCACACTTAAGAGACTACTACTCTGATGTGTCGTTGCAATAAATCTGTTTAGATTTACATTAAAGGCTCAGATTTGGATGATCATATATAGGTTAGTGGTGATTTGGGCATTCTTAGATACATCTCTCTGTTCTGCGGTACCTTGACTTGGCATTGATAATAGAATGCCTATTTTACTTCCTGAAACAAGATGAAAAGAGAAAAAGGGATGTGTAATGCCAAGAGTTTCATAACATTTATAATTATTTGTGCTTTGTTTTTGGTTATCATGACATTTTTATGATGAGAAGATGCGAAACTGAGAAGATGAAAACCGTTAGCTAATGAATTATTCTCCATGGATTTGCAAGCTGTAAAAGCCCTTTGACGGTGTGACACAAGTGCAGACTGTCTTTAAATTAGGACTGCTCATCTGTCAAATTAAAAAACTACATAAATCATACACTGGATTTTCATGTTTCTCTCCCTCAAAATGGATTTTGAGAATGTTCTTGCGCCCATGCTAGAAAAATCCTATTTCCACTGAGCAAAATGTTAATTCATGTGAATCTTTAAATCCCCTTGACTTCCCCAAAAACATAAATGGCAGCAATCACAACAATAGTAAAATATAAAGTATTTGTAGAAAATTAGCACTACTGCTTTCCAGTAATTACAAACCTGTTGACTTCTATGCTTATACTTCTGATATAGTCACATTATATGTGATGCTGCATACATAGTTCTTTATTAACAGTTCCTGTGTCTTTGGTATGATTTAGGATTCTTTTCTATTTTCCTCAGATGTAACTCTGGCTATAACTGAATAGAGTTGGGTGCACACTTCGAAATAAACACATTTCATAGAGGAATCACTTCTGTCTTCATGGGTGCTTACACACCTACAGACACTATGCTAATAAGGAATAGGCCAACTTTTCCAAGCCATGCATTGAGGCAATGGGTGGGTAACCTTCAACAGACTCAAAAATAGAGAAAAACAGCCAACTTTTCTGGAGCACAGTGTTGTCTTTTCTCCTCTTTCCAACTTCATTGCTTCCCTGTCCCCCCCTGGATCCATCTCATCTCTCCTTTGCCAAAAAGTTAATATGAAAGAAACCAACGTGACAGAAACTTATACAAAATCACCTTTGACCAAGTGGGGACCAAGCACCTTTCCGGACTGAGAAATATCTTTTTAAAGTTAAGTTACAGTGTATCTGAGGCAAAGCTATTATTGTGTGAAACTTGGAAAAATTATATTACTGTCACCTGAAGATTAGGACCTAAAAATAGCTGAAATAGTACTAGAATACTAGAACTTCCAAAGAATGTTTGTGTTACGTTCTTGGAAAAAGTTTCACTGGAGAAAAAACAATTTTACGTCATCTCCAGAAATTATTTAGTAAAAAAATCTGCAAAATGCTATGAAATGTAAAAATCTTTTACCATAAAAATAAATTTGACATCCAAAATTTCTAATCAATGCCCTCAAAGTTCTGTAAATGATGAGAACCTATGACATACTGACATAAGGATGCACCCTCTATAAAAGAAATTGTCAGCTGCTCTAACTTTGGACATTGGTAACTTAACAAAAGAGGACAAATACTTAATATAATTCATTAGACATTAATATTAAAAAGCAATATACATTTTGCCTGACAGCATTACTTAATTCCCACACAAATACTTAAGCGACGAGTACAGAAAAAGCAAAATATAACTTTTCGGCAAACAGTAAATAAAGAAAATAAAGTAATATTCCAGTCTTCCCATCTCCTTTCTCTTCCTTTTGGTTATCATTTAGAGCAAAAAAAAAAAAAGGACTTGATGAATCATTACTGAAGGTCATCATCTAGCACTGCGTGATCAGCAGTAGAGTGTATGAACGAGCAATGCCCTTTGAAAGGGTAACTTCCCTTTACAACAGCTAGAAGCATTCAGAGACAAGAAATGCTGTTCTATATTATAATGATTTCATGTTTTCCCAGCAATTCAATTCTCTGCAAGACAACAGGCCAAGGTGGATACCCCAAATAAGAGTTTCCTTGCCATGACCATTGTAAAGCCAAACATAAAAGGGCTAAAAGGATCAACTGGCAGGACATTCACATGGGATGGAAATGTAATATTTCACAAGACTTCTGGGCAGATTACTGTGCAGCAGGTGAAAGTATTAACTGAAAGAATCACCCTAGGTGCCAAAATCTGCAGGACATATTCTTTGGCCTGTCCTGCCTCTTTTGTGCTGCACAAAAGACTTAATGAGAGTGAAAACCATCTGCAGCTCCCCAGCTGGGGATTTTTGTGATATAAAAGAGTCCCTGGAGTTGACCACCCCATGGGACGCCACACGCCCCTGCAATCTGAGCAGAGAGAGGGGAGGGCACAGTGAGGGAAAGCATGCCTGGGGTTTGCTGCTCCAGCTGCCTGCAGCTGGTCAATGAGCCCTTGGGAGATGTCACCATCTGGTACTATCTGGTGCCAGGGCAGTTATTTATCCAGCCAGAGAGTCAAGGGGCTTCATAGCAGCTCTCCATCCTTCTGGTGTACAGAGAAGAGACCCACTGCACGGGGCCATGTGGGTTAAGATGGTTAGAGCTCAAATCTGCAGACCCTAATCTGGCAAAACTCCCATGGATATCTCTGAGCGCTTACCTGAATTGGCCTTCTGGTCTCGGACCTAGAGGAACATTAATACATAAAGCAAATAAATACATGGCCAAGTTTTGATTTAGAAAAATTTAAACCATTAATGAGAAGTATATTAATTACAAATATTAAAGCAATCTCCTATCCTATTTTATGAAATTATGGAAATAGTTCTTGCATACAGAAATGAAATCTGCTGCAGTTCCTAATGCTTCCAGATAGTTCCTGAAATGTGCACAAAGATCACCGAATTTGGGTTAAAGTTATGATGATAAAAGCAATTGTCAGTTTTTGTTGGTACTTGCAGAGATTTAATTTTAGAACTGTACCCTTAGGGAAGTAATATAGGATTAGATCCATACACATTGCATCCAAAGTCATACTGAAATGTCACTTGTAAAACACACTTTCACAATCTTCCTATTTGACTTATAAATGGGTTAGTCCAATCTGCAGAGAAAGCCTGCAGTATATGCAGGCTGCATTGAGGTAGTACATCAATGGACCGTGCTATTGTAAAATCAGGAAGCCTCCATAACTGAACAAAATGAACGCATTGTTCTTTTGGAATATTCTTGCTGAAGCAAGTAAAAGAAGTCTGCGGGGAAACAGTCCAACATCATGCTGAGAAGACAAATGATACAAAGTTTGTGAAGGTATCAAGACATTAGTGCGGCTGAAGAGAGGATCACAAATCTGTATTAGAACCCTGGAAAATTTAAAGATCTATACTGACAGTAGTGGAACAACTCCTGGTTTTCCCCAGGGAAGGGAGAGCAGAAAAGGCACAGGCAGGTGGCACAGAACATCTCTAATATCACTAGGATTCAAATCATTTATCATTCAAATAATTTATCTGGTGGCCCTCTTCACATTAGTTTACACCTCTCTAGGCAATAACAATGGTTATTTGAATTACACATTTGGTCAATAATTTGTCTAAAATTCTCAAATGGTCCCTTTAGGAGTCTTAGCACTTCCCACAACAGCAACAATGACTGCATAGATGCATTTAGGAAGCAAATACAGCAGATATTAAGTGAGCAAGCTATCCTACCAATGAATTTTCTTTAAATTATTTGAAGAAAGCAGTAATTTCTTTGGCAACCAGGCAGCAGGTTACCCTAGTGACATTAATTCCTTCTGCATCCTACACAGGATTGAATGTGGAATTAGCAGAGCTGGAAAATGCCCCTGCAGCTGTGGCAGAAATAATATACTCCTCACTGTAAGTGGAAGCTTCTCTTCAGGAGACGCTTGTGCTTCACTGGTCTTTGTCAAACAGGGTAACACAAATATACATTTCACTAACAAGCTTAATCAGCAATGGAAACTCAACTTATGAACTGAGAGAGAACTGTCAAACACTGGAGCCACATTTGTCCTGCACAGAACAAATAAACATTAATGCTAGAAAAATAAACCACTTTGAAAGCCTGAAGAATCAACAAAGAAGCTTTTTCCCTGTACCTAATCCAGCTAAACCTTCTTAAAGTCCCATTCAAAGTAGATACTTGACAAGATTTCCATCCACAATAGCTTTCTTACCCATTATATCCTCTTGTATTTATGAAAGGACTATATGTTTATATTTAAGAATCCACAGAGTTGTCTAAAGTACAGATACTGAGACTGTCATTTTGGCTAAGAAATCAATTCAGAATGGTGAAAATTACTAGGCCTTTACCTTCCACAACTCTTTTGCCAATTTCGTAGATTTTCTTTCAGTGACGGCATAATATGGCGACCTTAAAGTCAGTGTTCAGTCAGTTTTCTTTGTAGAAGTGTCGCCATCACAATATCCAAGTACCATGACAAAGATAACTGCAAAATCCTAACAGCCCTGAATATAATCTCACTCCCTCTTGAGGCTCAAAGCAAAAGGAAGAGCTTGTATTTTGATATTTTTTCCTTGTTCTTACTGCAAGATGTTACACAACTTCAATGTTAATTTTTACCTGACATTTTTTCCTTGGCATCACATGCTGAGAAAGACTTGGGGGTACTGGTGGGTGAAAAGCTGGACGTGAGCTGGACGCTCACGGCCCAGAAAGCCAACTTATCCTGGGCTGCATCAAAAGAAGTGTGACCAGGAGGTCAAGGGAGGTGATTCTGCCCCTCTACTCTGCTCTCGTGAGACCCCACCTGGGGTACTGTGTCCAGCTCTGGAGCCTTCCGCACAGGAAAGACATGGACGTGTTGGAGCGGGTCCAGAGGAGGGCCACAAAGATGATCAGAGGGGTGGAACACCACTCTTATAAAGACAGGCTGAGAGAGTTGGGTTTATTCAACCTGGAGAAGAGAAGGCTCTGGGGAGACTTTATTGTGGCCTTTCAGTACTTAAAGGGGGCTTATAAGAAAGGTAGGGACAGACTTTTTAGCAGGGGCCGTTGCGATAGGACAAAGGGTAATAGTTTTAAGCTAAAACAGGGTAGGTTTAGACTAGATAGTAAGAAGAAATTTTTTACAATGAGGGTGGTGAAACACTGGAACGGGTTGCCCAGAGAGGTGGTAGATTCCCCATCCCTGGAAATATTCAAGGTCAGGTTGGACACGGCTCTGAGCAACATGATCTAGTTGAAGATGTCCCTGCTCATTACAGGGGGGTTGGACTCAATGACCTTTAAAGGTTCATTCCAACCCAAACTATTCTATGGTTCTATGATATATTCATCTAACAGTAGCCCACTGGGAAGCTCTACTGTGTAAGTCAACACTTTTGTTCATAAATCAAACATTCAGAAAACAACCACAGGAGTAGAAAAAGGGCTGTAGGTGTACCTCTCTCTTAGAAAGTTTACATAAAATATCATTTTTTTTAACATGTTCCTCTGCCTTAGAATAGAAAGGTTTTGCAAAACTCACAATTCTTACTCACATTTCCAATGTCTGTTGTATGTATTACAAAAAAAAAAAAATAAGCAAACAAAAAATTAGATTTTTTAGGCTTATAGATTCTGAATACCCAGACCTGATGATGTGGTGGTGCAGCAACCAGTACGATCGAGAATGAGGACCTCAGCTTAACAACACATAAAAATAAGGGCTCCAAACTAAAGCCACAATGAGGCATATTACCATACCACAAAGTGCTTGTGCATTAAGCATGCACTTAAATTCAAACACAAACTTCACTGCTTAACTGAAGAGGGACAAATTTAAACATGCACTTCAAGTTAAGCCAAACATCAACAGGCAAAAACATCGCGTGTATCTGTGAAAAACAATCCCATCCAAAATTTAAAAACTACTCAGGAGAAGAGAGTGATAACACATACAGAAGCAATGATAGTAGCAAAGAACATTAGAGGAAGCAGCACTATTAGAAATCTTCACAGGGACAAAGAACAAAAAACAAATATTTGGGTTTACAGAGTAAATAAAAATACAGTACAGAGTGTAGGAATTAAGGCCCAAATAAGAACTCCAGAGTGATCAACAGTACAGCCAACTGCTGAGCCTTGTACCCAAATCCGCCTGTGTTACCTGCAGAAAAGAAGAGTGGTGGTGTATACTGCTGTATACTGCTGAATATACAGTAACTCTTGCTCAAGTGGTCTGCGTACTGGAGACTAAACCGGAAGTCCTGCAGGTGCTTTGGAAGAGCAGAGCCAAGAACAACAGGAATTCTTGAGACAAACATTAAAAATTCAAAGATCAGAAAAAATAGAGTAAGACCAGTCCAGAGTATGGCTGCACAAACTCTCTAATAAATAAAGCATGGAGAAAATAAATCTCTACAAGTATTTACAGTTTTAAATATTCTGATATGCTGTTTGTAATAAAGACCCACTTTCTAATCTCTGAAGCAAAGTACCGAACCATGTATTATGAAACTTGGATTTACATGTTGACAGGCTGAAAGTATGGCAACAACAACACAGTCCATTTATTACATGACAGATTTCCATAGCGAGGTTTTGCCTGATGATAGACTGAGAGCATCATGCACTTGCAACCTGTGGGAGCTATTCTCTGTTGCCTAGGGTCTTGTATGAAATGCTACCTCCCGATTTTTAGTGAAGTCTGAATGTGTTGTACAGATCGTAATTATAGATTTTTAAAGCAAGACTGCATAGAGTGGTATTATTGTTCTACAAAGAATAGTCCTGCAATGACAGAGTGCAGCCTACATATGCAAAAATTTATCTCACCCAAGGACTCTAGTTCAGGGGACAAAGATGCCATTACCTGACAGCAGATACTGGAGACTTTTGATCATGTGAGTTAGGCTATGTAAATGATCTGGTTATTACGTGACCAGATTACTGCAAGGTAACCAGTCTGCAAGGTGCATATTTGTACCTGGATTGTACCAGTGAATAGGAAAAGGACACTAAATTATGAAAAGTCTATTCTAATCAGATTTGAATAGCACACTTAATTCTAAGCTAATGCATCTTATTAAGCATGAGTGGAATTAATTTCCTAGCAAAAAGCTGAATGCAACAGGAAAAAAAAGGGAATAAATGTTACTTAGTTTAGCCTTGATGGCTAATTCAATTCATTTACTACACCATTATCAAAGGTGTCTGAATAACTTCAGTAAAGGACTGTAATATATTACTGCAGAAAACATCATCTCCGCATAATATTCCTATGAACAATGAATGCTATTTAGGCATCAAGCTACTGCTTTCACATGAAGTTGTAACATTACTTCCACAAAGGCAGGTATGACATTCTGAGAAAAACAAAATATTCCAGGTAATATAACTATCTAAAAATCATTAGGATTACAACTTGGTATATTCTGGAGAATATCATTAGTGTATATTTTTTTAAACCTCTTTATTTGCCTCAAATTACACATAATTTGGAGAAGCTTGCTGAAGTTAGCATTTATTCCAGGTATTAGGTCTACTTTTTTCTGAAGTGCTAGGTTGACATGTGAACAGAAAGTGGCAGGAAAAGAAATAATGTTTCTCCCACAGCAAGCACACTAACGTAAGGCTTAAAAATGAAGCAGCAGCAGCACATTTTTGCTTAGACCTTTGAACTGCACCATATGGTTGACGCTCAATTAAGTAAAGATTTATCAGTCCCTGATTGGAATGTGTCCAGGACTCACTATTTTCTCAAATCTTTGAACCAGAGGACTAGAACTGAACATACAATTATCTGGACTCAGACAAGATACCATACACTTTCAAATCTTTGAATGAAATGGGGAAAATTATTTAATGTATATTTTCTTGGGTATGCATTTCTACATTTTAGAATGAAAAAATATCAGTTCTATAAAAGCTACAAAAAGGCAGGTTCATGTTCCAACTTCATCCAAGTTAATATCTCACCACCACTAAAAAGGCAAGGTCCAAATCCTATGAATTCTCCACAAGCAGTCCTGTCACTTTACGTCTGCTCTAGCAACCACCAAATTGCCTAGCAAAGAATGTTCTGTTCACTACAATGACAGAATTCCAACCCAGTAAAAGTGTGTATTTTATTGCTGTGTTAGCAAACTGAATGAGTTCACCATGCAGTCCAAGTAGCACAAGATCTGATATGACACACAGGTGACCCCATGATTGGGAAGAGACAGCAAGGGAGAAGGGAATGAGATGACTTCTGTTTGAAAGCACAGTGCTGATGTTTGGACGTCTAACCTAAATATTAACTGTTTTCTACTCCCTGAACAGGTTGCTTCTGCTTTTAGCTGTATGTTTTGTAAGTTCATTTACATCACACCCAAGTGCAGCACTAAATTCATGAGCAACAGACAAGTCCATGATTGCAAGTCTAAAAGTGCTAAGAGCAGAATAAGAAATAAGAACTTCAGAATGAATCCAGCAGGAATTTTATCCAAGTGAGTATTGAAGAGGAAATCAAGATCTGGAACATAAAATGTTGTGACTGCATAGCAAGAGATGTAACTTTTTAATCCAAGACTCTATATTTCATTTATTTGATAATGGACCCAAACACAGATACAATATTAGACTGAAGCGGGTCATAAATTTTTACCCATCAGATTATTTGAGGCAGTAGAAACGTAACAAGAAAGTTGTTTACAGTGAAAATCCTAAACCAAAATTCATCAATAATGAAGTCAGTCAAACATAAAGCTTTTATGTTAAATTGTAAAAGCTTAATTTTAAATTCCATGTAAGATTCTATGGTTAAATTCTGCTTTTATAGACAGATGGTAGGGTTTTTTCTTTGCTTGTTTATTATAAATGTACTTGAGCGTATCTATTCAGTTCACTGAAAAAAAAACGAAAACATAATTTGCAATATTTTAATCCACGAGGCTTAATTCCTTTGCAATCACCATTTCAATGTAGCAACAGATTTCACTGTCACTATTGCTACAAAGGGATTAAACTTTCCCTGTTGATTTTGTATACTGGAAAAAAAATGTAATTGAAGGGTTCAGTTGGTTTTGTTTGAAGGTTTTTGTTTATTTGTTTTTCCTTTTCATAAGTGTCACCTCATGATTGCCATTCATATTTTCATAAATGTTGGAATATAGCTTCTTCTACTATAATAAAACCATAAAACATTTCTGTAGTCCTGTTTTTCCATGTCACCAGTTTACTGAAACCTCCTGCAATAGTAAATAACTTGTAACATAGCAAGTGTAATGCAGGACTGAAGAATACTACTTAAAACCAACTTCAACTGTAAATCTACTAGCAGCACTGTACAAAAAGTATCTTTACAGCATTTAGGTGTTCACACAGTTTACAGAATAATACTTACGCATTGCAAATGATGGCTATTCTACTTCCATGACCTTTACCAATATGCTCCATTAAACTCTGATGAGGGAAGATGCTACTTCTTGATTTGACAGATTAATGCAAACTTTATTACCTGAACAGAGGGGCTCAACAAAAACCTGACTGCTGCTCTGGCATTAAGTGTTTTTATCATTATTATTTTACTCATACGGTATAGTTCAATGAAGAAGTTTCCCTTACTTTGGCAAAACATAGCTTTTCTACGTTAATAAGACACTGTAAGAGACTGATAGACACATTCTTAGCTAGGGACAAATGGAGATGTTAAATGATTTAGCTGGAGTTATTCACAAAACAGCACCTTAGCTGGAACCCAAGAATTCTGATACCGGATTCTCAACTAGCATATGTTGATATGAAATATCTGACATTATATGAGCACCTGGCCACCAAGTTCTAGTTTTCCGTTCTATGGCACAAAGCTACTTTCTTTCTACAGTCTGTTTGCACTGTGTATGTTCAGAGCTTTCCTGATTTTTTTGAAATTTATTGGAAAAGATGGGAAGGAACAGAGCGAGGTCATCTAGTACACTTCTTCCAATCCTTTTTTAAAATGCAAGGACCAGATAGTACTTCAGGAAAAAAAAATCTATGGAAAATGTATTCTTTCTCGGTGGAAAGGCATGTGATAAATATTTAGCATTTAGGCAAAAGAAGTTGTACTAAATTAAAATGTTACCATATGTACCATCTTCATTTAAAATATTCATTAGAAAAATTACAATAACATGACCTAATTCCTGACTTTGCCTGTCAAAAGTGAATGACACATAGCTTCTAACTCACACAAAAATGTATTTGTATGAGGTTTTATTTTGCTTTTTGTAACTGCAATTCTTTACAGATAATGAGGCCACCATCTCTTGTTTAGGATACCACCAGGGTCTGTGGACCATGGATTTACTCATATAGGTCTACTCCATCCTTCTGCCCTAAGGCCGAATGAATTATGACCGAACCATTTCTGACATATATTTTTATGCAGGACATCAGAGCAAATGATCAGAACACTGTCTTTGGCCACAAATTTTATAAAGAATAGTGAATACCCCGAAAATGCACAGTGAGATTACGGCATACTTATACGCTTTTTGTATACATAGTTATGAATTCTGATTATACAATATAATGGACAAAAAATCTGTCCTTATAAACTCAGCTGGTAAGTGCTACAGACTTCAGTGAAAGCTAACATTTTGTTTAGCCAATATTTTCTATGATTCAGTAATTTCGACCATACAGGTGAGAATTTGTGCTCATTGCATCCTGCAGCCTATCAGTTACTGAAAGATATTCCAACACTGTGATATTTTTTAAAATGGTCTACACTTCCCTGTTGAATGCAATTGTGCATTCTTTCCACAACCCCACGAATCTTTGTAAGTGGCAGAAAAAGTCACTTACAGTCTCCAGTGGTAGAGTACTTATCTGTGTCTTAAAAAAAATCAGGAGAAAAACATCAAATTCCATATAGTGTGAGCAGGCTGTCAAAGGTCAATGTGAGCAGAAGAATTTTAATGGTCTCTTTAAATAAATGGTATTTATTCATCAATACTTTTTTTTGAGCAGGAACCAGGATGTTGTCTGCAGTTTGACGTAGAGAATTAAGAACATAAAATCTGTCATCATTTGAGGAAACAAGGTCTGAAGGTAGAAATAGTATTTTAGAAAGCAGTATTTAGGGCAATTGCATTTTAACATAATTAAATACTGCACCATTGGAAGTACAGAAAACCCTGCATTGTTTGTAAATGCAGTTAAGCCTTTTAATCAGACCATCACCTTTTCATAAGTATATCAACAAAAAATGACAGCCAGTAGAGAAAAATAAAACAATTACTATTGAAATATTGCTTAGATAGATTAATTAACTTCTGGATGTTCAAAACAATAAGCAGAGTGATATATTTTTCCTGAATGTATTAATATTTTTAATATAAATTAAACTCTGCTACTCACGATAACGAAACATGCTAGCTGCATTAATATCTGTTACTGATGCAAGTTATTTTAAGAGACAACAGAGCAGATTCTCTGGTATTTTGCACTGCACTCCACTGCACTCCAGTGTACTCTATTAGACCCACAAGGATCCCAGCGTAAAATAGATGCTAATAGTGTGTGTTATGTTCCTCTCCTTTTTCGCTGCTTCTGGCATAATTGAGGCTCAAATCCCCCAGTCCTGTGGTTCAGTCCCCACAGGACCACCTTAAACTTCAAGCAGATAAATGACACCTTCCCTCCCACTGATGAATGAATTCTGTACAAAGTGGACACAAGAATTGAAGTGGAAAAAAGGCAAGCTGTATTGTCTTTTTGTGCATGCATCTGGTCTCCAGCATGTGTCAGTCTGCAACTCCTAGGATTTGGGCCACGCTCACCAAAGCTATGCAGCAGTCTCTGGTTATTCACACAAAAATAGCACAGCACTTCAAAGACTGCACAACGCAGGTTTAGTACATAATAAGGCAAAATCCCTCCCCAAAATATATGCTGACTTTTGATTATATTCCAAAAGAAAACGTTCCTTATAAGGACTGCATAAACAATTCCTGAAAGCAAATATAAAATGTTAATTAAAATGTAACATATCCTGTGCAATGCCTTTGTTTTCAATGCATCTCTGGTTTAAATCTGAGGCTAGTTATCTTACTATCTGATGAGGCTCTCCTGCTTTGTTGTTTACTTGTTCTGAAGGAGAAGTCATTCTTCCAGTAACAAATTGAAAACACAACAGTCATTTACCTCTTCTATCATGTCAGCGTCTTACCCTTAGAGACTCTTGCACAAATAGGCCAGCAGATACGTTAAGCTTATGTGTCACTGGCATTAAGGCAAGAGGCAAACCCTTACTCAGAATTTAATTTTATTTTATAAAAAGCACTTAAATAGGATTTACAGCTTTCAACCTTTTAATTTAAAAATAGGAAAAAAATATTACTAAGAGCATTGCTATTGATTTAATAACTGAAACTTGTGATATTACATATTGGGATTGGAGATTTTCAGCCAGGTAGCCAGAACATATAGAACATCATACTATGGAAAACAATAAAAGCTATTCTAAACCTTCTTGCATTCTTACAATGTTTTTCTTAGATTAAAAATCGACATTTCCACTGCCAGCTCCTAAAGCATAAGAAAAGACAGAACTCTACAAAGAGCAGATGTTTTTCTTTAATTTTCACAAAATTTATGCAATTGTTTCACACTTTGTTCAATTACACAGATGTAAATAAGGAATGTTACTGTTTGTAGGAGTACTACTGACAATCTGTTTCAAATGGATGCAAACACCTAGCAGAATTCACTGTACTCTGCTTACATGAAATATTGCTTCTCAGCAGGACTGTAGGTCACTGTTCTCTAAGTGTACCAAATGTTCTGGTACGATTTCATTTGATTTCAGTGAAAGAGGTGCAAAAAGTGAGAACTGAAATAATGATAAACATTTCTGTCATTGCAGCACTATCATGTCTGACTATTTTAGATGTCATTTAGACTTGTCATATCTTTAAATCTGTTGAAATTTATGCATTAAGTTGTCATGTGCAATGACACTTTGATTACACTTGAATTCTGTATTCTTTTAGTTCAGTGTCTGAAAAAGGGGTATTTGTCTCTGAAAGGTAAAAAGGAAATGCCTTATTAGGTTTTTAATGCTAAACCCTTGAACCCTTGAAGGAGGTTTTAGAGAGATGGGGGCTGACCTCTTCTCCCTGGTGACAAGTGATAGGACAAGATGAAACGGGTTCAAGTTATGTCAGGGCAGGTTTAGATTGGATATTAGGAAGTATTTTTTCACTGAAAGGGTTATTAAACATTGGANTTTTTTTTTTTTTTTTATTTCCTCTCTTCAGGGTAGGTTAACGGTTGGACTTGATGATCTTAAAGGTCCCTTCCAACCTCACTAATTCTATGATTCTATGATTCTATTCTATGATTCTAAGATATGGAGCTGGTCTGATAAGCTGATATGAACTAATTAAGATAGAAGCCGATTCTGCTCCCATATCTCAGAGTGAAACAGGAATGATATCAGTGTGTTGTCATTATTTCTTGTCCTTCTAATTTCTTAGTACTGTACTTAGAAGTTAAAAATGATAAATCATTGCACTTTGGCTAATAACTACTTGCTGAAGTAAACCTGAGTGCCATAAAAACATTCTTTCTTTAAAGCAACAGGACTTCTACATACTCCTAAAGTAGCAGATGCCATCTCATATTTTGCAGACTTCTCGTAGAAGAGTTGGACAGCAAATTGACAGATTTCCCAGATATTGATTGTCCCTTGGTCTAGTGTTCTATAGCCTGTTTCCTGATTTCCAAAAGTGAGAGTTCTGATTCAGAATCAATATACCACTTGAATTGTCATCTTATTGGACCCTTCTTCAAGTGAATTAATAGAATACAGACAAAATGCCAATTCTTTTACAAGAGTTCCAAACTTCTCATATATGCATTTATGCACTGGAAATATTATCTACTGGAATATTCATTAAGATTAAGTTCGAGAAGAATGCTATTTATTCTGTCCACAAAGCTGTGCAGAAAACACTGACAAAAAGTTTTGCATCCTCTCTTCTTTAGAGAATATGAACCTTCATAGCCAGAACATTGTACATGATGTAGACAGCATGTTCATTTTTTAATTACTGAAATTGTAAGACATTGAAAGGAAAACCAAAGCAAGAGAAACATGAGTCTTATTTTTGCAACATTTTAACTAGAGACTTCTTATGTGCCTACAAAGTAAAGACAGAATACAGTTGCAGAACTTGTATTTATATTTCAAATGTTTCTGACAGTGTTCTGAACTACAGGTACCGGGGTTTACTGTAAAGATAAACTACATGTGAGAATCAATCAGGTCTGTATTTATACACAAACAAAGTTGAAGATTTTTTTTTGTTTAAAGCTTTCAGTCTGGGCTCAACAGCACACACAGAAAAAAAACCCTAAAACAGTATTCTAGGAGAAAGCAACAGGATGGAAAAGTACTTAGTAACTCAGTGTGTCCTATCAAAAAGTGGGAAGACTTAAACAAAAACTTAGATACAAATTTATTAACATATTTTCTGCATATATGTATATACACACACATATGCAGACAGAATCATCTCCTCACATTTCTTTTAAAGACATTAGTCTTCATACAAAATCTGATGGTTTTAGTTCATTAGGTCCTCATGCCTATGTCCTCGAACTCATAATTCCCATTGTGACATCATCACCAGTCATTCTGAAGATGCTAATGGTATTACAGCCTACCTCAGATAGGAAAACAAACAGGAGAAATTTAAATTAATCATACCAATCTGAATTCTGTTTTTATAAACCTGATCTTAATAACAAGGAAATAATTCAAGGAAGAAGAATGAAACACTGGTAATCACAAAATGTTTATTTTCCTTGTGATGCACACAACTTATCTCTTGGACATTGCAAATGGAATTTGCTTACAGAGAGGTGTCTAGAGCCATTTTAGACAACCTGAAGTATCCCAGATGGCTTCCTTCGGCTTGGGACCCCCTTACATTTTGCATTACATCTGTTAGCCCTGTCAGAATATCTTCAGTGGCCTGCAATATCTAAACTGGCACTAAACTTCCATGTTTAGGTACCTGAAAGCCTAACCCATACTCCCTTTTGCTCTGGTCTACACTGTATGAAATAAATCAGAGTATTAGCATTGTATATTAATTTCAAGCTGCTGTAAAAACAACAAGATAAGTAGGAAACTGAAAAATAAAACTGGCCTTCTGCTGATTAAGATTTTAATACAATAGCATCTTCAATGGAACATTAACTTTATGTTCACTGGTTTGCATAAACATTCTCATACCATACTTGCAAAAAAAAAGATTAATTTCTGTCAGTGGTACTGATTTAACACTCTAGCTGGATATCTAAGGATTCTGCTATTGTCTACATGCATTGTTGACTATTATCCCTCCTTGTCCGAGACAAAGCTGTCAAACTGAAGAAATACTGTGTTACCTCACCATAGAAAAGGGGAGGAGGAGAAAAGGATGGCAGATCAGAGGCAGGTAAGCACAGAGAGATAAAACCAGAACATTGTTCTTTATCTGGTGTACAAAATAAGGATTATCAATATTGGCAACATAAAGAGAAAAAAAATATGTTATACAGAATACTTATAATGCTATATTATTATGTAATACATCCAATAATATACTTACTGTAAGACTCTATAGCAGCTAATAACACTAAGCCAGGGATGATCTTTTCATGACACTCTACTCAAAAGCTGGTCTCCAGCTTTCCTAAAGATCTGACAGGTTGTTACAAAGAACAGATGGATGCAAACAGACCGGGCAGCACAAAGTACAGAGTTATTGCCAGTAAACCACCACAGTGGTAGAAATATACTGATAACCTGAATTCTCACCAAGGTTTGCAGACATAACAGTGTAGGAGAGTTTTAAGGACAGATCAAAGAACAGTAGTTTCAGCATATTTATGTTGATACCCTTCTAAGTGTTGAAGTGATGAGAATAAAAAAAAAAACAACCACCAAACAAAAAACCCACATATGTGCTTGTATGAGAATTAAATTAAAGCATGTTGGGGGTCAGCAGCATGGGCCAAGCAAACTCGGGGGTTCGTATCTCGTAATGATAAAACATACCAGACAGGATGAAGAAAAATCAAGAAGGGTTCTGAAGAGGAAACTTTCAGTTAGCAATTTTTACAGCTTGTATTTGATGCAATAAAAAAGGGCAATTCAGAAGAAGGGAACAAACTTATCGAAGTAACACTTGAGGAAAGCAGGCATACAGCAGTGACAGAATAGAGTTGAGGTTCTTACTCCTACAAAGTACCTTCCTTTGCAGAATGCTAACCTGGACAAACTGATCCAATTTAGCAGATTTGATTTATGCCATCTCTCAATTCAAACTTGCAAGTTCTGCCTACTGCTGCAGCATTCTCTCATACCATCCAAAGAATCCAAAATAGATCTTTGAACTAGTGTTTGCTCTCTGATTTACCTTCATACCAAAGCGTTCTGCATAAGCAAGTAATTGAGTGAGATGAAAAGAATTCTAGAGACAAGCATTGCAGAAGTGCTGGCAGCTCAGACTCCACCTTGAACAAAGACTTCAGTCCTACTGCAAAAGAGTAGAAGGAATTCAAGAAAGATCAACAAAACTATGAAGAAGGAAAGTATGTTACATATGCTGGAATAAAACTTTATTAACTAATGACAGTTGTAGCACATAATTATCTACAAATACATGTGAAATCTAAGAAGAACTGAAATTATCAGAATAGTAAAAAGGCTATAACTAAAAGAAATCTCATTACAGGAAAGGAAAATGTAACAGCACCTTTAAGCAGTGAGCTCTACTAAAATATGGGAAAACTTCCCAGGGAAAGCCCCATTCCCTGAAAAATTTGAAATCAGACTGATAAGCTGATTGGTGACAATATACAAAAATAAACCGGAGCCATAAAACTGCTGAAATAATTAAAAAAAAATGAATTATCTGATTTTTCTCTATCTAATTTACATGAAAGTTTTAACTGAGATGTGAGCTACTGTACAGGTCATACAAAGCACAGGCATTTTGGTAAGTAACAAAAGTACACCTGTGTTCTTAACCACAAATCGAAACATTCTTCTATCCCATTTTAGCTTGGGACATTGTGCAGCAATGATGATTCCACCAGGCATACACGTAGGTGGCAAACTACGGAAGAAATTATACTGATTTGAAGAAAAAAGTAGGTGGCCTGTCATCATAATGCATTTGCCTGCCCCATCTCCTATTGCCATATAAACAATACTAAAAATAAAAGAAAATACCATTTTTAGGTTATTTTGAAAACTCCCGTGAAACTGTTGGGCAGGATATTTGGTGCAGAAAAGGACATCAAATTGTTTAACTTCAGCTTTCAACACTCAGTTCTTTGATCACAGGCATCTTAAAAGTTTCCCATGGAAAACATGCTACAGACAGTTTGATGTACATGCTTTACTCCTACATTTTTTATATGAAGTTACTCATTGAACTATGCACCAACTTCTGAAAGTAAAATAAAGAATGTGAATAAAAAGCTCAGATCAATCAGTTCTTTTAGTGCAAACTAAATTAAGAATAGTGTTTGATCTGTTTGTTTCAAAATTTATACAGCGCCTTCAGAATTAACCATCTTGCTGTCAAATATTGTTATCCTACCTCAGCCCATGAAAGGATTTCTGAAATATAGTTTCCATTTGACCTACATATCAGTTGCTCTTTTATGTTCTCACTTCCTATACATACTATTCTACTGCATACACTAGGCATCCCTACGTCGCCGTTGCGTCAATATCCTTTGATTAAAGAATAGCCTAAGTACAACACCAGTAATTACCAAGAAACTATATAATAAAACCAATGTTACTTTTAATATTCAATGTTATTTATACATCTCTTTGTTAGGTGAGAAGCTTAAGAGTTACTTAATTTATCATTTTTAATCTCATTTTTCCCTGGTGATCTTCATATTCCCTCACATCCCACGTTTCTTCACAAGCCTCCTGGCAACATCCCCCAGGCAAAGGCTTCCTGGAGCAGATTCTCAAGTGGAGCAAAGACAGCTTTACATCAGCTAAGAATCTTTTCATTACATACACATTACTGATCGAAGGCAGCATTGGCCTGTCTGCTCGGAAAAGCTGCAACTCTTCCTCCAAAATAAAACAGTCATACCAAAAGATCCTTAAATCAAAAAAAATATATTCATCAACAGAATGCAAAATTCACAGCATTAATGGATAGCCACCAGCTGCAGTTGCACAAATTATAAAATGCGCAGTCACCATGTTTAGTGTTCCAATAAATATAGTTCCTCTCTGCTGCCATCTACAGAGAGATTTCAAATTTTTACAAAATCTACTATTCACTTCCACAGATATATTTAACAACAGGATCTCAACATGCCCTACAAACCAGCTCACCCCAAACGTTTATTACCTCAACATATTAGAAGCTTGAGGCAAAGCTGAGCCCAAGTGATACGTCTTCAAAAGGCATTCAGATGCTGCCACACTGCATGCAGAGTGATGCTTGATCCTAGGTGTTCTGCAGCCTGTGCGAAAGCCCCAGCTGGGAATTACGTGCTTGTGTTCCCTGTTCAATGCATGGGAAGATTTAAGTTGCACACAGATGCCCCTCAGAAGTCAGATGAGCTGCCAAAAGTGAAAACGAGATTCTAAATCTCTAGTATGGATATCTTAAATACCTTTGCTTGAGTCCCCAGAGTATCTAGTGCTTAATGGTTGCAGCACTGTTATCTGATATTGCTGTTATATGCCCGCTTCAGACACCACATTTCCAGTTTTGCAGCTGGATGTTTTAACTGGGAGGCTACAAGGTCAGTTCCTTTCTTTGTATAAAAATGAAACTCAGTAGGCCAAAGCGGTACATTTTTAAAAGACTAACACCTCAGATGCACAGCATAACTCAGTAATGACTGCTCACCTGTATTAAATGACTGCGTGCTCATTAAATATACAACACTGCCTGCTTACAGCCCAAAGTGAACACGTCATTTGATATGCAATTAATTGATCGCATGTCAAAATAACTATTAGCCTACAGGTTAGCATGCTCCTGCAGAGCATCCTCCCTATGGAGGTTTGAGCCCTTCTAACCCCTCCAAATGCTAAAATACTCAGTGTTTTGTTATAAAACGTGCTTCGCCGTGCGAGCTATCCAAGCAACCAACGCGCAGTTCCCGCAGCCCTACCGAAGTGTTTCACCTTTCACCGGCATTCGCGTTACAGCCGCCGTGCAGCCCGCTCCCTGCCGCCCTGTGACGGGAGCGCGCCCGGCCGCGCGCTCCCCGCCTCAGGCCGCGCGCCCCCCGCCTCGCCTCGCTCCTCAGGGCCCGCCCCCGCGCTGCCCGGGGGCATCACCCCTGACGCCTCTGACCGCGGCGCGAAGTGGGGAGGGCAGGAGGGCGGCGGGGCAGGTGAGGGCCCCGCGGCCGCTCCGTGCGCGACGGGGAGGCAGCGCCCCGGCGGCTGCCGACGCCGCGGAGGTGTGAGGGCAGGGTGCGAGCCGCGCGGCGGGACGGGGCGGGGTGGGGGGAAGGAAGAGGGGAGAAGCGGAGTCTCCTGTGCAGATCCCAGGACGCCGCTCACCAGCGAAGGCTCAGGCGCACCCTGACACCGGAGGGTGAAGACAGAACCCCGGGGCGCCCGCCCGCCGCGGCCACCCCCGCCTCACGGACTTCACTGAAGCCGCCGTCCCGCGGGAAGGAAAAGGGGAGCGGGACTACAACTCCCAGCATGCCTAGCGGCCGGCCCGCTGCGCACGCGCTCCCGGGACCCCGGGTTCTGTACGGCGCGCGTGCGGGATCGGCGGCGCGGGGCGCGGGTGGGTTTGAAGGGGACGGCGCGCCATGGCGGTGGTGTGGGTGTGGAGGGGGGCGCGGCGCCCCAGGCCTGGGGCGGCCGCCCTGTGGGGAGTGCCTCAGCCATAGTCGGTGCGGGTCCCCGCAGGGCGGGAGCGAGGGGCCGCCAGAACGACAATGGCCAGGCCAGCCGTCATCCCCACCAGCGCCAGGGCGACCGCCCCCGAGGCCTTCATGGTGCTCCACCTGAGGATGAGGGTGGTGGAAGAGCAAACCAGCGCCCTGGTGCGGGACCTGGAGGCGCTGGGCGTCGATGGGCAGAGGTAGGGAGGAAGCAGGGGTAAGCTCTTTCCTTCTCGCGGAGCTCACGCTTTTCTTGATTTTCCGCGCCTTGTTCCTCTTTGCACCCATTTGCCATGCTTTGCTCTTCTCTCTGTGAGGGAGGTGGTACCGGCAGAGTTGGTGAGAACGGGCTACAGCAACCTGGGGTCACGGGAGACCTTCCAGCTGTATGAAACGTGGTTTCTAATCTCATCACATCTGTAACGCATATGTGCAATGTCAGGTAGGTATGCATACACAGAGTAGGTCAGTCTTTTCTCCTTTTCAGTCTCGATCATTTCCACTCAAAGACCTCAGGAACGCCTGCTAGTCACCCAGCCATTAGCCCTGTGCAGGCCAGGGTAGCATTTGTGGGAGAAAATACACTGTGGAGAAACTGTGAAACACTGGTGAATCGAATGTGTCGGTTGGAGAGTGTTGTACAGACGCTGAAATTAAATATCTTCCGGCTGCAGACAGAAAAGGAACTGAATCCAAAGCATGCAGGTAGTCAAAAAGTTGGGTTTTTGACCACTTTGTTGTCCCTCCCTATGCCTTTTCTGTCAATGGAAGTTTTTTGCCTTTTCCTTGTGGCAGCCCAGTTGGAGCAGCGCCTGAATGCAGTCCATGAGGAGCATTTGCAAGAAATGAAGATTGTACAGCAAGAAGCAATGAAGTTGCGCCAACACCTAAGTGATATGAAAGAGGCTGAAGAAAGGGCAAAAGAAGAAGTTCAGAGACTGAGTACTGCTTTGGAGATTACAACTGCATCCAAGGTACAAAAGATTATGATCTTCTATACTCAGCTGGAAAAAGGAGTTTATGATATATTGTTGGCAGTAAGAGCAAACACTTTTGGTAGTGAGAATCTGTGCTTTCATCTATTAAAAAAAATCAAAGCAAATCAAGAATAGAAATATTTGAGATTTGTAATTCTGTCATCTTGGTGACTTAAGTTCATCCTAGCTTTCATGCATAGAGTTCTCAATAGCTTTTCTGTTTTTCTAGGAACTTTAATTTCTCTGGTATTTCAGTCTTACACTTTTATTACTACCTCCCGTGAAGAGAACTTCAATGGAGTATGTCACTCAATCTGATTAATTGTAGTAAAGAATGCGTTGCTTGTTAGTGCTTGCACTCTTATACTTAGTGCTTCAGAATAGAGAAATCAGACTGGAGATAGAAATCAAGTTCTAGGTGTTAGCGTGACAGTTGCATTTTATAATACCTATTGCTTTTGCAATAGTTATGAACATGAAAGGATAAAAATATCTGTTCCTTTCATCTTCTTTAGATGGGTGTAGTGATTGCAGCTGAGGAACTGAGGAACACAAAACAGAAAATTAACTGTAGACTTCAGGAGGTAAGTACAAGAGCAAGGAGCTTAGTAGGAGGCTGAATTTGCCAAGTATTATTTATAGATTTGAAGAAAAAGATCCGTAAATGCTATTCTGGGTGCAATTTTGGAATGTGCACAACCCAAAGGAACCTACTAGCCATGCTCATAACTAAACACCCAGACAGAACACCTTTCATATATGATCTCGAAGTATTTGTTCAATCTTCTTAATTAGGTCTGGCTCAGAAAGTGATTATTTTTTCTAGCTAACAGAACAGCTGTCCCAGGAGATCAGCCTGCGGGAGTCTTTGGAGGAATCCCAAGCAACTGTGATGTGTCACGTACAGGACATGGAAACAACAGTAGAAGCAGAACGGAAGCAGGTTTGAGAAACTTTCAGTCTTCTTTTGTATCTTTTTTTCATTTTCTCATCTGGGAGGAAGAGCAAGAACTTGAATGTTGTTCCTAGAAACCAGTTAAACGACTTTATAACTACAACATTTTGTACAAATGTTGATCAGAAGAGATCAAAATTCCTGCTCAAAGTAGTAGTATCATGAACACGTGATTGGGGCAGTGGTGGTTTTGTCCAGCAGAGTTCAAGGACTGTGATTCCATGGCTGGTTTAGGTATTTTTTATAGCGCTGCAGTAATGTTCCAGTTAAGATGTTTCTTCTAGCATCCGATCTGAACGTTCCAAGCTTAAATGTGGGACCATTGCCCCTTCTTAAATCATTCAGTGCAACTGAAAAGAGTTTGACTTCATAATCTTTGTAACTACCTCTCGGATTTGTGGGCCACAACTGAATCCTGCCTTAACATCTTCTTCACCAGGCTAAACAAGCCTCGTTATAATTGAGGTACTGATAAATAGGTAGAAATAAATAGAAAATGCAATAAATATTCTGTTGAGATTGGGAGTAAGAATGTTTTCTCCATTAATTGTCATGCTGACAAAGCTAGATTTTTGTTCTCGGCTATATTTGCATTATCTAGCTATTTTGGAGTGTGGGGAGGGGCCATAGTTCATGGTAGAAATCAACTGGCTTACACATAATCCAAATAAGCAAAACCAATCCTCCTCTCTGCATGTGGACACACACACAAGCCATATGCAGTCACCCTAACACTTCTGAATTCATAGCAACAGTTTAGTAAGGATAAAAGAAAGCGAGTAGCAAAGTATCAAAACTTGAATAACTAATGGTTTGGGGTTTTTTTTCGATTTTTTGATGATCATCAAGGTCTCTTTGTTCCTGAAACATACAAAGTTCTATTAGAAATTACTAGGGTTTTTTCCTACGTGCTTTTTATTGTCTTTGTGTTCTTCTACAGCAGAAGTGGAAAAATGACAGATACATTATTGAACTATATGAATTATACATCATGTGAGAAGCAAAGGCTTAGTTGAATTCATCTGTCACTTTCTGATGGGCATAGTTGACCCTGTGGTATATTTGTTAGTGTTAAAACAAAAAAAAATTACTCACAAAACTGCATGAGACAGACTTGTTAAGTGCCTTGAGTGTTGCATTCACCTTCATCTTTTAACTCTTGATCTTTTCTGTAGTCTCTAATTGTGAAAACTTGTTAGTTTCTGTGTGTCATATAAAGATGATTGTAAGCACACATACATTGGTTACATATAGAAATTGAGTTGCCATCAAAAAAGTCTTCTGCATAAGATTGGGACAAGCAGAAAGAGAGGAGATGCTAATAAGGCTATATTTTTTCCAGTTAGATCAACTTTTCAGGCTCTGAAATTTGCTTAGGTTTGCCTGACTGAATTCTGCATCTTAAACAATAATCTGTGGTATCACTGCAGGTACAGATATTACAGCAGGACTGCCAAGAGTTGCATAAAGATGTCCAGCTGGCCCGAGTTAGGCTGCAAGAGGAGGAGGAAAGAACTGCCCAACTGGAGCAACAGTGCACACAACTGAAAGCTGAGCTGGGTATGACAGTGGGTTCTTGTCATATCTTTTTAGCCCTTCTCTCACTGCTTCCACAGTGAGAGGAAACAAGCACTGAGGTCCTCCAGACCTGTGGCAGGTGTATCAGTCAACACAAATGGAGGGCAGCTTAAGAGGTGATGAAATATTAAGTCCTTTAGTTTGTACGCGATATTTCTAAAGCGTCTTCTTACCAAGAGGAAACTGACAACAGTGGTAATCAGCTTAATGAATACGCAACAATAATATGAAAAGATTCCATCGGCATAAATTCTTTTCAGAGGAGATTCATCTAGCGTGTAACCATTAATGCATGGTTCCTGAACTGATGTGCAAGTAGAATGCCCGTTGCTATTGAGTCTTTTTGCCTCTGATTAAAAAATTGTGCTCTATTAAACATCAGTATAAGGACAAGCCTCTAGTTGATCTTATTTAGATTCCCAGTCTATTGATGTGAAAGCAGCTGCTTATAAGGGAGCTAAGTGGCATTTAATGCACTGCAGGGTAGGGGGAAGATCTATGTTGTCAAAATTAAAGGTAAACGTTCCTAACCTAAAGTCTATTCCTTATTTCCAAATAACTCAGAGTAAGCATGCCTAAATCCTAGCATAATCATTGTTCTTGTGACCCTTCCCTCAGGACCTATTTCAGATTTCTTTTACAGAAGTGTTCCTGTTTCTCATATGTTTTGTTTGTTATTCTGTGAACCACACATGCGATAATGAAACTGTAGCTCACAAAAGGCAGTCAGTGTTTCTGCATAAGGCATGGCAAGAAGAGAGAAACTTGTCATGTTGTGGCAGAGTTGGCTGAATGGGGGATAATCATAGAATCATAGAATCATAGAATGGTTTAGGTTGGAAAGGACCTTGAAAATTATCGAGTTCCAACCCCCCTGCCATAGGCAGGGACACCTCCCACTAGACC
>VUYV01000043.1:4886955-4938771 GCA_008711295.1 Anarhynchus alexandrinus | reverse complement strand
CCTTTTTGAAAATGGGGGTTATGTTTCCCCTTTTCCAGTCATCAGGAACCTCGCCAGACTGCCACGACTTCTCAAATATGATGGCTAGTGGCTTAGCGACTTCATCTGCCAGTTCCCTCAGGACCCGCGGATGTATCTCATCAGGTCCCATGGACTTGTGCACCTTCAGGTTCCTCAGGTGGTAATAATGATGGCAAAAGCATTCTTTCCTTCAGAACAAATCCATATGCAAATGACAAATTTAAATGAGACGTACAAATTTTCTTTAGTTCTGTGTCAACTAATCCTGCTTTTTCCTTTTGTTAATTGAATGAACTTTTAAGTGATCCTTTGATGATACCTTGGATGTCATAATATTTTTGGCTAGATTTCCCTCCCTACCCCGCTCATGCTGAATTGTCTCTTGTTGTCTTCCTTCTTTTACAGTATGTTACACACCACAGCAGAATAAAAGGCTAGCTATTATAGGCAAGTTGATTCAAGTTCAAACAAAAATGCTTCTGCTTTTACATCTGTATGTTTTAAGCAGGGATCTAGCTACTGTTCTTTGTCAATACAGAAAAATTGTAAAGTTGCATATGGGCGGTGGGTTATAGTCAGGACAAATCAGTTGCTTGCACACTAGACAGCTGAATAAGAGACTTAAGGTTATTTGATTTGTTCAAGCAATCACAGAAGTGGTATGTGTAGGAGATTGGCAAATAAATTACAATTTATGGAATCAATTTTAAAAATTTTTCTGAAATATCGAAGTTATCAAGAAAAGTGTTAAAAACCAACACATTTGTAGAAGTCTTACCTGTTTGTGTATTCAGTAACTTAGCTAAACTCAAATATTGAATCAAAATGTCACCTTTTAAAATTACCAAACAGATAACAAAGCATATCCTGACATTCTTTTCTATTTTAGAGTCCAGGAACTGTATCATTTCCCAGCTTGGTGAAGAAGCAAAAGTAAGTTTTAAACAAGTATTGGTGAAGAAAATAGCTAAATTAAGATCAGAACAGCCTATATGAGACCTTTCAAATGCCCCACACTTCAGAGGCAGAATTTTTACGTGGACAAATGCCAAATGTGACCAAGGCTATAACCCTTGAATGTCTCATTTTATTATTTTACCAGTTTGGGTTTGCCCTACTTATTTTTTGAAAGATTAACCTGCATTCTACTGAAATACCAAAACAGTGATATGAATGCCTACCTTGGAAAGCTAGAACTGACCATGAAACATAGTTGTGGTAGCACAAGTATTGCATACAAAGGAGACAAATAGATGAAGTGGTGATTAATACTACAGAAAACTCAGAACCTTGGTCAACTGGGTACTAAATGGGTGAAGAGGTATGCTTACTGCCTGTGTAGGGACTGTGTGTGCTGTCTGAAGTCTTCTCTGAAAGAGTTTCAGTGAAGATGAGGTAAAAGTTCAGCTTAGACATGGAGTCTCACAGTGCTGGCACAGGATTCCTTCAGTTGTGAATTGTACCACTTCTGGCAGGGAGATCTTTTAAGTTCAGAAGTGTTGAGATTAATTATAGTGGAGACTAGTAAGTTTAAGCTCAGAAGTATGTGAAGTCACCCTCAACTTTCAAAGCTAAGTTAGAGCAGGTAGAACTTTGGTTATTATTTCAAGGTATATCTCACAAAGAGGCTTGTGCTATAAGAGCCACGTCTGGTGCTTGCAAGAGCACATAGCCATGTGACAATAGCTTAAAGGAGACAGGCAAGTACGAAACAAAGACTTGATAATTGTGAAGTGCCTGGCTAAATGACATGTAAATTTTTTTCTCAGTGAGTGTTCTGTTTTATTGCCCCTTAGAATGCACACCTGTCCTTTAGCAAACAACGCAAAGAGAACCTGCAACTTCAGTCTAAAATGACTGCCCTGCGAGAAACAGCAGAGAAAGTACAGGTAATGAGAATAGCTACTCTTGTTTTTAAAATGGACATAAAGTATAACAAAACAAGTGATTAGAGTGAGAAATGATTAGCCATTTACTGGGAAGCCTCAGATGCAGGTCAGGAGACAAAGTTTAGTGCCCTCAGGTAATGTGGGCTAATGAACAACTTCCAGTAAAGGAATTCAATCACTTTCCTAGGTAACTGTCCCAGATTTCCCAGCCTTAAGGCCAGAAAGTTTTCTTCCCAGTACTTATTTTGAATCGGCTTTTTTTGAAAGTGTCTTCTTCAGGGGCCAGGACATGCAGAACTACTGCTGCTCCCTCTTCTGTCTACCCTTGAAGTAGTACATTTATATTCCTTTGCAATTTTAGATTCTACATGAACGTGTTTCTATTAATGAGTCAAATACGGAGTACCCACTTAGCTAAAGTTTCCTCTGCTTTTTGGGACAAAAGATTTACCTCCGTACGTTCTAAAAAAAATTAATTTATTCTACTTTCTCTCTTTTTAGAGCATATTTTAGAAAACATTTTTCTATTTTTTCCCCTTCCCCCCCCAACAGATACTTCTTTATTGGGTGGTGTTCACTGGTAACGGGATTTGGATATGCCTTCCACAGAAAGATCCTTTGGTTTTGTTTTTGGGTTTGTTTTTTTTTTTGAGTTCTCTACGATGATTCAGCTATGAATCATTGCCAACCTTATCCTGGGCTGCTCCATGGCCACACAAAGAAGTGTGGCCAGCAAGTCGAGGGAGGTGATTCTGCCCTTCTGTTCCACTCTCGTGAGACCCCACCTGGAGTACTGCATCCAGCTCTGGAGCCCCCAGCATAAGAAGGACATGGACCTGCTGGAGTGTGTCCAGAGGAGAGCCACGAGGGTGATCCAAGGGCTGGAGCACCTTTCCTATGAGGAGAGGCTGAGAGAGTTGGGGCTGTTCAGGTTGGAGAAGAGAAGGCTCCGGGGAGATCTTATTGCAGCCTTCCAGTACATAAAGGGGGCCTATAGGAGAGCTGGGAAAGGACTTTTTACTCGGGCCTGTAGTGATAGGATGAGGGGGAATGGCTTTAAACTGGAAGAGGGCAGGTTTAGATTAAACATTAGGAAGAAGTTTTTCAGTTTGAGGGTGGTGAGGCACTGGAACAGGTTGCCCAGAGAGGTTGTTGAGGCCCCATCCCTGGAGGTGTTTAAGGCCAGGCTGGATGTGGCCTTGGGCAACCTGGTCTAGTGGGAGGTGTCCCTGTCTCTGGCAGGGGGGCTGGAGCTCGGTGATCTTCAGGGTCCCTTCCAACCTAAATCATTCTGTGATTCTGTGAAATTAGTAGGGGGCCATTTTTGATTTTTGCCTTTTTTGCCTTAGAAACATTACCTTTTTCTGGACTTCAAAACTAGTAAATTATTATGCTTGATTGTTAGTTTAAACTATGTTCTCTTTTTTCCCCCATTACTTTAAACTTTTAACAGCTTGGAATAAATCTACTAAATTGGGACTACCTGAACAAATTTTTTTTGGACACTTTCTACCTAAAATAGATTTTTCCATGTCTGCAAGAGATTTTTAAAAAGTTTCTGACAGCCTACTATGCAGAAAAAAAAAACCCAAAACAGTGAAAACATGTTTGTCATCCTCCTCCTCCTATCTAACCAGGTCCTTAATGACCACTTAAGCCAGCAATGCTCAGAGCTCAGCACCACGCTCCAAAGTGTTGCCATGGAGAATGCTAAACTCATTTCAGATCATCAGACCATACTTAAGGTACGTAGCCTAATATTAGAGTCCAAGAAAGTTGTCTGCAGCTTGGACATTAAACAACAAACTAATTCCTAATACTGATAATCTGTGGGAATACAGTAAAATACTTTACATATAGCAATGGAAGTTCTATAAAGGTGGTGGTAAAAAAGCGTTAGTGTCCTCCTTTGGCAAAGATTTATTTTCAGTACAGAAAAAAAATCATATGTTATGGAGAAAGAGTGTAAATACAGTAATATGGTTAATAGAAACATCCTGTAACAGCCACTGAGAAAGAGGAACATAGGAATTAACGGGCATTGTAAGTACTGCAAATGCAGAAGCTGAGTGGAAGTAATAAGGGTCTGAGAATAAATACATATATAAAAGCTAGATAAGGCAAACTCAGCTTTGACACCCTATTCAAGAAGCAGCACACTACAGTATGCAGAGCTATAGGGATGATGCTGGAGCTTGACAAATTAACAGCTTTGTGAATTAATTACTTGTCCCTCATCATTCTGATGTTGGGTAATTGCCTGGATAATTTTTCCCCTTTAGGCAGAACAAGAAAAGACTCGTAAGCTGCAAGAACAAGACTCGCTTCTGAATGCTGCCCATGCCAACATTCTCGGAGAGCTGCAGAGAGTGCAGCATGAGAGGGCTCAGCTTCAAAGAGAGCTGTGAGGAATTTTCTAGTCTGCAGCCTCTGTCTCACCACCTTGATTTCTGCTTCTCTAGCACCTGTTACATTAACACAGAAGCACCAGTTTGGTATTTAATATGGAGGCCATCTTCTGTCCTTCGGTTGTGCTAGAACTCCAGCTTGGCTATTTTGTCTTTCTTTAGGGAGGCCTTGCGTACAGAGCATGGCAAATACAGGCAGAAAGCAAGCCTTGCTGAGGAGGCAGCAACCACACAGAGACAGCTTTTGGAATGTACTGTTGCTAGACTGCAAGGTGAACTGGAGACAGCTTTGCAAGAGAAAGGATCTCTGCTGGCAGAAAAGGAAGATCTTGAACAGGAGGTACGGAACTCTTACTGTTTTAAAGCTATATTCTTGAAGGCTGCTTTCAGACCGACATTGCTAGAGTTCTTACTCTTTCATACCAGTTTTGCTTTCAGAACAATTATTTTTTGTTACTGCAGTGGCAAGTGTGACACACTCTCCCCTTTCCCACTATGCTTATATTTTGACTTGTAATGTCTTCTCTCTGAAGGATGAAAAGGGAGGGAAGGTAGGGCAGCTCTGCAGATTACTGTTTCTGAACTTTGGAGTTGACTTGCAACCTTCCGATCAACTGTTCTGAAGATGTGTAGTGTTTCTATGAATCTGGACATTTTCAGGTGACAATGATTTCACGTTTCTTTTGACAGATAAGGACAACAGCAAATGAAACAATACAGGAAAGGAACAAATTGCAAGCAGAAAAAACAGAGAATGAGGTATCTTGCAATATATATGGCTGTTCTTTAAATTTAGTGTTGTCTTTCTCTAAGTTTTCCTTTCATTTTGCTTACTCTCTAACTAAATTATTTCTAAATAATGTGAAATTTACCATAGCCATATTGTTCACTTCAATGTTTGATATTTTTTTTTGTCTCTATGGATGTGTCCTTTGGAGCACCAACTCTACTGCTACCGATGCAAGACTGTTTCTAGTAATAAGTTTGTTATGCTGCTATGGCAAACGAGAAATAATTTTCAGCTTCTCCTAGCTGTTTTACCTTGACACATGCATAGCCTGGAAAAGGAAAGGTAGTGTTTGTGATATAAATGAGAAATTCCTTAGTGTTGTGACTGAAGTCAGCATGATTCTTTCACTGTTGCGGAAGAGCTCTCTGAAACAGGAGAGGCTATACCTAATCCATATGTAGTGCTGAGGTTTTGTGATATTCATGTATTGTGACTGTGGAAATCTTGAAGTGGTGTGATTAGAGTTGGAATTTCTTTTTCATAGGTAGAAATGGTTTCAATGAAATTCACTTTGCAAACACTAGAGGAAAAGAACAAGAGGCTATTGGATCGCTTGGCCACACTGGTACATGAGCAGGTAAACTCTAATAAAGTAGATAACATGACCTGACTGATAAGTAACTGTAGCAGGAATCAAGGTGATATTTAAAGTAATCTGTATTTTATGGAGACTGACTAATCAAATTAAGCAATCAAAACAGGGAAAAGATGAAAACAAAAAGATAAGATATCTCAAATGTTACTACATCTTTTTAAATGTCTGCGTGGGATGAGCTAAGACGACTATATAGAGCTTCAGGTATTGGACATTTAGGTATGTCATTAAAATCCTATGACTCACTTTCTAGTACAGGTATACAGCTTGTATATCTATACATATATATTCAGCTCATGTACATTGGGAAGGTATTAGCAACAGTTTTGATGCCCTTTGTGAAAAAATTTGCACTTGGGACCTCATTCCCATATTTAATTTGTTCCCATTCCATTATTTCTCACTACTCTCAGTCACCTGGATCAGGATACGTGATCAGTTCCAGAAAAGTTGAGTAAAAGCTCAGTAACACTGTGCTACCAGTGCTTTTACCATCGTTTTTTTTACAATGTTGGATGTAATGACCAATTGTATACCCTGGAGATCCTAAAAACGCTTAGCTGCCAATAAAGTCCTAACATCAGGATGCTGAAGAAGAATTAACTGAAACATTTCTACAGTAGTTAGTCTGTGATGTATGTGTATCTTTTTTCTGTTTAACACAGAACTGCTTTGGCAGTCATCAGTTAAAGAACATGAATCAATAGAGCATTCAAAACCTTAAGAAGTTGCCTGATTTTTAATTTTCTTGTATTCTTTACAGTGTTTCTAAGTTATTTTAATTCTGTCCATGACTTCTCATTCTTCTAGTTACTTTAGCTTCTCTGTTCAATGTTGTCAAAGGTTTCTTTCATCTCTCCATTTGTGCTTATAGGATAGAGGCCCTCTTGTGGCTGTCTGGAAGGTTGTACCAATTTGAGCAGTTCTTCCTGGAGATTAAGCCGTCTTGGAGGAATTTATGCCATTTGGATATTTTTATATTTTTTTTTAAATCTGTTTTAGTATTTCATCTAATTGAAAACTTACATCTGAAGCAACAGAGGAAAGTTAAAATACTCAGGACACTGAGCACTTTTTTTTTGTTGCTTTTTGCCTTATTTTTCCTATGGAATGGTGACGTCTGCTCTTTTTTCCTCAGTATGCCCAGCAGCAGGTGCAGCAGGTGCTGGCAGAGCTGACTGACAGCAAGAATAAACTGACCTGTGACAAAGGAAAACTTCAGGTACCTCTCAGCATCCTATTTGTCAACTCAAAAGGGAAACTCGTTTTTTATGTTCATCTAAGATAAAGTTGTTTAACCTTAGCTCTTCAGTACTTAATTTGGAGGGAAGTGTTTATTTATCTTCTCTACCTAATTTATTTGTGTAATGTCAAGTACATATATTAAGAGGGTTCTGTATGAAAATCATCTTCGATCATGCTCATACTGTCTTTGGGTGACAAGATGCTGTTGATGTAGCATCCCTACGATTTGTGATAATTAAGTTGCTTAATGTGTGAAAATAGTAGAATGGCTAGGAACCACCAGGGGAAAACAAAATATATGGGTAGAAAATTGGTTGAAAGATTAGAAACATGGAAAACTTTATAAAAAATACAAATTAATAAGGAGGGATGCAAACCATGGTGGTGAGCAAAAATAAACAGCATATGTAAGCTTTCTTAAGCAGAAGTTAGCTAGACAGTAAATGAGGTACTGAAAGTAAAGCTTTTACTTCAACATGACCTATGTCATAGACTTTGGGACAGGGGTGCAAAGATTCCTGAGCTTCTTTCAAAAACAGCACAGAACATGTAGTGATTATTAGAGAGCAAGAAAGCTACATTTATGCAATAGTACTTAGTCATACTTAGATTAAAACAAGATGAATTCTAATCTGGAATTACTTCTATGGAAGGGTAAGTTAAAAGCGATTCACTTGCTGCTTTTCCTGCTATGGGACTCGGGGAAAAGAAAACATTTGCTGTGGGCAGAGAGACATTGTCATATCACTCTGCTTCTGCGTTCCAGTTAAGATAATGCTTTTCCTTTTCTGCACTAAAAGAAAGTTGAGCTATTTTGCCACATCTCTTTTCTTAAGGCTGAAATACAGGAGGAAGAGCTGTAAATGCACGTTTAGATAATAGTGAGCTTTGTGTGTTGCAGAGAGACCAAATACACTCAGGTGAAACAGAACTTTGAGAACTTACACCTCAGAATTAGAGTCAGACTAACTAATGCTTTGTAGCCATTAGAAATCAGATTCAACACATTTTTCCTGAAGAACAGAGCGTATGTCTAAAGTTAACTGTAGCACTCTAGGCCACATCTGGAAACAGAACCTGATTTCGTCAAAACAAACATGAGAACTATGGAAGTTCAGCTGAACAGAGTTGTTTTTCATGCAAGTTGATTGCATGTATTCAGGCTAGAAAACACAGTTTACAGGCTTATAAAGATAGTCCTCTTCATTATAAGGATTCATTATTTCCCAGGAAGAGAACAAATAGATGCAGATAATACTTGTCTAGCTGTATTGCTGGGAGGCAGATAGTTACTTCGCTTCAGTCTGTTCACTCAGTCCTAATAGACAGAAATACAGACAAGAGGTGTGTTATCCTGTGCAGTGAAATCAAGCTTGCAGGTATAAGACTGTGAAGTGGACTATGCTCTGTCATGAGTTTGTAAGCTGTAAGTTCAAGTAACTGCATTGAGACTTCTGTTCACAAGCAAGAATGAATTTGTAACAGTAAATGCTCTTTACAGAACCCCTTGCCTCTCAGACACCAAAGCAATATTGTAATCATTTTGAGTTGGAAAACTAAAGAGGCAAAAGTGACAAACTGTCAATCATATCTATAATCTCCATCAATCTAGAAATTAGACAGAAGATGTAACCATATTTAGGACGCTTTCCTGGAACATGGGAGGTCCTATTTTTGCCTTCTGTCTCCAGAAAGCAAAATGAAACAAAGTCTCTCTTGTACTTTATTCTCTATCATAGACGATGGTTCATCAGATAGTCAAAGGCAATTGGATATTATGTTGATGATTAGTATCCATGAGCTGAATGCTTTCAGATTTTGGGAATGTTGAAATACCAATTCTGTTGGTTATAGAGAACTAGCTGTAGAAAGGTCTCACAGCGGGAGCAGACCAGAGGGGTGCTCAGAACCAGGGGACTGTGTTAGCTCTGCGGAGCTATGACAACGGCTGACATCACAGACTTCTAATGCAGTTCCGGTCAGCAGTCTTGCTGCTGGTCAGAAGGCTTGGTGCTGCCAAGGCAGAGGCAAGTCACATGACTTTGGATAACGTGCTGTGGAAAGTATCACAGAAGAGAGCTTAAATATCTTCCTGAAGTAATGTGGACTTAGGAATAAGATGTAGCATTCACTTCTGCTCCAGTGAATAGATGTTTTGGAGAGTATTTTTTCAGTTTCTGGTTTTGGTACTCGTGTCTTCACCGCCTCCAAGGGCTGACTGATTTTGTGGCAGGAATGGCACCAAAAAGAAAAAAATCCCCAGCAAGGTCTTGGCAGCAGAAGTCTCCTGATCATAATGCTAGGTCAGCTGCAGGCTCAAGAGAAGAAACTACGAAATCTGATTTACGTGATTGTGCTCACCGCTCTACTTTACATCGAGTTCATTTAGAACAAGATGAACGGTCAAGGAAATCTGCATCTGAATGTGGAGATAGTCCTAGGGTCAGCCAGAAGATTCTGTTAAGTGCTATAAAGAACATGGGAGAAAAACTGGAGAATATAATTGACATTCTCACTCCAAGGTCTTTGAAAACTGGATGGTGTACTGAGAGCAACGAAGGAGACACTAATGTGAGTGACAATCATGAAATGCAAGTGAGAATGATGGTTAATTTTAGCTGACTAATTGATGACAATGAAGAAATGGCTGAAAATTAACAGGGACCAAAACCTTTGAGTGTTTGTTTTAAAGAGATACAGATGAAAACTTAGGCTAAGCAACATTACAATCAACAACTGGTTTTGACTAAAAACCCAGCTTCATGTATCTGTGGCACTTGCTAGAAGCCTGTGTACCAAGAGTTCAGAAGCATTAAAACACCCACAAAAAAAATCCAAGAACACCACCACACATTCAGCTTGGGCTTAAACGGGGGGGTAGAACAAAGGTTATGTAATTAGAGGAAGCTATTTCCATGTTCAGAACCATTGGATACTCTTGGCACTGCTGCAAACATGCAGGTTACTTATAACAGAATCCTTTAACAAAACTCTAATAGATGACTGATTTGCCTGCTCCTTTTCCTAATGATTTCTTGTACTTCAGGTGGCAAACTTGCAGCACCAGCTGGATGCAGCAAAGGGTGATAACAATAAGGCGACAGCCATGTTGCAGTATGTGTTAGCTTCTCATAACAAGATACAAGCAGCTCTGGATGCGATGCAAACGGAGCTGGAACACAAGAACACTGAATTAAACAACCTCAGAAAAGACAAGTAAGTGAAACAGATACTGTTTCTGTGGCCTTAGCAGTGGGGTTGATACAGATAAAATTGAAGAGTGGCATCTTCCCCATGGGTCTGGCTAATAAGCTATAGGACAAGTTTGAAAAGTTTCTATATCCTTTCCTGCAACACTGAAACAGTACTAGTGAACCAAGTACACCAAGTGCTTGTAGCTAACTCTGCAAGCTTGGCAGGCATTGTGCATCTTGTGGAATGTAGGTAAAAAACAATTTAACTTCAGTAACAGACAAAACTTAATATGGTTAAGGTAGTGAACCAAACCGTGAGATGGTCACCACTTCAGAAGAGATGTGCACAAATTGACTTAATGCATGTTTTTTTAATCCAATTTCCATTTTCAGGACCCAGACTCAACAGAAAATACAGAAGTTAGAAACAGAATTGGAACGTTGCCAAGCCAAACTGGTTGCCATGGAAAGGCAACACAGCAGCCAGGTAGAGACCACATTTTTCTATAGTAACAGCCACCACTGCATGTTTGGTGTTGAGCAAAGTATTCTTTTTCTGAATACAGTATGGTGTGACACATTCATGTGAATCAAGGCAAAAATATTCTATCAACTTTTGGCTGTGGAGCAAGAAAATCGTTATCCAAGTGTTGAAGGAGGGAAGCATCTCCTCTCTAAAGAAAAATTCCTTGGCGCGGGTGAAGTTTTTACAGTCTGCATCTGGATACGTAATATGAACAGAGATTTCAGAAGTTTATATAGCCTTTTTTCTTTTTCTTATTAGAATGGAGGGGAAAAGAGTCCAAGCAATTCTTTTCATCTCTCCTCATAATACTTAGTGTCAAAAGGATCACCTCACAACCCAAACACACTCACTATTGGCAAAGAACAGGGTTTTTTTCCAAGAAAGTCATGGCTATATGACAAGTTGTTCTGATCCTACTGACTAAGCCAGTCAATGGATTGGAATTGTAAGGATTCCCATCTAGATGCCTGTGCTTAGGACATTTGTAATCAGACAGTTGGTGAACACAGTGTTACTTCCTGTAAGTTGATACTGACTGGGAAGGAAAAAATATTCCATTCTAAGTTTTTTTCATCTGGGTAAGTATAAATCTGATTTGTTGTTACTGCACAGGTGGAACTACTTTTTAAGGCATTAGAAAGCAATAGAGCAGACAACAAGAAACTTGTTCTTCATTTGGAAGAAGTTCTGCAGGTCAATAATAACCTGCAGAACAGGCTGATCCAAACTCAGTGGGAACTGAAAATTAAAGAAGCTGAGCATCAACAGCTGATGGTCTGCAGGTAAGACCAGATTCACGATATTACACTTGAGAAACATTACTGTGCACTAACATCAGAGCTTTATGGCTTTATTCATCTATCAATATCAGCATTGACTGTATGCTGAGCCAGCAGCATGATAAAGATAGATTCATGCAGAGCTATAGAAATGGGCTCTTTCACTCGTTCCCATAATGACTGTTCAGCCTACTCAGCTGTACTGAGCAACTGCTTACCCAGGGTCATTATGGCACCTCTACAACAGCTTTTTCCATGAGGATAGCAGATTATCACTTCCACTTTGAAGTGGCGTGCAGTAGCTGTAGCAAGGAGAGCACAGGATAGCTGTTTAAGTTCCCCACCCAAAACTGAATGCTAGTAAGTAAAACCTCAAACCTAACTGTAGGTGCAGTCTGAATCTACTCATTATCCTTTGTCTAAACAGGCTTAGCCATTTAATTTTCTGCAGGAAATTAAGTTGTCCTAAATTATTTTTTCCCCCAAAATGTCTGTTTACCTTGTATATCTATTTTGAACCTCCTTTTAAATAAATGGAGTATGAAATATTAGAAAACATTCCAATCCTTAAACAGCAGTGGTGCAGAGAGGTATTCAAGAGGTATTCAAGACAAAAGTATTTACAATGGAATTGTCTTTCCTTGTGTTTAAAAAATAAAAGCATGTTAAATATAAATGTGAACACTTGATTTGTTTCTTCTTTTTGAAGGGAACAGTTAATGGAAAAAGCCAAGACTGAGGAAAAGATGTATGTTGAACGCTTAAAGTCTTTGAAGAAGCAGTTTCAAGCTGAGCAAGAGGCTTCCAGGAAAGCTGCCAGTCAAGAATCTGCTGAGGTGAGAAGGGACAGAATTAAAAGATTTCAGTGAATGATTTCCAGAGGAAGAGTTCTGCTTTACAGTTTTGCAACAGAACAAGAGCAGCTCATGACAAATATTTGTCTCCTTTTCCATTCATCATGGAGTTTTCCATCACAAACAGAATTATATCATGTGGTGGACAGACATTTTAGTGGCCATACATATCTGTGCTCTCTTAACTTTTTCAAGTACCACTCTATATCCCTCCACATTATATACCTTATTGTACATAATATCTAGACATTGATATTGGTCATTCAGTGACTTCAGGACAATCTGGAGTTGTATAGCAATCTTCAGGGATAAAATACTGGTTTGGAAGTCTGCTTTGTTTCTTGGGGGCTGGATCATAAGGTTCAGCCTAACCTTAGTATTACTCAGATCCCATCATTCGCTTTTTTTCCCTTTGTTAGAAGAGTATTAAAGTCAAAACAGCGGGTGCTGTAGCATACTTCAGATACAGCAAATCAATTGGGTGTGCTCATTAATTGTTGTATAGAATGAACTAGTTCTTACAGTTAATGTGAACTCGCTTTTTCCTCTTTCCCCTAGGTAAAGAAATCCCTTGAAGAATCCTCCTCCAAATTGGCTGAAGTTTCCCATGCTAACAGGGAGCTGCAGCAGAAAGTTACAGAGCTGAAAAAGTCTTTGCCCAGTTACACGGAAAAGTTAAAAGGCGAAAAAGCTCAAGTCAGACAATGCCTGGCCTGTAAAGCTAACACAGAAAGGGTAAAGGTATGCACACATTTGTCAATAAAGACAGATGTCCTAGTTGAGAACTCCTCCTTTTTTTCCTCCCACTGAGGACTGCTGTTGATCCGTTGCAGTGGAGCTAGACTTGAAAATAAAACTAACTCTGGACTCAAATTCTGAACAGAAGATGAACGGATCGATAGCAGCTACAGTAATTGCGTGGCTTCTCCTGTTGTCCCTCCCCCCTATATTAAATATGATGCCATAGAGTCCCACCCCCCATTAGATTTTTACAGTAGCATTTGTCATCTTTATCATCTTGTGGATACAGCCTATTTAAATATTGATTGGGCCAGATGTTGCTTGTGTAGCGATTAGTCCCTTTCCATCCTTTATAGCCATAGAAATTACAGTTCAACTGGAACCTGATCCCAAATGAGGATCTAGACTCCTTTGCAACTCTGCCACCTGCTTGTTCTTGTTCCCCTTTCCACAGTGGAGCGTGGGTTCTCTTAACTTCAGTCTCATAGGGCAAGAAATAAGGACACAATGTGCAGACATCTGCAGAAATAGCTCCCATGTAACAGCTAGTGAGCCTGAAAAATTCCTGAAGTTTTGTTTCTCTTAACAATTTCCAGGAGACTGAATCTGAACTGAGGAAAATGGAAGCAATAAAAGAGGAGTATCAGAAGAAGAATTATGAACAAGTGAGTTTGCTTGACCAATTTCCTGAAGAGACTGAGCTGCTAAAACTATAGAATCATAGAATGGTTTAGGTTGGAAGGGACCTTGAAGATCATCGAGTTCCAACCCCCCTGCCATAGGCAGGGACACCTCCCACTAGACCAGGTTGCCCAAGGCCACGTCCAGCCTGGCCTTGAACACCTCCAGGGATGGGGCCTCAACAACCTCTCTGGGCAACCTGTTCCAGTGCCTCACCACCCTCAAAGTGAAAAACTTCTTCCTAATGTTCAATCTAAACCTTCCCTCTTCCAGTTTCAAGCCATTCCCCCTCTTCCGATCTCTACAGGCCCGAGTAAAAAGTCCTTCCCCAGCTCTCCTATAGGCCCCCTTTAGGTACTGGAAGGCCGCAATAAGATCTCCCCAGAGCCTTCTCTTCTCCAGGCGAGAAGATTCCAAATACTTTTGGAATTTCATTCTTGTGTTGTCTTCAGTCACAGGACATCCTAAAACTTGTGTCAGAATTGAAAAGTGTGCAGAGCGAGATGGAAGTGTTGAAAAACCAACGTGAAGTGCAAGTGCAGAACAGGCAGCTGGAGACCCGGCTGGAAGCGGAGAGAAGGCAAAGGCAGCAGCTGGAAAATGAATGTCAGGTAAAGTGCTAACAGTGTGACAAAGTGGTGAGGCACCCATGGAAGCACTTTTGTGCAAAATCTAAGGAGTTGTAGAAGAGGTGGTAGAAAGACTTTATGAACTCAGTCAAAAGATACTCCTATAAATCTTACTCTGTCTGCTCCAGAAAGCCCGAGTAAAAACTTAACATACATTCACTATATGTCTAACTTTAGAGAGAGACAGGATTTTTTCTTTAAATTACAGAACTCTAAGCTATTTACAATAAAGATTGGAGAGTCCTCCCGTTATATTGCAATTTTTTATTTGTGCCATGAAAAAATTGTATAGAAGTTAACTTCTTTTTCTACGTAGAAACTGGAAAAAACAGTCAAAGATCTAAAGAAATATAAAGAGGAGACAGAAAAGAAACTGAAGGACGCCAGCATAGAGTCAGAACAGGTGAGACTAGTCAGCATTACAATAATAATTCATTGAATGTAACAAGATAGTATTTCAGCATATGCACCAAGTAACCCTTTCAATCTCAGGTATGGGTCTCTGGTGAAGACTGAGGTGCATCCTTGGCCTTTTCAACTAAGTGGTGCTTATCATAACATTTTAAAAAAAAAAAGTTTTTATCTTTTCTGTGAATCACTTCAATTTAGTGGAGCTTGTAAGGAGAGCTTTTGTCCCCCACAATCTATTGTTTTTATCAGGCTCAGGATAACTATGTTAACCAACCAAAAGTGTTGTGGCCAAGTTAATTCTCCCCCCTCCCCCCGAGCTGCTCTTGTGTCACTCTGTATGTGACATTATGCAAAACCATATTTCCCACCCACCCTCCTGCCCCAAGAAGTCATTTGTTCTTGCATCACCTCATCCTTGCACTACTCTACCACAATATCCAAATTATTATAGGTTGCATGGATTACTGTAGTAGTTTGGGGTGAAAATCTAGGGGTTTAGATGTTTTATAGGGTATTAACCTACATAAAGTAAAATAAAAAAGTAATAGAGGTGCCCCAGCCTGAGGTCTTACATGCTGCTTATCAGTCCGAGTACTGTTCTGTGATTAGAAAGAGACCTTAATAGCAAGAATTTTTACAGCATTCTTCAGGCAAAGTTAGTCTTCTGTCATCTATAGCAAGAGTTTGTGGTACTCTGCATCCATTTCCCCCCCCCTTCTTCCCAATGCCTCTGTATTTTACACTGTGTTGGAGACCCATGTTGACTTCATTACCCCCTAAGAGAGGGGCAACTTTATAGTGAGGACTTCTCCGATACATGCTTTTCACTGCAATGGAAGGGGGCATCGTGGAGAGCTCCTACCCCTACGGACAGGAAAAGGATTTGAGCTGTACGCTGTTCTGCCCCTTCTTGCACAGAGCTCAAAAACTGGAACACCACATGCATTAACTGTTATCTCAGCCGTTCTCATTACACTGTTTTCCCTAGATCACAACTAGCCTAGAAGAAGCTCAGCGTTGGTTCAAATCTAAGTTTGACGTCCTGAAGCTAGAAGTTGTGAAAAACCACCAGCCAAAGAACCCTGAAGAGCTCCAAAAAGGAGATAAAGAAAGCACGCACATTCATTTCAAAGGGGGAAGCAAAGAAAATATGTGGGAGAAGTATTTGGTAACTCATTATCAGTCAGAATTTCAGTTTCCTAAACTTTTTTTTGTAGTTCTGTACACAGGGGTAGAAAACAGACCCCTGTTCTAGTTTAGTTTGTTTTCTCCTCTTTTGCCACAGGACATATTTAAACAGCAGAGTATTACAGGTACAAGATAGCTTCAAGGGACTGTTTCTCTACTTAGAAAAGTTTCATTGCACATACTTCATGTTTTGTTGATGCTCATTAACCAAATACTTGTCTGAAAGCTAACAGCTAGTATATTTTCTTCTCTGCATTCACCTCTCTTCAGTGGTTCTCCATCCCCTCCTTTTAGAGATACCCTTTCAGAAGCTGTGCTTACCTTGTTTGTGTAGATTCATCAGCCTTCTCCATAATTGATAGTTCTTATGCAGCTGTGTAATTAGCTTTTTAGAGATGTGTGTATTAAACTTCTAAAACTTTAATCTCTTCTTTAGTAATGGCAAAGATTCCCCAGTCATCAGCTTCATAAAACTTTGCATCTCTTCCCAGCAGAAAAAGCCAGAAGAGCTTCCCACTCACACCTCCTGGGACAGCAGGGCAAGGACCCAACACCTCCCAGCTCACCACCAGGAAGGCCCACGTGAGCTGGGCAGGAAATGAGCTCACTCGACTGGGTGATTCCCAGCCCAAGGAGAGCATCACCTGCTGCCTGCAGACTCCCTGCTAGCACCCAGCTGCTGGAAGAATCGGGAACTTTACTTCATCTGACATAGTTAGATCCGTCCGTGTCACTGTGAAGGCCTTGCAAATAAGAAGTGCTCACAGGACACCCATATATAGGGGACATAGGAATGGTTGTTTAAATTATAAACTCTGATTTGAATTAACTCATACCTCTCACCTTGTCTTTTTGACTCAGGTGCTTTGCATTGTGAGGCTGATATTAACAAAACCACTATTTATAGCAAAACAGTTATTCTTTATTTATCATTACTGTAAACTATATGCTGTTGATATGCTACATCTTTGCTTTCATCACTTTACTTTTACCAGCTTTAGACTAAGGCCTGGCAGGTACTATCAAAACAGATCTCCAGCTGGTTTGTAGAGGGTTCAGGTGAATTACTGAAGACCGAGTCATGTGTCTGTGGCTGGATGCTGACGTGACTGGGAGAGGGAGGAACTGGCAGGACCGGCTGCTGCTAACGTAGATGATATCTGGGTCATGAGAGAACATAAGCCTTGGGCTATTTTAGGAGCATATAAGGAATGCATTAGGTGTGTGATGTTATACCACACATCATCTTACCTTCATAAGAATTAGTGGAATTGGTTCAACCTGTCCTACTGTGGAATAACACACTGGGGAAAAAGTAGTTGAAGCAGATGACTTATGTCATACATTGAAGATGATTATAACATGGAGAGTTTTCATGGCTCTTCAACTAAGGATCAGCTCATCTTCATCCTGGCTTACTCTTCCACGTGGTTTCAATACAACCTAGCTTCAGTACAGGTGGTGTTGCACTTGAATCTGCTTCAACAGAGCTGTTTGCAAACTCCTCTGTGATCAGTGGTACTGTTGATTTCTATGGAATCTATTAATGTTATTTGCAATGCTTGTTTGGTGGGGAGGGAAGTCTTGCATCCCTCAGGAGTCTAGGAGTAGCCGGAGGACATACTGGAATTAGCTTATTCTGCTCCTTCAGAAATTTGGTCCTAAACTACATCTTACAATAGGACTCTGGATTAATTCATGGTGACCTGAGCCTCTCCTCCTTGAAGCAAACAGCTGTTCTATGGAACAAGGGGTGGCTGTGCACACTATTAAAGCTAATGCACACCTAAGCTTCATTAAATCACGTTGGTTAAAAGCAGGCCTATGCAATATGGCTTTAGGTTCATCCCAGTCAAGCTGGTTCCTTCAGAAATCAATTGGTAGCTATGCCACACCTGCTCCCTAAAGCTGCTCAGGTGGCTTAGCATAAGTTGTGCCTCTCTACTGCCACAGTGCCCTCAGGCAAACAGCCATCAAAACTGTCATCTAGTTTTGCTTGCTATGAATTCAAACTGTAATCACAGCTGAGAAACAGTCCTCTCAACTGGCACTTGCCATTTAACACTTTTGTTTATGTTGAATGCTTAAGTAGGCTGCCTAACAAGGGACAAATGATTGTGACCTCTGCCTGTGCAAAAGGACAAAGCGTAGGGCAGCTGTGTTTGCGTGAACTGCAGGTTGGCAGGGCAACAGCACCAACCACCCCTCTGCGGGAGTTTTTACCAACATATGGTACACTTCAAGGGCTGGTTCTTCATCCCTCCCTTGTCCCAGAATCCCCTGCTCTCTCCAGGGCCATGCACCTGCAGTTAGTTTGTATACTGAAATGCAAAATCTAATTATATAGCTGCAGCCATTAAACTTGGCACAAGTACACAACAGACAAGAACGTGTTATTTTCTTTAAACACAGTCATTTCAATAAAGGTGTAGTAATCTAACACAGCTGCTACCTGCAGGATCAATAATTGAGGTCTACAGTTCCAGCCTTTCCCCCAGCTTGGTAGCTGCTAAGCCTCTCTTAGTTGTAGTAACATTTGCAGTATTTAAAAATAAATTTTCTAAGCAGCGAAAAGGTTGGTTGCTTTTTTTCCTGTCAAGCTGTGTCCTTCAGCAAATGCGGATAGCAAACAGCTTTCTACACATGTCAATGCTGGTATCAGGTAAGCACAACTGAAAAGGTATGATTCAGTTTTTAAGACAATCAGTAGATGCTTTTATGAGCAGTCTTTTAAGTATGCCTTGAGTTAGTTTTATATAAAATAGCTCTTCAGCTATAACCAGCTAACAAAATTATCATGGTTAAACCAAGTAGTGTGTTTGACTGAAACTGTTAGTAATTCTCTTAATAAGGCTTGAGGAGTATTCCCAACATGCTGACAGGTGAGGCTGGCATCAATTTTAGTATTCTTTCCCTCATAGTCTCTTGTTCTCACTGATTTATGAAAGCTTTCCCAAAATGTCATGGCTGGATTTCAAGCTTTTCCTGACTTGCTGTTTGTTCCCACACATTCAAGGTCAGGTTGGACGAGGCTCTGAGCTACCTGATCTAGTTGAAGATGTTCCTGCTCATTGAAAGGGAAGGTGGACTAGATGACCTTTAAAGGTCCCTTCCAACCCAAAGTAATCTATGATTCTATGATTTTACATTTCAGTAAAATAGTCCTTACAGTGAAGGAGAATTAGGAAAGGTGCTGAGTTCATCTCCCTCAGTCTTATTTTCTTGTGAGCATCCTTAAAACAAGCTACAGCCAGGTAAGCCATATAATGCATGCCAAAATAAATCCCATACAGATGCTCATACCCCAAGAAATATCTGTGCTTCAAACTCAATGCCCTGTGTATCCTCTGTCACTCACATAAAATACAATGATGAAATGTGCAGTACATTTTCACGACTTCATTGTTTGAAAAAGAATTCCAAAGTAAAGGCACTTTATTAGCCATATTGCAAGTGAAATGTGGTTTAAAACTTACCTGATTATTGGACAGTACAGCTGTGGCTACACACTAAAAACCTGAATTATCATATGTATTTTTTGTATGCAGCTCATGTTCTGTGCTTTGCTTTTCCTTAAGCAGGTCAGTTCACATGGGCTGTGTGTGTTTAAATTTCTTTTTATTGGGGAGCATACATTCCTACAGCGCCTATGTTGTCTCCTGCTTTGTCTGAAGTCTTGTCTAGTCTAATTTGCTACTGCTGCACCATTACAATATAACATATCTCTAATATTGTGTAAAAGACAAATCTAAGTAAAAGACTTTTTATCTCATAACCATAAATGCAATTGGATATAGCTAAGGAAAACAATCTATCTTCATATATAGTTTCATTCCACAAGCATTTGAGAAAGCTTTAGATAATTGGCATTGAGACAAGTAGTATCTCTTCCTTCCAGATGCTCAAAATTGTTTAGAACATCCTTTCAGAATACTATTTGCTAGCAGTGTGAATTTTCCAGTCCATATTGACTGGGTTTAATTAAATGCAAGTTTCTATTATTTGGTGCTTGAAAACAATCTAGAAAGCAGTTTAGAAGTCATCAACTTTCAGATTGTATTTTTCCTTTTTATTTGTATGCTTGCTAAGATTCATACCTCCTGGGTTTAAAAACTAAACTACTTCAGAATTCCAGCAGCAGTAGGGATCAGAAATAAATTAATTAATAGTAATGCCTTAATGTTGGTCAATTTTTAAGGCAATTCTTAAAAAAAACAAACCACAACCTTCCTCTATATCAAGTCTATTTAAAAAAATGTACAAGCGATAGGATACTGAGTATTTCAGTCTCAGTTTTGGAAAAGAATAATACAAAGGGAATGTGCGCACTGGATCTCTGCCTTCTGTTTTCTAAGCTCTAGTTCAGTGCTGAGGGCTGTATTTCCTGGGACATGATCATTCACTGCAAGAAGAAAAAGAATCAATGGGGTTACAAGATGCAAAAGGCCAATAAAGAATAAGAGCAGCTTCAAGGGAAGAATTTTTACCCCAAGATGATGCAACACTACTATGCTTGTACATACGTTGTGAGTCAGCACCAGGGCACACAGCAAACAGTTGGCTATCAATCACGTCAAAAACACTGCTGACGTATCACAAAGAACAAGAAAAGAAATGGAGGTAAGGGAAGCATTTTCTCCCTTCTTCTACAGCTGATGACTACCCCAGGCTAACATATAACTAAAATGGTTATTTAATTTATAGTTCTGCAAACTTGGCATGGGATTTATATTTCAGCAGTGCTGCTGAGTACTATTTCCAAGGAAAACAGGCTGTACTTTTCCGAGTTGGTGAGACTTGGTGTTTGTCTCACCTTTGTATTCTCACTATGGCCCAGCATATCTCTAGTTAAGTGGACATGCAATATAGGGTAAATTAATATTTGATTTGAGAGAAAATTGCCGTACCTTTAAAATTAGTCTAGGCAATTCCACAAGCCTTGTTTCTTAATCATTGATTGCAATTGTCTGAAGTAATTACAGAACACAAATACATATACAAGTGGGCTGAAAGCAAATAGCAGTGGTTAGCTGTGATATGGTAAGTAACAAGACTGCTTGGGAGGCAACAGCACGGTTTGTTTTCTATTCAGCAAATTACCTTGCTGAAAAATATTTTTTGGCCTTATTTTGCTGTAGTGCATAACATATATCCATTTCTATATACACCTACAACCATATACTCTTTTTATTTAGGATAAAGCATCGCATCCTGCTTCTCTTGCTGGGGTGGAAGCAGCATGCTTCCACCAGCCTATGCCACTGTTCAACTGTCAGAAGTAATTAAAAACCCAGACCATTTACAATGTATGTTAGATAATAAGATCTATGATATTATTATAGTAATTTCTGCTATAAGCTACTCAGTAGGATATATGGTGAGAATGAGTAAACATTATCATTAACTTCAGAATTTTTATTAACAAATTCAGAAGAAGAACAAAGGTCACAATGATTTCAGTAAAACAGAAATCAATCACCTTCAAATAGAACAGCTGCTGGGAATATAAATGCCCAGAAAATTCTGAATACTTTTGAAATACTGAGTTCTCCATCCTCTAGGGATTAGTATGAGGCTACTTCTTCTATATTATACTAGTTTTAATGCTGCACATTAAAAAACCTTCATCACCAGTGACTACGGCTCCTTCAACAACCTCTCTGGTAACTAGTTGTAATATTGCACCTTGTAAATCTTCCCTAAAAACACCAACAAACCGTACTGGGCTTCAGTTGTCACCATTTGATCCTATATACAAGACTGACTACCAGATTACAGAGCAATGTACCAAAGGAGAAGAGCTAATAACAGACACACTTGAGCATGTCAGTGTTGCACTCGGAACAGACAGTTTCCATCCATACGTGATACAGTTCAAATGTCAGAAGTAGAAAAAGTCCATAAAGCTATACATGGCACAAGCTCTGTCTCTGACCAGCTATAGAAGAACTCGTAGTACATAAAAGCAGTTTTCCCAGCACTGCAAAATGCATAGGTTAATACAAAGAGTATCAACTCCACCTGCCACAAACCTCTTCATACAACGGCGTAGGTATACAGCATCTTTTGAGCCATTCTAGTATTTCCACTGCTCTGATAAATAAGTGACAAGTTAAAGGCAGTATCTCTTCTCAAGTCTGTCTGATCAGTTTCTATTCCCTGTAAAAATAATGATTAAAAAAGTTATCTATACGCAAAAATAGTATAAAACTTGAAACATGAGTAGCAATTACAGTGGAATCAAATCACATATTCATGGTTTATATAGACTTTCAGCTATATAGAAACAAAAGTAGTAGTATTCCTTGTGCCCTCCCTCTTTAACAAATTTCCACATGTTGTTAATCACCAAAGAGTTACATAATTACATTCTCAAAAGATTAGCTGTAAATTAGATAGCCAGCTCATAAAACAGGAAAGTACTATTGCCTTTGTATGCAAATTATTTGTTTCTACAATCAGAAGGTGAATGCTGCCTATACCTTTTACATGGTCACAAGATCGATGCTTTGAACTCCCAGGACTGACCAACACCCATGTTTCTTACTTTACCAACCCTTCCTGTTTTCTAAATGCACTTGTAATTTTTCTACCAACCCACGCCAAAGCTAGGCAAAAACATTCTCTCAGACCAGACTTGTAAACGTACGACACGTCAATTAGGATGAGCTAATACAGATCTGTTAGAGCAAAGCCATGGTTCAGGTGCATTTACGCATTCTTAATACCAGTTCATATTGCTCCCGCATGCTGTTTTATAGCATGAGTTAATACATAGACCTTTCAGTTATAATTTATTGTATGTAATATACGTAAAGTTCAGCTACTTATTCAGGTAAAGTTGTTTAGCAACTTTTTTTGCTGCTACTTCAGCCCATTAGTAAATCCTTCAAAATTCATATACCTTTGAAATTGTGACAATCAGATTTGAGCTTCCAATGACAAGAAATTACAATACAAATTAAAGGAAACTCAACTACACAGATTTTATATACCTATTTTAACTATGGCTGAGAAATTATTGACATTGACCTGACTTTATTCTCTGTATATAACTTACAAAGATACAGTACCTCTAAGGTGAGAGGAGGAAGTTCAAGTACTTTTTGGTAGTAGTGGATTGCCAGGTGCAGTAATCCCAGCTGGTGAAGGCCACGACCAAGGTTGTAAAAAGACTCTTGACATGGTCCACGCAGGTCCAAGTACCGGTGAAGGAAGGAGAATCCCTGTACACATATTATGCACATTTGTGAACGTTCCCTTTAAGAAGATGGCTGTAAAACATGCTGGAGAGCAGGTGTTTAAATGTATCTTTAAACTTCTGATCTATGCTTCCCCACAAAACCACATGCAAGTTGAAGGCACAAAATAAGTCACATCCGATTGTTGTGACCATAAAAGTGTGCTCTGTCAGTCTCACTGCCGTTGATAACAATGAGTAGAACTTTTTAATAAATTGAACACGGTTATTTAGTATGGTGACTTACAGCACTAGCTTGTTAAATATGTATGTATGTATGTATGTGTTTATGTAATATACACACAGATAAGACTGGTTCATGTTTGGAAGAGCTCACCACCTTAAAGAACATGCAGCCAAAGAACAGGCCAGAGCAAAATCTTATTTTTCTTTAAACAGTCTTTAAAAGATAACCCTCCCCCGCTTTTTTTTTTAATGAAAGGAGAAAAAAAACCCAGACCTTTGTTCCCTTTCTTTCACTCTTTGCCTTGAACAGTGGCAAGAAATGGTTTAATTCCACAACTTTTCAGAATTCTGCAAAATTCTCAACTCCATGAAGTACATATCAAATTATTATTTTTGGACTGCAAGCATATTCTTTTCTTGATCTTGTGCTCCATATAAATGTTTATTCCAATATCAGTTATCAGGGAAATGATCAGTATATAATTTTGTAAAGTGGCCAAAAATAAACATCACTGCATAAGGGCATGAAAAATCCATATATCCTAAGCAGTAGGCAAGAGTTCACGTCCCTCTTGAAGCCAGGAGATGTTTTACTGCCAAGTCTCCAGCAGAATTTGAAAGAAAACTCATACCCAGCAATTCCAGTGCTATGCTTTAACAAATTTAAAGTCGAAGCACACTTGCTTATTTTGCTTTTAGTTTAACGTCAAAATATATGCTTATATATTTAAGTTACATGACTAGCAGAATCCCAGGTGTACATAATTTCATTGCCAACCTTAGGCCAAATACCCGCTCCTCCTACGCGGCACACTGTCATTCAGACAAAGGAGCAGGACCCAACAGGTACTACGCGCCTATTCAGGTGCTGATGTCCCAGAAGATGTAAAACAGGTCAATGCATAAAGTGACAGTGACCAGGCACTGGTGGAACAAACTAGTCTCATTTACACACTGACATGCTGTAAAGCGAGGCAAGTGATTTGTTTCTCATCCGCAGGACGTCACTGCCTACCAGCTCGGTGTGTTACGGACTCTTCACGACTCAAGGTTTGTATGATGCTATAAAGATGAACGGCATTAGACCAGAGCTACCTCCCGTACAGAACAAAAGGAAAGAGAGAGAGGCATACAGTATTATTTTACATCAAAATGCAGTGTTTCATTTGACACTGAAGCAGCCCTGGAGGAAACTTAGGAGGGATGGAGAGAAGAGGTGAATTCAGAAGGCAGAAATCGAGGACACAATTTTTTTCATCCTCTCCTGAGCATTTCATTTTGTTTCCACTTTGGAATGTGATGATTCCGTTGTAAATAGGACTTTCTTTCTAGGGACCATGTTGGTAATCAGAGCAGATAGCTCCTTCAACGTGAGGAATTAGTTCAGGCACAAGCAGCTAATGATCACCAATATGTCACTGTGGTTGAATTATTAATCAACTACAATAGGAGCAAGAGAGGATGTAAAAATACCAAGTATCGTAAGCAAGAAATGAGAAGAGAGAAAGCAGGGAACCATATCGCCAGAGGGTAACATAAATAGGACATTGTTCAAGTGTGTTATCAAAGGAGAATACAGCAGCCCATGTAAGAAAGGCGGGCTGATTACAGAATGCGCATAAAGATCTTAAAATTAGGCCAAAGTTTGCAAGTTCAAATTATTTTAAGTTGGATACTGAGATCATTGGTCTTGTTTTAGAGTAGCTGAGGAGCTATAGCTTTTGTCAAAATCAGTGCAAGCTACAGTTTTTCAGCAATTTCGGAAGTTGTGAGCACTCAGGATCCTCACCATATTCTGCTGACTCTGAGCTCGTTAGCCACAGGAATTAAAAGGCATTTCAGGTTAATGAAAATACTTGGTGGAGAGTAGAGGAAATTACTTTCAAGATTCTGTTTGGGAACAATCAGCCTGTGTTTTGTAACTGGATCTGGCAGATGAAAGAAAAATGTGAATAAGGTAGCTGAAAAATTGAGGGTAGCCTAAACTGGAGTTCACAAGATCTTTACAGAGAGAACTGTAAGAAGTACCTAAAAGGGGGAAGAGAAAAGAAAGTCAGGGGGAAAAAAAACCACTAAGTCTGTAAAGTTTGCTTCAACAATGCAGTTTATGAGACATGTCTATGAAGGGCACGTGGCATAGATTCTACTCTACAGCACTTCTTCAGAGCAAGGCAGGGCAAGACAACGACTTTGGAAGAAAAACCAGACTACAACCATCAAGACTGAAATTAGTAATATCTTCACCAACAGCTATCAGCTGCTGACATCTAATCGTTGAGTGAGTCATGATTGTACACACAGCAGAACAAGCTACATTTAGCTAAAAGGAGAGGAGATTCAGGTGGGTATAACTACAGTTCAAAAGCATACCCATCTGTGTGCATATTTTGCCACTTCCCTCTTTTGAAATGCCGTATTAATTATGAAAAGTTATTTAAACAGAGTACATTGCAGCCATAACTGTCTGCGAGATACAAAGCCAGGAAACACTATAGGTAAAAATAATCACAGTAACTCACCTGAACTAGAAGAGCGTGCCTTTTCAACACGTATTTCTGAGAAGCCATGTGGATGAAAGTCAAGCCAATGCAAAGACTGTACAGAGGTTCATCTGGGTTTGCACGAAAGGCTTGCACATACTGTCCTAAAAGCAAATAATTGAATCAAGACGTTTGTTGTGAAAAGCATTCCTTAAGAATTTAAGGGCAAAAAAGAAAATCTTCAAATTAGAAGTGTGAACTAAGAAAAGAAATAGTTTAATATGCCTACAACAAAATACACAGGAAAAAAACATGAAAGAAAATTATGTATTTTCAGCACTCCTTGGATTCTGAAGGGAGAATGCCGACTGTGACATAAAAATGTAAGCAGAAAACAATCAGACCCAAAAGGCGAACATGGTCCTTGCTGGGATCTGTATGCTGGAGGCCACATGTCTTCNACTTCAGCCCATTAGTAAATCCTTCAAAATTCATATACCTTTGAAATTGTGACAATCAGATTTGAGCTTCCAATGACAAGAAATTACAATACAAATTAAAGGAAACTCAACTACACAGATTTTATATACCTATTTTAACTATGGCTGAGAAATTATTGACATTGACCTGACTTTATTCTCTGTATATAACTTACAAAGATACAGTACCTCTAAGGTGAGAGGAGGAAGTTCAAGTACTTTTTGGTAATAGTGGATTGCCAGGTGCAGTAATCCCAGCTGGTGAAGGCCACGACCAAGGTTGTAAAAAGACTCTTGACATGGTCCACGCAGGTCCAAGTACCGGTGAAGGAAGGAGAATCCCTGTACACATATTATGCACATTTGTGAACGTTCCCTTTAAGAAGATGGCTGTAAAACATGCTGGAGAGCAGGTGTTTAAATGTATCTTTAAACTTCTGATCTATGCTTCCCCACAAAACCACATGCAAGTTGAAGGCACAAAATAAGTCACATCCGATTGTTGTGACCATAAAAGTGTGCTCTGTCAGTCTCACTGCCGTTGATAACAATGAGTAGAACTTTTTAATAAATTGAACACGGTTATTTAGTATGGTGACTTACAGCAGTAGCTTGTTAAATATATATGTATGTATGTATGTGTTTATGTAATATACACACAGATAAGACTGGTTCATGTTTGGAAGAGCTCACCACCTTAAAGAACATGCAGCCAAAGGACAGGCCAGAGCAAAATCTTATTTTTCTTTAAACAGTCTTTAAAAGATAACCCTCCCCCGCTTTTTTTTTTAATGAAAGGAGAAAAAAAACCCAGACCTTTGTTCCCTTTCTTTCACTCTTTGCCTTGAACAGTGGCAAGAAATGGTTTAATTCCACAACTTTTCAGAATTCTGCAAAATTCTCAACTCCATGAAGTACATATCAAATTATTATTTTTGGACTGCAAGCATATTCTTTTCTTGATCTTGTGCTCCATATAAATGTTTATTCCAATATCAGTTATCAGGGAAATGATCAGTATATAATTTTGTAAAGTGGCCAAAAATAAACATCACTGCATAAGGGCATGAAAAATCCATATATCCTCAGCAGTAGGCAAGAGTTCACGTCCCTCTTGAAGCCAGGAGATGTTTTACTGCCAAGTCTCCAGCAGAATTTGAAAGAAAACTCATACCCAGCAATTCCAGTGCTATGCTTTAACAAATTTAAAGTCGAAGCACACTTGCTTATTTTGCTTTTAGTTTAACGTCAAAATATATGCTTATATATTTAAGTTACATGACTAGCAGAATCCCAGGTGTACATAATTTCATTGCCAACCTTAGGCCAAATACCCGCTCCTCCTACGCGGCACACTGTCATTCAGACAAAGGAGCAGGACCCAACAGGTACTACGCGCCTATTCAGGTGCTGATGTCCCAGAAGATGTAAAACAGGTCAATGCATAAAGTGACAGTGACCAGGCACTGGTGGAACAAACTAGTCTCATTTACACACTGACATGCTGTAAAGCGAGGCAAGTGATTTGTTTCTCATCCGCAGGACGTCACTGCCTACCAGCTCGGTGTGTTACGGACTCTTCACGACTCAAGGTTTGTATGATGCTATAAAGATGAACGGCATTAGACCAGAGCTACCTCCCGTACAGAACAAAAGGAAAGAGAGAGAGGCATACAGTATTATTTTACATCAAAATGCAGTGTTTCATTTGACACTGAAGCAGCCCTGGAGGAAACTTAGGAGGGATGGAGAGAAGAGGTGTATTCAGAAGGCAGAAATCGAGGACACAATTTTTTTCATCCTCTCCTGAGCATTTCATTTTGTTTCCACTTTGGAATGTGATGATTCCGTTGTAAATAGGACTTTCTTTCTAGGGACCATGTTGGTAATCAGAGCAGATAGCTCCTTCAACGTGAGGAATTAGTTCAGGCACAAGCAGCTAATGATCACCAATATGTCACTGTGGTTGAATTATTAATCAACTACAATAGGAGCAAGAGAGGATGTAAAAATACCAAGTATCGTAAGCAAGAAATGAGAAGAGAGAAAGCAGGGAACCATATCGCCAGAGGGTAACATAAATAGGACATTGTTCAAGTGTGTTATCAAAGGAGAATACAGCAGCCCATGTAAGAAAGGCGGGCTGATTACAGAATGCGCATAAAGATCTTAAAATTAGGCCAAAGTTTGCAAGTTCAAATTATTTTAAGTTGGATACTGAGATCATTGGTCTTGTTTTAGAGTAGCTGAGGAGCTATAGCTTTTGTCAAAATCAGTGCAAGCTACAGTTTTTCAGCAATTTCGGAAGTTGTGAGCACTCAGGATCCTCACCATATTCTGCTGACTCTGAGCTCGTTAGCCACAGGAATTAAAAGGCATTTCAGGTTAATGAAAATACTTGGTGGAAAATAGAGGAAATTACTTTCAAGATTCTGTTTGGGAACAATCAGCCTGTGGTTTGTAACTGGATCTGGCAGATGAAAGAAAAATGTGAATAAGGTAGCTGAAAAATTGAGGGTAGCCTAAACTGGAGTTCACAAGATCTTTACAGAGAGAACTGTAAGAAGCACCTAAAAGGGGGAAGAGAAAAGAAAGTCAGGGGGAAAAAAAACCACTAAGTCTGTAAAGTTTGCTTCAACAATGCAGTTTATGAGACATGTCTATGAAGGGCACGTGGCATAGATTCTACTCTACAGCACTTCTTCAGAGCAAGGCAGGGCAAGAAGAAAACTTTGGAAGAAAATCCAGACTACAACCATCAAGACTGAAATTAGTAATATCTTCACCAACAGCTATCAGCTGCTGACATCTAATCGTTGAGTGAGTCATGATTGTACACACAGCAGAACAAGCTACATTTAGCTAAAAGGAGAGGAGATTCAGGTGGGTATAACTACAGTTCAAAAGCATACCCATCTGTGTGCATATTTTGCCACTTCCCTCTTTTGAAATGCCGTATTAATTATGAAAAGTTATTTAAACAGAGTACATTGCAGCCATAACTGTCTGCGAGATACAAAGCCAGGAAACACTATAGGTAAAAATAATCACAGTAACTCACCTGAACTAGAAGAGCGTGCCTTTTCAACACGTATTTCTGAGAAGCCATGTGGATGAAAGTCAAGCCAATGCAAAGACTGTACAGAGGTTCATCTGGGTTTGCACGAAAGGCTTGCACATACTGTCCTAAAAGCAAATAATTGAATCAAGACGTTTGTTGTGAAAAGCATTCCTTAAGAATTTAAGGGCAAAAAAGAAAATCTTCAAATTAGAAGTGTGAACTAAGAAAAGAAATAGTTTAATATGCCTACAACAAAATACACAGGAAAAAAACATGAAAGAAAATTACGTATTTTCAGCACTCCTTGGATTCTGGAGGGAGAATGCCGACTGTGACGTAAAAATGTAAGCAGAAAACAATCAGGCCCAAAAGGCAAACATGGTCCTTGCTGGAGGTCCTTGCTGTATGCTGGAGGCCACATGTCTTAAGTGTGACATTTGGAAGGCTTGACTGAAAGTAGTAGGTTTACTCCAAAGCCCTGCTTAAAATGTCCAACTAACTTTATTTGCTGTTTAAATTGGTCTGTTTCTGTCCTTCTTATTCTTTATTATCATCAGCCTTCAATTATCTTTGCAAGTTACTTATATTTGCAATGTGTGCTAAACTTGAAACGTGCCAGCTTAATTTTTATTAGCAAAACTCTTTAGCAATGCTTTGATTTGTGTACAATATAATTAAAGCTAAGTAACACTGTGAAGGCACCTATAATTTTCTGATGTATGAAAAAAATTGCTTTAATAAATATTTCTCAGAACAAAACATTCCCTTATTATATTTGTTAATATTAGAACATTAATCATATTACCAAGAGCATGCTTGAAACTGCCAGATACAAACGCATTATGCCCGTTTAGGACACACAATGCGTGATTATCAGGATTTTTCAGCATCAAGCGGAGACAAAAGCGATGGTGACGGACATCCTGAGACTGCATAGTAACTTGATTGAAGATATTCCAGAGCTGAGGTTTATTGACATTTTCCATTACCATGATTCTATAGAATGAAAAGTATACAAGAAATTAGTAAATGCTATAGAGTAAATACTGTACCTGCAATAAAACCTCAACAGTTCAGGGAAGATAACAAAGAAGAGACAGTCAAAGAGCAGGTCAGTGACTGTGGCAAAGTTGAGAGTGAAAGACAGAACCAATGTTTCTGGCCAAATCAACCAACCTACTGCATTACGCATTTTTTGGAATCGGAGGCTATCAGAAAGCTTCTTAAGTTTCAATAGCCTTACCTGCTTTAGCAAAAGCTGAAAAGCCTGCCTCCTTTAGCAATATTTTCAGCAGTATGACTACAGGCCTAGTGGAAGCAATCACAGAAGATATTGCTCTACCTTCTCAGTACCCCACCTGATATAGTTGTATGCTTTTCTGAAGTTCTTGTCCAGAATCGCAGCAGAGAGCCCAAAGTATTCCAGTTCCTTGCGCTTTTGTCTATCATCATAAAATGAGTAATATTCCAATGAGGAATCCACTAGTAGCTCTGCCTCCTTGTACCGGGAGAGGTCACACAAGGAATATATAGCCTTCAGGAGGAGGTTCCACCAGTCATCTTTTGTCAGAACACTCGTGAGAACAGCAAAAATTGCTAAAAATATCGAAGTCAGTAAGTTGAGAAAATTAAAATAAGAGAGCTAAACTCTTAAAATAAAAAGATGCATACATCAAACTGATCTTTTCAAAAGTATCCTAGCATTAACAGGTAAAATAAAGATAAAATATTTACTTTTTTCAGTTTAAGTAAGTGCAGTTCGTAAAACACCAGCAAAAAATGAGTCAAAACTTGGGAACAAATGTCAAGAAATACACACAGTTCAAGCTGTAAACATGCTACATGAATGCATTAAAGTTCCTCTTCCTAATCTACCAAATGGTGCTTAAGAATGTGTAGTCTGGCTCAACCAAGTCTGGGACGGTTAAAAAAATTACACCACTTTTAAGACATATATTTCTATTATGTTCTAGATTTGCGTGTATTATATTTGTACTGAGGAGAATGTTGGACCATATGATCTCTGGAGGTCCTTCTCAATCTCAATTATTTTGTAATCTTACTATTTTTCTCTGAATGGGGATTGTTCTCTTAAATTATATTATCTCCATTTTTGCTGCCTTCTTTGTCCTAGAAATAAAGCAATGTTAACACGAACTGCATAGATTTAGCATGCAAAATAGTAACGTTTGTTTCATTTTTCAGAACTAAGGAGTCCATCTTGTTGCTTTGTTTTTAATAAACATTTGTTACCTTTCGCATCGCAATTTGCTGTCTCTTGGTCGTCATTGTCAGAAATTTTATCCCTCGACACCTTAATAAGATAGAGGTGTCTCTCTCCAGATTTGGAACTAGATATCAAACACACCTGAGCTCTGCTCATTGCTACCTGGAAACAAATTTAAGGGCAGCATTTCAGCTTACATTAATACATCCTATGACAAAGGCAGCTTTTTTGCCAATCCATCTTGCTCACACTGCACACCAAAACAGTCTGCAACTTAGAAACACCACAATAAAGCAAGAACATGAGAGAGAACATTCCCGAGAGGAATGTTATCTCTGCATTGTCTCATGCTCCAGTGCAAACTGGGCTATGCAAAAGAAAGAGACAAACTCTTTAAATGACTTAAAAGACCTTTCCTGGGATTGGAACATCTCTGTATTTATTGAAAGCAAAATTATTTGCATAAAGGCGTAACAAGAACAATGCCTTTCTGTATCAGTTTCAGAAGTTTGTGGATAGTCAGCTATTCAACCAATGTAATATAGTAGTAATGGCTCTGACCATATGGATAAAACTGAGGTCTAAATATTCCCCTCCCTCTCTCCCTATTTAAAAACAAACAAAAAAACAATTAACGCAAAGCCACCACTACTGTATTTAGAGGCTAAACAAATTCTTCTTTGGTCATTTTATCACAAGAAAACATTAAAAAAAATATAAGAAATTCAAAGGAAAATTCTTGAAATAGAAGCTAGTATCAACACTTCAAGAAAGCACTATGCTGACTGCTAAAAAGGTAAGAAGCAGCTTTAGTATTCAGTGTGTTCACTGTACAGTGAGAAACGGGGAGCTGAAGTCACTGTCTTAAGAATTATACACACAAGTGGTCCTCTGTTCTGAACACTACAGGCAGGAACACCAATATTATAGACTCCCTGCTAGATTATTGTCTAACAAAATTATGAAACCATTTGCATATTAAAAACACTAGCTTTCCTCCTGAGTTTGTTGTCGCTTGTCTCAACCCAACTCATAGCTGTTCCATTTCTTAAAGTGTAGCTGTAAAGACTGGCTTACCTTCAACAGCATTGCCAGCATTGTAAGTAAGGTGTCTATGTAACCATACATTTTGCCTTGGGAATACAACAGCGTCGAACGATGGAGGAGCAGTTTTAATTCCTAGACAATATTGAACATTATTATTCAACCTATTGCACAGAGAGTGAGTTTATGAAACAAACAATTTTGACTCAATACAGTACTAATAGGATTGTAAAAGCTTCTAGAAAGCTGTGAGAATCTTAGCAGCAGCAGGTAAGATCTCCCTAAACTGCCCTGCAGTAATTACTGTTTCAAATTCTCAAATTTCAGAGAAATTCGGCGTAACTTTTACCTATAGTGAAAGGGCTGCTGGAGAGGGGATATAGAACCTTTGCTACACCATCAGTTACAATCAGTAGAGGCCAAACTGTAGCAACTGCTGATCAACTTGATGCAAAGTGACCGGCATCAAGACTGATTCTCAGTGGCCAAGTGGCTGAGAGGGGAAATACTGATAAAACAGTCAGGGAGAAAGAGCCATAAGGACTCATCCCTGATACTCTGTAATGAATCACTCACTGTGCTCTGAAGGCTCACCATCCTGTAGATAAGTAAGTCTCAATCCCTGTTGCTATATAGTTGACATCTTTGACCACTACCATAGTTTAGCAGAATAATATATCCTAAACTGGAAGCACAGAACACTTTACCCACCTGTTGGGCAGCGTTAGCGTCCTGAGCCAGTGTATCTGGATCGTACATTGGTTCCAGAGCCTCCAGAGCTTTTTCAGGTCGGCCCAGCTGCTGCTGAAGTGTTGAAAGTGAGATTCTTGCATCCAGATGCAATGGAGCAAGATCAACAACTTTGGCATAGCTCTCTGCAGCACGCTCCATGTGTCCCAAGGCCTTCAAGCACTCTAGAAATACCATGAACAACACAATACACTTAAATGGCAGAAAAAAAAAATATTTCAAAGCTTGCAAAATAGTTAATACACTTTTCAGATACTTTTTCAGTTAAAACCACCCAAAACATGCATTATTAAAGTGAAAATAGTCAGAAATATGTACTGATGCATCCACGGTTTCACTTAAAGCATCACCAGTTGACACAGGATGGAATGCAGAATAGATGCTGTTTCACTTACATGAAAATAAAGTATTTTTAGCTGAAGTAAATTTCAGTCTATGTGAAGAACAAGAAAATGCTCCATGACAGGGTTGTCATAATAAACTCCAATTATAGTTCTGCAAATACCAATTATCATTCAACATGTGAATCTAAAATTCCAGTGATCTTAGATAAACGTCCCTGGAAATGCTCAGCATTGTATTATCATCTCTCAGCACCACATCTTCAGCAATCCTGTTTCTTCTCACCCGCATGCCGAAGCCAGACAACAGCCAAGTTGTATCGTTCTGAACAGACAAGGGAACTCAAGAGAGGCAGCGCTGAGTTGTATTCTCCAACATCCAGAAACGCCTCTGCAACGTCCAAATACAAGTCACCCATTTCTTCTGGATTTTGCTCCACCAGAGTGGTCAAAAGAGGCTTTGAAAGAACCAGACAAAACACTAAAAGCACAAATAACCAACGAGAATATTTCTTGAAGATACGGTTATTGGAAGCTTACATTTTATACTATGATTTTTATTCTAATTGCATTGTGAACTACAGTTCTTTCATTTAATGTTAGTTTAAAAGTGAAAAACAAAGACCTGAATTTCAGAATTCCTGAAAAAGCCACATTTTGCTATTCTAGACATTTCACATCCAATGGGTGAAAGTGCCCATCAGTGAGGTGTGCTCTTTCTGAAACAACAGACTTCAGATTTAGTAAGGCTTTAAAACAAAGCGAAGATGTGTTCCTTACTGTTCAACAGCTCTGCAATGTGTGGTCCTGGGCCTGTCACAGCACACAGGCTATGATTTACTGTGCTTTAGTAAACACTTCCCACTGGAGGCAAAATTTATAGGAACAAAAATAGTATTTCTGCTATTACAGGTTTGCTAAGTTTCTCTCTTGGAGTGGGAGGGAAGCAAAAAGAATCTCTGCGGCTCTCTCAATGACCTCTGTCATATGAAGACAGGAAAAATTACTTGTTTTAGTAATTTATTACTAAATTAAATTAATTATTTTAATTATTTAAATTAATTAAATTAATTATCCCCCAACTTCTGAGTTGGTTTCTACTTACATTGAGCGGCTCTAGGATATTCAAGTGAACCAAGCACACCATCAGCTTGACCGTGATGTCTATGGGAACACCCTCAGGTATGCTGCAGCTGACCTTCTCCACAGCTGTGAGAAGATAAAGAATTTATTTCTGAACCCATAGGCTTTAAACAAGCACTTCACAAGCTCCACATCTCCTCCTGGCCATGCTCAGCCCCAATGAAGAAAACGTATTCTCACTGACTACCAAATGTTGGTGTAGGCCTGCCCTCTCCCCTTCTTCTCTATCTTTGCCTATAGTTGGAACAATTTGTTCCTACTATCTCTGATCCCGGTAATTTCATCTGAAGTATCAAGTGCTGTCAGTCTGCATCGACTTCAACAGCAGGATCCTGCAGGATGTGCTTAGAGCCTTCGCCCTCTTAAGATGTGCTTGTTTCATAAAGCTTTTCTTTAGCAGTTTATGCACCCGTACTCTCTTCTGCTTGCTTTCTGCAGGAAATACCCTGTATTAAGGTAGTTGTTCTTATTAAGCTAAGATCCCCGTGTATCACGGATCTGACTGTATACATTGTTAAATACAGTAAACTACAGAACTTTCACAACACATAAGACAGAATGCAATCCAATGACAATGTAAACATGAGACAAAGTAGTTACCCATGAGAATGCTAGCAAATTACAGGTCATACAGTAAAACTCCGTTATTGTACTCCCTTCACATGCAGTCATGACACCTCCTTAACTACCCTGTTTCTTCTTCACCTTAATTCTTACATCTGACATTCAAAGAGTGATTGCTATAAAGTGAGAAAACTGTGATTTCCAACATAAGACTGCCCTATTACCTTCTACATTCACATCCAAGTACTGCAAATCACAACATGCAGATTAATTCATCATTCTCTGAACATCTTAATGGCCAGCATGAGAGTAACTATTCACCTACCAATAAATTCTTACAAAATGAAAATTTTCTTTTTGAAGCGGGTAAGCCCTGGAAGAATGCTTTTGGTTTTGGTGGCTGGTTGGGTTAGAAGTAAGTTGTGAGTAAGAAAGACAGTACACAAGAAACCTTTTTCTGGATCAAGCCCTATTTCTCTGCTGTTAGAAGTCTTTCCCAATTTTTACATGATTGCAACCTGGTTCCTGAGCATACGACCAGTTCATAGACTTGTATGAAATTTAAAATTTAAATTACTTACCTGCAGCACTGGATTCTGCAACTGGATGACTTTGGTCTTCAGTCACTGCCTCCTGGCTTTCCTGAGTTTCAACCACTGCCCCTGTATCTTTTTAAAAAGATTAACAGATTACCCTAGTAGAACCAGCTAAGCCAAAAGTTACTCAATTTTGAATCCATACTTGATTAGTAGCTTACTCTGAAAAGTGGACTTTTTTCTTTTTTTTTGAAGGACAGCAGAGCAGGAAGCATTCAGAAACATTATAAAGCAACAGAGGGCAGGGAACCAAGCTCTTGGGTAGTTTAGAAACTTTGTCTTACAAAATTACACACCCCAGGCAACTTGGCAACACTGTGTTTTAATTCCTAGACTCATTATAGTTTTGCTTCTTATAAATTATCTGTTAAAAGTCTCTATCAGGACAGTTGTTCATTGATCAACTGTATTTTTACCTGGTCCATTAAAGCAAAAAACCAATAGAAATATCTTTTATTACATTGGGTTTGGATCAGATTGCTGAAACAACCGACTAGCTTAATCGTAGAACAGACTGTCTGCTTACGGAGTTGGCATGCTGCGATCATTCTACAGCCCAAACAAACATTTTCAGAACTAAGCGATGACTTTCACAAAGCAGGCTTCTCGAAAACAACCTACTTCATTCAATCACAAGCTAATAGCCCTAGATTTCTATATACCAAAACATTTAAATGTTTAATAACAGAAGTAGGATTGAAGAAGAATATTATTCTCAGGTCAAAGGATGATTTTCTTGAGTATAGATCCTACTAAACTTATCTAATATTTTTTCAGAAGCTATTTAGCTGGCAGAAATAACTGGCCTGATGTGAACACTCCAAGGAATGTTTAGAACTTTAAAAGGCCTCCAGTTGCCTGGAGAGCAGTCCTTGTCATTAATGAGTCAGCAGGGCTAATTGGACATCAGAGTAACTCCTTATAGAAAGCTGAGGTCGTGCCATGTAACTCATTAAAAACACTGAAAAGTTTCAAACGAGAAAAGCCTGTCAACATGCATTAAAATATAGCCATGAGTTGAAAACGTAACGGAAAGAAAGATGTCATATTAGATGATCAGTAGGGTCATACTAACCGCTTGATAGCTTCTTACCTTTTTTCTCCTCAGTTGCACTTTTTTCTGATACTTTCTTTTCAAGTACAATTCCGGCAAAATCTGTAATAACCTAAAACAGACAAGTAACTCAGATCATTTTAAAGATGTGAAGGATATATGGAGTAACCAGCCCACATGGCAGTTGTTTTAGACATTACAAAATTTATCAGAAGAAAAGCTGCACTCCTTTCACATGGCCTTATAGTACTGAGTTTGATGACCTTATTTCTTTGTCCACTATTTTTTGACTACTTAGATCATCCAATCAGCATCTCTTTTGCAAATACAACAGTTACTTTTATCATAACTAGAGAACTTTTTAACCTTTATAGCTTCTTTTAATGCCTTTTGGAAGCCAGAAAAAGAAAGCAAAGCAGCAGGTAAACAGATGAGCTCTCCACCGATCTTTCCAAAATGCTCCAAGGATTCCTCAGACTAATACATTGCAAGGAAACCGTATGGTTTGTCTCAGTTAAAAAAAAACAAAACCAACTGAATAAAATTGAGCTACGTACTGGCATTTTACAACAGCTCGGGTCACATACATTATGACCTCGATAAAACCAGTATAATTCAATAGAACAACTCATTAAAAAAATAAAACCCAAAGACAGACAATTCAAGACATTCATTTGTCAATGGGGATGCGCGAGGGGGGAAATGCACAAGTACAAAGGATGTTGGTCTAAGACCCAATCGAGTTTGGTATTTTTGTCCGTGAATTGTAAAGTAAATCTTTAAGTCACTACTGTTGCCAAAACAAGAGTGACAAACACACAGTACATGGCCCTTAGAGGAACATACCAGATGATTGTCTTACGACAATTATTTTTTAAAGGCTTGGTTTACCAGCTCAAATACAGATTCAGCTATTTAGGAAGAAGAATCACATGAATAGACCTGAGGAGAACCATCAAGAAGAAAAAGGGGAAGTTCTACGATTGAGTACTGCATTAATAAATCTGGCAGCTGAATACTCTGTACATAAAATTGACTGTTTGATTTTTAAAATAGGAAGAAATATAGAGAAGGGTCAGAGGACTTGTTTGCAGGGTAGTGATGCTTTACACAGACAGAGAGAGATCTAGATAAAATCTTAAGGAGAAAATAAAAAGAGGTAATTAATATCAGCAAATAAGAACGTTCACAAGGAGAAAGTCCCAACTATTAGCGTCTCTTCAATCCACCTGGGAAAGTATAACAATGGCCAGATACTAAAGACCTTCCTCTCAAAGCCAGACCAAATCAACTGGGAAACATGCCTCAAAAGTGAGGGTTAAAAACCACTTGAACAAATTGGGAACAGATAAGCATTCTTCTCCAATTCCTGATGCCTCAGAGTCAACATGTACCGTCTTTCTGGAATGTGTGCTTGATGCTTAATTAACGCATAAATTATTTGTTGTAACACAAGTAAGCCAGATAAAGCAACAAGGGTCTGCATTTGAACCATTAGACCATTCAGTGTCACCCTTTTAACCTTCAACTTAGAAAATTACCTTTGCTGGTAGTACTCACAAAACCAGCTCATAGGTCTTCTCTGGCTACTAACGTTATGGCAATTGTAGAGAAGGAGAGGAAGGGTCCCAAAATTTTAAATGTGGAACAGCATACAAGTCTATCAGCCCCCAACTTATTAAATCAAGCCATTAGCTTCAATGCTAATTACTACAGAACTAACACAAAATAGTCTGTATCTGATCAGCTCTATCACTGTAGAAACATGACCATATTTAAGCACTACAGGAACATCAACTGTCCATCCTGATTGGCAAAGAAGTGCTGAACACAATATAGAAATGCATTTAATTCTCCATACCGCCAAAGCTTTGTCATACTGTTTGGAAGAAATATATAGTTCGGCTGCAATATTGACATCTTCCATGGAGACAAGGCTCTGGTGTTTAGTAAAGGCTTCTTCTATTATCTCAATAGCAGAGGTCACATCGTTTGCTTCATAATAACTCCTATGAAACACAGACATGAGATGCTAAGCATTTAAGATAAATGACAGTATGTACACTGAATATTAGCAAAACCATTTTTGTATTTATTTTTGTCTATTATAAAATATTTTTATTAGCAAGAGTAAGTTACAAAAGACAGTTAAAAAGAGGGTGTTTCTTCCTTTGTTACAACTGTATGTATGACAATTTTATGTATGACAAATAATTACCATTATTTTCTGCCCTGTACGTTAGGACATCACTCGGGTTTTCAACATCCCCCACCTCAAGCCAGGTATCAACGATCTATTGCATTAACCTTGTTTCAGAAAAACCTTCACTAATAATATTGTTACAATACACTTCCTCACATTTGTTTTGTGCATTTCACAACCACAGAGATCAAAAGACTTAACAAACTGCTTGGAAACAGGCCAGTAACAACTTTCTACAAGTTATGCATATGAAAGCTGACATATAAAGTAGTTAAACGGCTTACTAAAAACTATGATAAGAGAGCTACACCACAAGCCTCCTCTGTCTCAGGCAAGCTTCTATGATTTGATCTGCTCTCATTAGCAAAAAAGGGGAGGAAGCAGATTTTTACCCGCTCCAGAAATGAATCACAAATGACGTATAAACTCTATCCCGTTGCAGATGGTTTGTACTTCAGATTGAAGAGTTTGTTTCATTCAGATTTGCTGGCGATACATTTCCAGGTCTCTAGTGATATTACACAGATAAAAAATGTATTGCATTTGCATATAATTGTATCCTATTGGCATTTTTTTCAGTAATCAGTATTTGCATTTTATTCTCTTGCTCTAAGAGAACGCAACACTTCTAAGATGATGCATTGATCCTACACAGCATAATTCACACATCTCAGGCTTCGGAAACATCACAATAGTTGGGAAGCGCATGCTTGCGTGTGGCTCACCCCGGTACTCCTTGACTTCAGCTGCGTACCCACCCTGAGTCAGCTGCAGAGCTTATTAACACCAGGTTTTGAGAAACTCTGGAAAACCAAATCACAGTATTTTTACGTCCAACTCACTTTGCCATGTCTCTAGCCAACTGCATAAAGCGCTCTCCATCAGAGGGAGACAGGAGATTCAAAATACGCCTGTAGCCATCCATAGCCATCTTATGTTCCCCCAGTTGTTCATACAGGCTTGATCTCTCCCATAGGTAACGCACATTGGATGCGTCGTATTTCAGGGCTACAACAAGAAAAAGCATGTTAGTAGGCTAGTTTAGGAAAAGGCAACAATGGATTTCATATTCATCTACCTGAACAGACAAATGTTAACGGACACACACAAGCTTTTGTAAGAAAAGAACATCCGAATGTCCTATATTAAAGATTCATTAATCTTTCACCGAAGTCTGTACAGAAGTACCAGAACCTTAGCAAACTGCAGCAAACTAAATTAGAAAGCAGAAGAAAACAAAATGATTGCCATTAGCACCTAAAATTGATTTTAAAATATTAAAATGGTTGCTACACTACCTTTTGTGTAGCAAAAAACAGCCTGTTTAATATTGTCCTGTTCCAGTGACATTTCTGCTAGTCTAACCCATTCCTCAGTATCACTAGGATTTAAGTGAGCTGCAATCAGTTCAAACTGCAATGACTTCTCCATATCACCCTGGTCTTCATAGATCATGGCAAGAGTGGAAAATGGCTCGTGAGCAAGAGGAGCTGTGTAAAGACAAAAAGAATGATTAAGAACTATTGTTTTCAAACCACTCTGAAGACAAATAACTTGCCTTTCTGCAAACAACAGGTATCAGAATTTTATGAAATATCAACATTGCTCTGCTTAAATTCAGAACAAACTTGCAGACAAGCTTCTGATTCCTTTTTATAAATTATTAAACAGCCTGACTGAACCTAACAGCCACTTATACCATTATGCTACATTGTAAGTCATGCTGATGTTTATACCTTGGTTCCACAAAAACAATAAAAGCAAACTGTGCAAAGCTAAGTAAAGGCCCAGCCCTCTACAGAATTAGGGTGCTTGTTTCTTTTTATAAGCAAAATAATAAAGGAAATGCACTACCTACTCTTAATTCCACACTACTTATACAGTGACATTCCTTGTGCTGAATATTTTCATCATCAGTGAAGCCACACTGAATTTTCCTGATGCTCATGGCAATTTCACCCCATCCTTAAAGCCCAAAAGTTTTACCATTCTAACATACCTTGTCGAATGATTTCCATGCACATTAGGATAGCCTCCTCACGTTCTCCTCGAGCAAACCTGATATTGGCCTCTCCCATCAGACCCCTCAAGGCACGGGGAAGTTTGCTGCGAGGTCTTTTCTCCTAAATAAAAAAAGGATATTATTTCTACTGAGGATTCAGTTGTGCCCAAATTCAGGAGACATCAGTCACACTTGTGCTCAACACAATCTAATAAAAAGTTATTTAAGTACTTGCGATATTAAAATGACTGACCAAAATATTTGCTAATTTTCATAACTGACACAGTAACTCTGATATCTAACACAAATACAATTCAGACACTAGAAAAACTCACTTCATTATTTTTGAAAGTTTTCAAAGAGTAATCTATGCAATTTTTAAAAAAAAAAAAAGACAGGCAACAACAACATAAGCAGGAGTATCCTACACACAATTATTTTCAGGCAAGTTTCTCAGCAAGTAGCTAAAATCACACAAACTGGCATTTGTGCACTATGCTTTAGGAGATACAGGGAAGTTACATGAAAGTTTAAATACTTGCTTTCATCATTTTCTTGGTCTCTCGATTAAGTACCATCTCCAGCACAAAAACGTCTCCAGCTGTGGGTTGCTCAGTAGTTTCTTCCTCCTCTTCTTCCTCTTCCTCTTCATCCTCCTCCTCCTCTTCATTTTCTCCAAGCATGGATGCAAAGACCCGATGAACAGATTTACTGACGCCATCTGAAGTTTCTCCTGGTTGAGAAAGAAGCAAAAAAGGTTTATGATTATAATCAAGAGTACAGGCTGCTTATCAGGACAAGTGCAGAGAAAACCACAATTCTTCATAATTAGTAGTCCACTTGAAACAGTTATTCTATAAGAAAAAGGCCTACAGAAATGCAGAAAAACTATTAACAACCTCTTTGGTTTTAAAACTCTGCATTATTCATCACCAATGCTTAGTATACCCCAGCCTCTAACATTTTTTGGATATTTGAAGTGAAAGCATGGAGGAACACACAGAGCAAAGCAGCAGTTTACTCAACATTTTTCTCAATCCACAGAAAGAAGCATATTAAAGCAATTTTCAAGCATTGAACTGGTTGGATGGAATAAAGCTTTCCAGCTGAAGAGGCTAAGTGAGCAGACAATTATACTAAACAATAATGCAGCAACCAATTTTTAGAAGTAATTTAAAAGAAGATCTTGTAACCATTCTATCTATGACAATAAGTACCTCTTAACGTGTGTAAATAAAAAATCCAGATTATTCACATTTCTCCAGAAAAAGAAATAAGAAAATTCTTTAAATAACAATATGTATGTATATATAAAATATAAATATGCTTAAATCATATGATTTTAAAAATTTTCACATTTTTTAATTACAACTTTTCATTACTACATTAACCCAGGGTTATAACTGCCCACAAGTCTATATCTATGCAAAATACCAAAATATGTAGTGTTGAAAGGTTTCAGCTGGGGTATTGGGCATCTAAAGATTTGATTAAAGAATAACCACAGTATTAAGTTGGGACTGAAAAATAAATCTATCCTATATTGCATATATACAAGAGGAAATTGGGCACTACACCTGAGTTTATAGGTGGGTTTTTGTGGGGTTCACAGAATCACAGAATTTTCAGAGTTGGAAGGGTTCTTTTTTTTTTTTTGACTTGGATATACTTAGTTATTTTTCTTCTGACTGGGACATTAAGCATCTAAAAATCAAGACTTTTCTTCCTCCCATCTGAAAAAAACTAATTATTACTTTAATTTCCCTTTTACTTCAGTCTCCTCGGCTGCAGGAATCATCTGAACGTTGATGCAGATTAGCTCTTAAGATTCGTGTATCAAAAGTGATTTTAACAAGGACCTTTTCTAATGTTTTTCTTCTGAATATCCTAAGTTTGATTCTAATAGCAACTCCTTAAATAGTGATAAACATTATCAATGCTTCCTTGATTCTGACTGCTCTTGAGACTTGTGTTCTCTGCAGTAAAAGCAGAAGTAACACTATCACACAAATCTATCAGGATATATCTTTTCTTAGATAAGGATCACGTCCATGAAAAAAAGATGTAACAGACTGGGTGGAATATAGAGCAGGAAAGAACAGCTTGGAAGTATTTCAGAGACATCAGCAAAAAGAAGGTGTCACCAAGGAACCACAGATATCTGGCTGCAACCACACTTTCAGTGTTCATTTTCTGTCCTTCTATGATGAGGTCTGGCCATACTTTCAAAATCAAGGAACCACTGACGCACATTTTAGGTGAAACAATTTAAGGCCTATTTAACAACCAAGACAACAAGACAAAAAAATCGCACTTTGCTATCTCACAGCATTGGCAATCCCACAAGAATATGCCCTGAATATGCATGGGGAACAGCTTCTGAAGAGAGGATATCTGAAACAAGACCGCAGCGCTCTAAATCCCAAGCTGAAATCCAGAACCTGAGGCATGGGATCAACAAACACTGACACAAACTAGAGAGAGAAGTGCTCCTTCGGCCACTTCCTGCATATCCTTTTGCTACGTAGGAACACCAAGGAAGTTAAGCTTATTTTCCTAAGGCATCTAAGGACAGATTACTACCCCAGTAACTGCACAAAGAAAGCCAGCCAGGGAATCTAGCTTGGAACATCTAGCAGAAAATAAGGAGAGAAATAAATGTAGGCACTCTAAACAGGCCAAAAGACAACCGAGCAAGAGAAAAAAACACACATAAAAAAAGAAACTCCTCTTTTTAGTTATTTTATTTCACTCGGGATGACAATGGAAGAAGGCAATACTGACAAAAGAGAATGAAATATTCTGAAACATTCAAGTCTCAGCAAAAGACTAGCAAAGAGATGGACAGGAAAAAAGCCAAAACAGAACAGACAGAAGACTTTTTGAGATAAGTTAAGAACTTCAAATTATTTGTAACTCTAGAGAGAGAGTAAATAATTGAGCCCACATGGTTAACAAGCCAGGAGGGTAAAATGGAGGGTTTCCCAGAAAAAGATGCCTAATTGACCAGACCCAGTCCCTTAAAAACACGGAACAAAGTTAAAACCCTGGCTATGACTTGGAACATCCTACAAAGCTACACATTCTAACAATGTGCTTCAATACCCATAGGTTCAAAAGAAGCAGCCAGGTATTTATTAAAAGTCAGCTATCAAAGAGCAAATACTTTTCAAGGACCCTTTAAATACATTTTTCACTGAAATTATTATGTTAACATTTACCATCAGTTTCATCCTGACTTTGGGATTTTCCGGATGCTTTTCTGGATGAAGATGGAGCCTCTACATCTTCAGTGTTTTCATCAGCAGATGCATTTTCACCATCCTATGCACAACAACAATATTAGTTATCAACTTTATAACATGACATTCCTATTTCCCCTAATATTTACAAGTAGCATTTAGACCACGGGTTTCCAGCTTTTGCACAGCTAGTGAAACTGGTGGAATAAGCGCGATATTTTTAAATGAACAAAACCCAGCATTACTTGCTTTCAAGACATTTATATTCCTATCAATGTGGGGTGACTCAGATGGTGACTGTTCGCATTACTTTTGACTGAAGAGAATAGTCCATTGGTTATTTGGCATTACAGTGAGGTAAGATGACATGGTTGACTGTATTAAATAAAAAGTTACAGATGCATGACAAATGCTTTTAGAAGCCTCCTTTTTTAAACACAAAACGAAATACCAAAATAGCACTTGTAAACGCAGTAAGAAGGTTGCCCTAGGATATCACTTGTCCTTCCGTGACAGCTGAGCTCTGCTGAATTTGCTCTCTGACGACTAGGAAATACAGAAATTCAGTTGTATTTTGGCATAAAGATGTCAAAATTAAAGTAACTACAATACTCCAGTCAAGCATACGGAATTTCCCGTAACACCTCCATCTGCTTACTTTTAGACACAAGGCTGCATCTCCCTGTGTTTATTGCTGCCAAGAAGCCACAACGATTCCCAAAAAGGGATCAAACAATTCTTAGATCTCACACAGGAAGATGGTGGGGGCAGCGGCAGCAGTACACGCTGGATGATTTTACACCAAAACCCGCTTCTGCTCATTGCTCCAGCCTAAAGAAGGAAATAATGGCGGTGGTGCCTGAAGGCTTTTGCCAAGGCCAGGGACACAAGCCACACTGGCACGAACCAACATGCTGAAGAGAGACCACCACCAAAAGGCGGACGCTCCCCTGAACAACCTGCTCTACCAACCAGCACCTAACGACCCTCGCAAATTAAAGTCAGCTGCTTAGAATTTTTGCACAGAAATTAACAATTGGGTAGACAGTAATCCATAGCTAAGCGCAGCAGCACTTAGCACAAACCACACACACAAGAGAGGAAGCCCCGCTGCTCCTGAAGCGGTCCGTGCCCTGCCAAGTGCTGTCATACAGGGAGGGAGCGGGCCGCGCCGCGCCGCGCCGGGCCGGGGGGGTGTCAGGCGGGGCAGACTCACCTTCTCGCGGCTCTTGCGCTCCTCTCGCCGCCGCTCGAACTCCTCGAAGGAAATCTTTCCCTCCAAGTAATCGATCAGCTCCGGGCTGAAACCCGACATCGCGCCGGCACCACCTGGCAGGTGGTGGTGGTGGTGGGGGGGAGCAGCCGCAGCCGGCGCAGGGGAACCTTATTCAGGGCAGGACGCGGGTCCCTCCGCTATGGCGCCCGCCCCGCCCCGCGCCCTCACGCAGGAGTTCCGCCCCGACACGGCCCGGCGCTGCCGCTTTAGGGCGGGTGAAGCATCGGCCTTTAAGAGGGGGCGGCCGACGCAGTTTGGGATGGGGGGAGGTTTCCTGAGCCGGGAGGAGGGGGTGTCTCCTGAGCCCGGGGGGCTGAGGGGAGCCGCGGAGGCGGGCGGGGCTGGTGTTCCTCAGAGGGGGCAGCGGCGTGAGGGCAGCTCCTCACTGAAAGGTATTAGATCACCTTTTATTTCCTCAGAAAAAGGTGGCATTTTTACACGAGAAGGGTTTCTTAACTTCATATCCGTGTAGGGTTATCGTGCAGGTGATTTATTGACTTAGGGGAGGGTGAGGAAGGGGTGTGAGGGGGCGGCGGGTGAGGCACAAGCGGCCATCGGGCCCCTGGGGCAGGTAGTGCCCCTTTCCCTCCAGCCACCAGAGAAACTGATTAAAAAAAAAAAAAGTGTCTGGGGTGAAAAAAAAAAAAAACATCACTGCAAAACAGTTTATGATGTCTGGCTGCAGTAAAGTGAAAGGTAACATTTATTTACCAATTTCCAACAAAGGCACGTAGCAGTAGTTAAAAGCACTCTGTTGCACTCGTCATTTATTCACATTTAAACAAACGCGACTCTGCTAGGTAAATTGTAACGGCCAAACATGACACATTTGTCAGTAGACAGCAAGTGTGCTAATTACAGCATGGCATCAGATTCCATAGGTAAAAACTGTGACAGTGAGGAAAATTTTAAATTGTCAAGTAACAGTTAAAAAGTCAAAGCAGTAATATTTTGCTGTGAAGGTTACCACTTTGCACGAAGTTCAAAAGTTAACGCCTGAAAAAGAAAAAATAAAAAGAAAGGATGAGAGACAAATACAGAAATATTTATATGCAATCAGGGTATGATCCAAACCAGGACCAGGTAACACTGGCTGAATCACCCCAGCAGACCTCTGCTTTCAGAAAACAGTTCTGAACGCTGAAGAGAACTACCGTGATCATTCTGTATTATGTAGGACAAATTACTTCCACCAGTCATTTTCTCACCATTGCTGTAACTTACAGTAGAGCTACAGCGTCCCTTTTAATGCATTTGTCAGGCACAATAGTCAGTGGGGTACATTTTTTTTCCCTGACACACAAACTCAGCAAAAAGAGAACTTGGTATTAAAATATGCGTGTAGTCTTCATTATTATTTGTGATAATAAGAACAGTGGAGCTGTGCTTTTGATTACAGAAGGAGATGTACTTAAGCAGGCAGAGAGCAGGACAGAGTTACAAATCCTAAGCTGAATATTGATTACAAATGAATCTCTAAGATACTGGGTAAATCACTAAAATGACTAGGTTCAAATCTTATTGAAATCTTCACCTATTTGTAAAATGGGAGAAAACAATTATTTAGCATTCCTCAGAACTGCCCGTATTCACTGACTCTCAAAATGAGGTACAAAGGGATTTATTTGTTTACAGAGTATGGTTATGCATAGATAAAATAGCTGAGAAGTGCCTGCTATAAATTGAGGCTGGATTCATCAATAATGCAAGCTTGACCCATTTCAATTTTATTTCATATTTAGAGAGATGTGAATAAGGTTGTAATCATTTTATTCAACCTTCAATTTTAGTAGTAAAAATAAGGAAAACAGCATGAATGGATAAAGACATAGAAGATAAAGTATGCTTTGTTAGTGTAGTATCTTATGTCTAAATTAACTTTCTTAATATGCATATATCACAGGAAATCATTAGTCTCAATTTATAATTTTGCTGATATCAATTACTTAAATAAAACCTGCATTCGCTATTATCTGTACATTTTCTGAATGCTTCTCCACATGAAAAAAGGAAGGGGGGGGAAGGGGGGAGCATAGTCTATATAGGTCTGCACAAGCACCGTGTGTTATTTTACCAAAGTAATAAATACCTCAAATTTCTGCCTCAACAATTTCAAACCAACTTTAGGCAAGAGTTAAGGTGCTACACTTTTAATTTCCTCTGAGAAAGAAGTTGTTTTTACACTTCAGACAGAAATGAGAATCACTTGAATCCAAATCCTTCACTTGGTTACATGTAAGAACGTTAGAGGAAAAGGCAACCTCTTTTACCTTGGTCAGCAACATCCTTCAGCCTTTGAAATAATTTGGAAAAGAATTTCTCCTTTCTTCATAATCTGCAAATGCAGAAGCAATAGGATCCGAGTAGAATATAACAGGCCTTGGTCCTTCATTGTTCATAGTGAAAGTAGCTGGAAACTTTCTGAGATCAAGACCCCTGCCCGAAAAATAAGCCTGGAGCGTTCTGAAAAACTGAACATATTTCATATGTGAAAACAGAGCATGCCCAACGGACATTAATTATTTCTACTGACAAAAAGTAGATGTAATATTTGTCCCTATGTGGGATTAAATCCTCTATTTTGATCATAAACTGGTACAATAGAGGCAATATAATTCAGACGTGTCCACTCTGTCCATGGCTTGTACACCTGACGCGGTGTCCAAAGGCCACCAACTTTTTACTGATCATCTGTGCTCCCCACTGAACCACAGAGGATTCAAACTGTACCCCTTATAAAACAGGCACAGCAAAACATTTGCCGAGGGCAAACAGTACAGTTATGTTACACGTTCCTCTAAGAGTGAGCAACAGGGGGCAATTGATTTCAACAGGCCCCTTAGATCACTTCAAAGTAGAAATTAATGCTTCTTAAAAACAACGAGGAAAACATTGTGGGAAACTGCTGTTTTTTTCCCTTCACAAATTCCTTATAAGATCTTGTAAATGTTCCCGTAATGATATTTTTCTTAACTGTAATTAACTTTCAGATCTTTAGTCACTATTCATGACAATGTCAGATGCAAACTTATTCGTACTTCCAGAAGATGAGACAACATGCAAATCAATAGAGTAGACATTTGAGAGGAACATAATAATCATTCCCCTTCTGTTTCATAAAACCAGTGATTGTATAATCAAAATACATTTTTAAAACTAAAGCTACTGGATAGAGATACGAGGAAGTTTTGTGCACTACAGCACACCAAGAATGTCTCTTCAGTTAAGGGGTACATCTTGACTGAAGAACGCTCATCCAGCTGTGGTTATTGACTATACAAAGTGCACAGTTACTAATACTACATTTAATGGGCCCCTCTTACCTTTAAATTTAGAAGATAAAAATTCTCATGATGGAAAACACAAAACCCACATAAAACTTCGGCTATCTTTCTTGCAGTATTTCCTTACCAGGTCTCTGTTTCTAGGGTTATCTAGAGGTTTCCACTTTTCTTCTGGTTGGAAAGGAGCACCCTTTGCCAATCCCCTCACAGCCAATACTGTATATAGACCCAGGAGCACCACTTTCCACATGTTGAAGAGGTGAACAGACTATCTGTAAGAAGGACAACGAACCAGACTCCTTAAATCCTACAGAGCCGTCACCAGTAACAAATAGAGCAAGCATGACAATCCAGTGGAGTGCTGAAAATAATTTATCCATGGCAAGGAAAACCTGCCTACTGCAGATTACATCTGTGTGCTATCGACTTTTTTGGTTTTATGATAACGTATTAGGAAGAACAAATTATTCTAAAGAAGTGTTTCCCATACCAAAGCTATTTCTAGACACTGGATTCTCTTTTCAAAAGGGAGTACTATGACATTTAACACAAAATATTTACATTTGTTATTACATACAGCCATTTTCATTGGCTGATTAGTTACAGCATCAGATATTTGCATTCTCCATGGAGCACACAAAAATACAGCTCGAGACCCAGATAGCTCAAGTTTCAAAACTGCATGAAATGAAAATGTATTACATGTATTAGTAAGTGCAATAATACAGTCTGGTATAATATACGAGAGACCCATTTCACAACTAGATTCAAGAAAAAAACACCACCTCCCTTTCATGTTCTTTAAAATAAAGCTTACCAGTGAATTTGGCTCTGGCTTGCCCCTTCTTGGTTAGTCTCCTTGTAATCTGTGAACAAACTGATCTCTGCACTTATATTTCTAGTGGACTGTAGGTGGGTGTCAATGACGTTAGCAGGAGTTCAAAAATACAGTAATGATTCCATTTCCATCCATGACATAAAGACCCTTGAGAATTTCATCCTTAATACTCTTAAGACCTGTTGCTATCGAACAGTGCAGTTCAAATTCCTCCTCGCTAAGCCATATTGCAGAAGATTGGTGGTAAGCATATAATAAGTTTAAAACAATTCCCAGCAGAGATAGCAGAGCTGTATCAGAATATTACTTTTAATTAAAAGTAATTAGCCATGTCTCTAGAATGGTGACTAACAGGCTGGTTGAATGGTTTTCCAGCAAGATGAGATATGGATCATTTTCTTGATGCTGGAGAGAGAAAAGTAACACCTGTTTCAAGATCCAAAATTGTATCATTTTAATGAAAGTGTTGCTTTCCTACCCTGATTTTATCGGCAGTCAATATCCTCCTGTCACAGTAGAAACTAAGACAAAGACTGCAAGCAGGACTATGTTAATTTACCTTCGCCTTATTTTATAGCATCCTTCATCTCAAAGCTGCTTGAATTTTTTGCTTATAATTTCATTATACTCTTCTCTCCACTATTTAGACGGTACTTTACTTAGTATCACATAAAATATATCACTAAATAGACGTTAGAGATTTTTGGTCATTATCTTACTCCACCTTATAGATGTTTGTTTCTGACTAGAAGCTTTACATCTTTCTTTGGTTTAAATTTTGAAAGCAAAACAAGAACCTAGCACCACCCTTCTAGGCGGACTAAGTTGTGGATATCCAAACGCCTTTAGTAACACAGTTAACAAAATCCTAGCAGTGTTATTTTCACTACTACAGTAACAAATACAAATCAAAGTCAACTTATCCAGCTCATGTATTTTTCTAGACTCGGAATAAAAAAATTCATCAAAAATAAAAAACCATCAATTACTTCTCATAATAGACAACTTCCAGACAATAGAGTCATCAAGAACCAGAACAACAGTTGCAAGAGAAGAGCTTGTAAAAGGGCAGGCCCCAATGTGAAGGAACTTTCTTTGTTTATTTTTGATCTAGTTACTATTTCCAGTTTTATTTTGTGTAAAATTTACCCTCTAAATCAACCAGAAGTAGGAACAGGTTCCTCTAGAGGACAAAAAAATAGCCAAAACAACAGGCAGTTTTCTTCCATCTTTCTTTTTTTTTCCCCTCCCTTCAATTCTTTTATTCATTTGATTTAGTCAGAAAGAAAAGCCTGGGGGCTATGCAGTATATTCAGCTAGTAAAACATACCAAAGTAATCTGTAAATTTGAAACAAGCTTTATTACTGTAGGACTATTATGTTACCCCCCTAACAGAATTTAGGTAGTTTGGTTGACTGATGAAGTATGCAGATAAGCAAGAGATTGAATTGGCACGTATTTTCTGTGAGCTGTCTTAAAAAAATCCCACAAACTTGTATTGTTGCTTTCTGAGCTACAAGCGTCTGAGAAATTGTTTGACCTAAAAGTCTGCTTAGACTTAGGGTTCATTTTAATGTGGAATTTTTGATAGCTTTTTTTTTTGCCAAAAGATTTTTGGTTGGTTTCTCTTTTGTTTTGGGGTGAGGGTTTTNTTTCCTTCAGTGAAAGTCAAATATAAGTGGAACACATTCAGCTTTCCAGCTTTCTTGTAGGTGCCCCAGCAGCTTTCCAGTACCTGAAAAGCACCTACAAGAAAGCTGGAGAGGGACTTTTTACGAGGACATGTAGTGATAGGATGAGGGGTGATGGCTTTAAACTGGAAGAGGGGAGATTTAGAATAGATGTTGGAGGGGG
>VUYV01000043.1:4699066-4886937 GCA_008711295.1 Anarhynchus alexandrinus | reverse complement strand
GGGGGGGGGGGGGGGGGGGGAAATCATGGAATCACTCTGAGGGTGGTAAGGCACCGGAACAAATTGGCCAGGGAAGTTGTAGATGCCCCATCCCTGGAAGTGTTCAAGGCCAGGTTGGATGGGGCTTTGAGCAATCTGGTCTAGTGGGAGGTGTCCCTGGCCATGGCAGCGGGGGTTGGAACTAGATGATCTTCAAGGTCCCTTCCAACCTAAACCATTCGATGATTCTATATGAAAATATTATTAGTATAGTTACACCGATTAGACAAAATTGCATACTCCTTTGAGAACAATAATTAGTTTAACAAATACTTTCCAAGCCAGATGTTAGTGTGCTGCCTTTTCAATGCAGCCAAATTTAAGCACTAGGTTTTTCTTGACAAATTATGTATATGGACACACATCTTCAGTAACTTGAATCTTTTGAAAGTGGGTATACTAATTATATAGCCCCTGTGGCACAGTAATATTCATGTACATTTGAATTAAATTGCACTGAAGCTGAAAAAGCTCATAGCTTTGCTTCTTCGGTTTCATGCAGGTTACTTCAAAAAGGTAAAAAACTTGTTCTAGAACAAAAGGCAAATTTAAAACTAATTAGTTTAGCTGTAGAACAAGTTTTATACATGTAATGCCCTAGATAAACTATATTATTCACCAAACATTTTCCATTTTATTGCATTTCCCATTCATGATGACGAGGCAGGTATAACAGCCTAAAATGTATGAGAAGATATTGAGACAAGCTTCATCAGGTATGATCTTTATTGTATTGTAGTCAAGATGTGAAAAAAAATGTGTTACGTAAAGTACTGCTCTAATCACAATGCTTTTGTTCATTTCTGCTTAGAATCCCAAGTATTACAAGTTAAAAGGAAAAGCACCAAACTGTTCCACATGAGTACCTGAGCAAAGACTAAAGGCAAATGTTCATCACGACACTCATTAGCATGTTTGTACAACAGAATTACGGGTAACATTCACAACACTCTACAGAGTATGACTGGTAAGTGGCACTTTTTGTGAATTACAACCATTTGTACTAATGCAACCATGTTAGAACATCATACAAAAATATACAGAAGTGCTTATTTAGCAGAGCATATGTTATACAGTGTACTCTAAGTCATGCACACTTAGGTTAAAAAAAAGACAAAAAAAAAAGTGAAGTATACACTGCAGACAGGGAAACTGTCAAACAAAATACAGACATCCCAGCATAGCTCCCATACAAGTTACCCTCAATTTCAACAAAGAAGTACCAGTATCTAAAAGCACAGTTTTTAAAGATTGAGATTTCAGCTTTCAGCAATTTCAACATTAGCTGAAGATAACTATTCTCCAAGGTTTTCTCAGCATCTCACAAGACTTTACCAAAGCTTATCACACATTGCATGAACTGTATCTGAGAATTCAGTTATAAACATTTTAATAAGCACAATAATTTATTACAGCATTATTCAAACTAAGACCCTGTCAACACCTCCAGAAACCTGTAACTATTAAGAATTAGCTCCACCTAAAACACCAGGTTTACGCTAGCTATATAAGAACTCAAAACAGAGGAAGAATTAAAAACATGTAAGACAGGTTGCTTGTGAAGCAATAGATTTTTCCAGAGATGACATACATGTTCTTCAAAGTTTTAAGTCCTCTTAACAAAAGCAAACAACCAACCAACAGTACCCACCCCCACCCCAATTACCCCAAAATGGTAATTTGAACAACATTATTCTGTCTTTGTGCTTGGAAAAAAAACAATTAAAAGGTAAGGAATCAAGTTAGTAGGCCTACACAATTTTTCTAGGCTAATCATCATATATAAAGGTCTTAAAAGTAGTTCTGCCCTCTCAATGACTTTAATACTAGAATATTCCTGTAGCTAGGAAATCAACAATGGCTAGGATTACTGAAATAACATCATCACAAAAGAAAGAATAGAAAGTTAGGTGACTGGAACGAGGGTTTTAAGAGTCCTAAACTAACACAGGAAGTCACAGGGAAGACACAAAAGTTGTGTGTTTTCTGTTAAGCCACAGTATCAGCAGCTTTGTGGCAGCCAGGTACAAGTTAGTTCTCAATAAAAGAAGGTTAATAACTTCAATTTATATTGCTTCAAACAATTACAGTGATCAGCTGACATGCTATCATTTTGTGTGCATATCTAAATATCCACAGTCTAATGATAAGCTTTGAGATACGGCATCTTTATTCAAGATCCGGTGTTATGTAGTACTAATACTAGGGAATTAAAAAAGGCAGAATTTTGGAGGTTGTGTTCAAAGCATACAAAGAATCCTAGAGAGACACATAAGAAAAGCCAGTGGTGGCTTTTCCCGAGTTCTTCATGTTAAAAATATACATAAGAAAATCTTTTACTATATCCAAAAAAGATTTTAAGATCCTGACTATTTCTGGTTTTCTTTAATGAATTGAGAAGAACAGAATGTATAAACTCCCCCACCCCTAACTTTTCAGGGTTTTATATATGAATATTTTCCCTAAAAAGTGAAATTTGTTATTCAAACTGCTGGAGCTTTAAAACAACAAATGAACCCCACCACACCCGCCCCAAGAAACCACCTTGTAGTTTTCATCTCACACTGGTGTAGATAGCGATACACAGTGGCTTAAACATAATATTTTGCTTAAACTGCAATTACGGAAAATTTTTATTTCGAAGAAACTAAACAACAAAATTTTTAAAAAGAATATGACACACAAACTTCAAAGTTGAGACAGATATCTGAGACTAGTTTTCCTTCCTTATTTTTCTTTTTGTCATAATAGAAAGACTTGAGAAATTAAGGTCCGCTAAAGCTTTCTGACTTTGGTTGGTGTCATTCCAAACCACAAATGTACTGTACTTGTTATAAATTTTCATTTCCATAAATGTAATAAAAAGGGGTCAAAATAATTTTTTTAGAAGTATTTTTTCCAAATCAAGTTTCAGTATGATCCACACAGATATTTTTGGTCAACTTCAAAAATCAAATATAAGGCTACAGAAGTCCACAGGCTACAGTTAGAGTGTATTAATTTACTGGTTTAAGGCACAGTATTTTTTTTTCTTTAGAAAGCTACAAGTTTAAAGTCACAGTGAGGAATTTCACATTTCAATTTTGGTCTGGCACTCTAATTATATGTGTCACATGTACTACTTGTAGACTTGTGTAAAATATTTCAGCTGTCAGGTGCTGCAGTCTCAAATACTGTTTTCACACTCAAAATAACGTAAGTGGAAAATACTGAAGCCTGAATTGATCCCAAAATAGTGCACTTACCATTTTATAACATTAAATATCAACACAGTTGCACATTTGATACTTACTATATATTAACCCTGAAATTGTTTCAGTTGGAGGGAAAAAAGTCTTTGCTGGTATTTCAACAAACATGCAAAACTTGAATAGAACAACAGTCTACAGGACAGCTGCTGTGTATCCTCACTAGGTCAGTCGTGGTGCCTACTGTTATTGTGAACATTATGTTTTGTACTACAGCGGAAAACTGCAAACCAAGGATAACTGTGTATGGAATGATGTGCCGCAAAATAACAAATTTGTGTGTGCTATTCCTGACTTTTATAGACACAAAATTAGCTCTGATACCACGGAATCTAGATTACAACCTGCCAATAACTGTAGAGAGGCCACGCTTACAAGATTTGTTCATGACAGCATGAGTATCAAAACCTGTCTGCGTTTAAGAATGCAGAATGAGACCCTAAATCTTAAGCAAAATTAAAATCAGAACATCACAGCTTTGACTCAGGGTTTCATGCTACAAGGCAATATGCACATATTTGAGGCAGTTATATGCTTAGATACCTGAAAAATTGAGGTCTGGGCAGATTTGCTTAAGTAAGAGCTATAGTATTTCCTCCTTAAATGCTTAAAATTTCTTTTTAAAAGCAGTGACGTTTATTAACAGGATGAAATGTATAGATTTTATTTAAGATTTAAGATAAATAAGCTGATTAAAAGCTTTGAATACATTCTTCCATATTTAAGAATATAGATCAGAAAATACTTGTAAAAGATTTTCAAATAAACTTTTATAGATTTTAAGGATTCTTTTATGAATACTAGCTTAAAATTCTGGGTCTAAAAAAAGCTAGAAAAACCTATTTTACTGTAACATAAAAATGAATCTGTTCTTAATTGTCATTCACTGGCACACATTTCCAGAGGTATATAAGAGCAGCATGTAGCTTTGGTGACAAAAGTATGTCTCCCCTAAAGGAATGGTGGTGAAAGTTTTAAAACCTTTTACAGTACAGTGCTAAGTGCATATAAAAACTAGCCAGATTATCTCCCAGAAAAAGAGAGAAGTAAGAAGTCAAAGCAGTAAATTAAGTAACTAACATTCATCATGAAATGGAAGATAAGCATTAAGAATTTAGTCTGTTTTACAGCTAACGATTTTCTAGTAGCTTCGTGACTTAAAACAACAGCACAATTGTTGTATAGACACTATAACCGCTTCCAAAAACATTTTCAGTAACTCAGAGTATTGGAGGTCCATAAATGGCTGGGTTTTTTCTCAGTTTAAGACAAAAGTCTGAACACACCCATCGCTGTATTGAAATAAACTTCATCAAGTGAAAGCTTCTCAAATGTTCACAGGCACATAATCGACTTTATTCTGTCCTGTCAAAGCTTAGAAGCACATGTATCAGATTTCAGAAAAAAGTCTACTAACAGGTTCATAACCTTGTTACTGGCAAACACATGGAAAATTAGACTTCATATCAAATACCAACGTATGCAACAATGCTTTTTGGTTTTTTTTTTTAAATATCAGTATTTTTTATTTTATTTTTTTTAAACACTGACCTTAAAGGTAGCCCAATTAGGTTATAGTTGAAAAGTTCACTTAGACATACAGGCAGTCTCTATGTCTTCTACAATATATTACTGCTACATTGTTTGGGGTTTTGTGGTGTTATTTGTTTGTTTTAAAACTTAGCAAATTAATAATTTGGAATTAATTGCTACATATATCAGCTCACTCTAAACAAAAATCAGACCAGAACCCTAAATATTAGAAATAATATTAACTTAAATTCCAGTTACTACTATTTTTTTTGAAACAAAGCAAACAAAACCCTAACCAAAACCCCAAAAAACAATCCTCCTTTTAACAGGACACTGAAACGAGACATACTGCAACCAGCTTTTAAATCAAAACTGAAAATACCACTTTTGGACAACATTCATTCAGTTTCAAGGTACATTTAGTAATTGCAGTTAAGAGGTAACAATTTTTCCTTACCAGACAAATATAGACCTTTTATGAACTGATAGCTACAGGTATAGCTACTATGATTGCAGCGTGATAAGACTATGAGAAACACGTTTGATCATATCAACCAGAAAAGATTGTAGACTTCAAGAGCAATTCAGGGTATGGAGATTTCATTAAGAGCTGCTCATTAAATCTCCCCCTGCCCCCGCCAAAGAAAGATTCTGCTGTACATATATGCTACACCTAAAATTAGTGACATTTGGTACTCTAGGTTCTTACCCTGTTTTTTTATTCCATTTCTGATAGCTTATAAAAAAATGTTAAAAAAGAGCCAGACAAGTAGTTCCTGTTTTGCATGCATCCTGAGGTACAAGCCAAAAAATGGTGGCTTAATCTCAACCTAAATGCTTGATTACGTGGCATAATCTCCAGCTAAATGTGATTTACATCCACAGAGAGGAAGAACAGTGGTTTTGCAGAATTAATATGTCAACTTCTGAAAAAGGAGAGAACAGAATTTGGGTCTGCATGTTAATAGAAATCTTCCCTTATAAAGCAAAGGTCTAATCCATCACCAGTTAATTCATGTCTTGATCTTCTCCCACAGTCTAGATAATCTAAAATTTTAAGAATAAACTGGGATTTTAATTTAAAGTTACTAAGAAACATTACAATATATTTGCCAAAAGCTGTTTTATAAATGCAGCCTACTCATAATAAAGGATATTTCAGTAATATTTACACTTCCTTCTACATGCAATTAAAAGTATTTATATTGAATTAGTCTATGTTTCTGCTGAGATTATAATTGTGAACAGTGGCAGAACTAGAGATTCACATAACAGAGGCTTCTTCTCCAAAAGTAACAAAAAACAATCATTGTATTTTACCTGAAAAACAATTTTAGATTCTTATAAAATCTTGTCCTTTTCAGAATGGCAAGTAGGATAATTCATCCTCTCTTAGAATAGGATGAATTGTCCTCTGGACTTGTTCTAATCCTATCCCCCTCCACTGATTATATAGAAAATCTAGTTGGGATTAGACACCTAATCTCTCAAACAGCTGAAATTACAGTCCACAATCACCGCAAAATCCAGACACACATCTCTGAGCAGTTCTCATCTAGCATATGACACAGAATGCATTTAAATCCAAAGCAGCAGTAAGACTTCCCCTTCTTTCCCTTGTGAAGGTAAACCATCTCTGAAACATCTCTGAAAAAAGGGAGCATTGAGAGACGTGAAAAATTCTGTCATCTGGGATCTCAGACTCAGGATTATATCTATTCCTACCTCCAACTTGGAAATCAGGTAGGAATCTATGCAAGATTCTGTAACCCATTTAATGAAGAGTGATAAAAAACTATCAATACAATTCCCTACTTTAAAACTATCCATTAGATGAAAAATTTGGTATTATTCTATGCTGCTGTAATTTAGTAAATTTCACATTGTGGCATATTTTGGTAGCTATCGAAGCTACTACATGCAGAGACTGCTTGCTCTCCTTATTCTGATTATTTTATTCCACCAACAGCTCCAACAAATGGATTCCTGCATAGAGAGCCCATTAAGATGGCAAAACAAAATCAGAAGTAAAATACAGTAGTAAGCCAAAAGGACCATGAAGGCCAAGGAAAACTGTCTTCCACAGAAATCAGATCCTGCCTATTTCACAGATGGCCTTTTACCAGCCCCCAATGCGGTTCTGCCACCATCTTTCAATCACAGCCATTTGAAAGTAGAAAAACTACCCTATTATTCTGTGTCTGAACAGCAATTTTCAGGTTAAACAAACTGGTGGATTTAGCTACAAGTATATTTAGACACATAATTTATCCTTTTTATAAATATATACACACTGTAGCATACATTTGATTACAAAGTATCAAGATATAATCTATTCAAACACCTTTTCTGATTTACAAACACTATGGATAATCTAACCTTTTTTAAAAAAGGTTAAGACTAGAACACCAGTACATAGATTACTGGTAACAGTGACAGTGATTTGGTTAACTACAATAGTCTTACTCAGTTAAAGCAGTTTTAATGACTTACTGATAACTTGAACTACTGACTTGGATATAAGTGGACAAAATACATACTTACTTCATATTTGTCCTTCATTTGGAAAAGTCACTGTGTGAATTAAGTCTTTCCAGCCAGCTCAAATTAATTGACCCTAACAACATGCTGGAACTAACTGAGGCACTTTAGGCAAGATTAATGAGATACAATAAAATTAATGGGTCAGACTGGCTGCAATACTGTATCAAGAATATACTTGATTGACTGTGGGTAGCAGATTTCCTCTTATTATTCATAAAAGAGGACTGAGCTGGTCCTGTATTTCCATATGAAGATAACAGGTATCTCAGACAGAGTGGAGACAACTAACACAGAAGCAAGTAGTAGGCTCATCTCTACACAGAATCAATATATCATTTTAACCTAATGGCTACCAAGATTTCTTCTGTAGGCAAAACACCCAGGGGACAGAATTCCTTACGCATAGCTATTTTAGGCTTTGTTATAAATGGCAGTCACTGTAGCATCTAGGCACTAAGATAATACTTTATACAGAGCTAATAATTATGGTCAGTATTTCCCAGTATTACTAAGAGCTTGTCCACATGAAGAAGTTAGAACTGAATGGCAAGGCATGAATTTACAGCGTTGTAACTATTCTGTATTAATTTAATGTATGAACATTTCTTACGAGACAGCTGATTCTCCATTTACAATAGGAAAAAAATCCTACCTTGTCTACTTGGAAACAGTACGGTACGGCAACTGTGCTGTAAACTCAAACCATACCTCAACATTTGCTAGCATCTACATATGGACAAGGTCCAAGGAGTAATTTCAGAATTGACAAAATTCCAGAGAAAACTGGCAATGTTTTAAAACAACATTACAGCAAATTGTTAATGAATCTGCTGGTATCCTTCCTGAATAGAAAGCTACACAGAATATTGTTGTTTTCTCACTCTCACAAAAAGTAAAATGTATAAGACTTTCAATAATCTCACAAATGTTCAACTCACACTGATTGAACGAATGATTTGATAGAAATAACAGTTCTATAGAAGCAGTACATTCTAGTTTGTCTAGACACAACTGTGGCAGCTTTTAAATGTAGCAGAAGATGATTAAAAGTATACTTGGCTGTGTAGTTTTTGTGATAGTCACAGTGTGCTTGAAATGTATTGAGTTTTAACCAGCATAATTTAGACCTGCAAAAGATGCAAGTTCAGAACATATGCGCTGTATGGCATAGTGAGTAAAAAAGTCTGTTTCGACAAAGAAGTATAGTGAAACATCAAAGTGTCCACGAGGCAAACAGAGTATTGAGATGTCACACTAATATGATTTATGTGCTTACACACACACAGTTAATTCACTTAATTTTCACAGTCGTGTGAATATTTTCACACCATGAAAAGCTTTTAAGCAACATGAACAGAACCATGAACTTTTCATAAAGTATTCAGTTCTGTCCTCTTTCCCACATAATGTAAACTACTGATGATACTAATCTAGGCATTTATTTGTTGAAGTTTGCCCATCTCCAGTATTAAGTTTCTAGGCTGCACTGTTCTTCCTACGTATAACAAACGTTACACAATACAACACAGCACATGTAGAAGAAGATAAAAGGTTACAAAGTGTGGTACTTTGTATAAATGCATTCGTCCAAAGGCCAACATTGCAACAGACAAAGGGAGCGGAACTTTGGCTGCGATCTTCAAGAGTTTACTGTAAGAATATAAAGAAAAAATTGCCATTTTTGTAGCCATACATGCTGAAGATATGCAAATACCATATTTCACTTTCTTTTGAGAAATAATTTATAGATGTCAAGGATTTGTTCATTTTTAAAACAGAACAAATAGGTGTAACGGGCAATAACAACTGGTGTACAAGCAAGAGCAATTACTCCAAAAGGCTAATAAAATGTAATTTTAAAATATTCTTATATTAATTTAGAAGTAAGTTCTCTGTAACAAAGAAAGATTGTTTAGATCATTTTTGTTAACAGGTACCAGCCAAGAGAATAAACTGCGTTGGTTATTATTCGTTGTCTTTCATGAGGCACTGATTTTATATCTGAATAAAAAATACTCTACCTGTCAGCAAAACCAAGTGCTCAAAACTTCTTAATCCAGTAGAAAGCAAGTTACATTTCCACAATTGATCCCATAAGGGGGAATTACAAGAATGTAAACTATAATGGTTTACAATTCACTTTTCCTTGTAACTTTCTGGCAATAATTGCTAAATGTATTAAGATTCTCTAACATTTGGGAGAATTCAATGAATTGTGAATGAAAAGGTCACATTTTCTTTACACAACTGATTGTTTAGATAGAAAATACTTAATTTCAGTCCATGTGGTAAATACCAGTGATTTTCTCCATTAACTGAACTACAGGTAATTTGCATACATTTTACCCAGTCTTTAAGATTTAACCATACGAGTGTATGAATCTCTATGCAGTCTGAACAATTACATATCTGTGAAGCATAAATTAAGTTTTACCACACAAATGGAAGTAGTAGGAAAGAAGCAGGAAAACAAAAACTGGGAATTAAGCTACAGTACCTTGATTTCACTTCAGAAGTACTTGAATTCATGAGAATTTCTAAAATGCATACAAGGATAATAGCTGTAGATCTACATGGATCAGGATCAAGTCTAACATTGTACCTGCAAAAAATGGTTTAAAAAGCATGTTACTTCTAAACTAGGCTACCAAATAAAATCCAAGTTGCAAACAAGCATGTACTGATAACAACAAACATATGAAGTGTATATGACATCACAGCCTGATTTTAAATCCTTTCTGAATCATTACTTCCTTCAGCATGTCACTGATTAAACACCTACTTATAAACATTCGCAATTTTTACTGTCTTCAAAGGTTCACATTCTTTTCTTCCACCTTACTGTCAATTTAAGAAGTTACCTGAGATTTTTTAACCAATAAATTAAAGACGGCAAGTTGAGCAGCACAATCCACGTGAATAAATTGAGAATTGTGACGTGCATCTTAAGACTGTTAATGGCTTCAGCAATTGTACTGTTGGAAGGAGATTGCGTTGCTTTTGAGGTACTGTCCATTGAACTCTGGTTTTTGACTGCGTGTATACTGGAGTTCCGTGACGTTTCTTTTGAGTGGTCTGAATCCTGAAAATAGAAGGCAAAAGTTATAAAAACATGCACAGGCTTGTAAGAACCCATGCTGGGGGAGGAGGAGTGAAAAACTATCGTAACAGTATCACACTAGCTCTGATTTAAGAAGAAAATTTGCAATTTATCTCTCAAAACACCATCAAGAGCAAAGTTAAATAGCTCAATTTTAAAGTATCTAGATTTAACCAGAAATTTCTCTTACACTAATAGTTCATATGTCTTTGGAAGAAAAGAATGGAGAGTGGAGATGCCCTGACACCAATGCAGTGATAAGAAATGGAATTCCTGGAAGGAGGAAGAACAGAATAAAAGGAGTAATAAAGCATGCAGGTGAAAATCACAGATGATCATCATGGAAAAAGATACAGGAGGTAATGCAACTGGGAGTAAAACAGTAGCTTTAGGAACAAATAACAAAGATAAACTAATGAGCCAGCAGATGCTAACTTCCAATGACAGGAAAAAAACCACACAAATGAAACTCAACCAAAAAAAATTATATGGAGGTGAAANAAAACAGTAGCTTTAGGAACAAATAACAAAGATAAACTAATGAGCCAGCAGATGCTAACTTCCAATGACAGGAAAAAAACCCACACAAATGAAACTAAACAAAAAAAAATTATATGGAGGTGAAGAGAGAAGGAGAGTATTTAAAACTAAACACACAAAAAAACACTCAAAGAAACCCAAAGAAAACTGTCAACAACTTTTTCTGGCAGACTACTTTTTTAACTCTGTTTGCAAAGCCAAACAGGTAGTTATTATCTGCTTGTATCCACACATGCTTACATCTTGGGTCCTCTACCTTAAAGTAACTGAAAAAAACAAAGTTTACAATGCACGAAACTCAATGCTTCTTCACTCCTTTTTAAACAGCTCACAATTTACTGCAGTCACAGTCCATATCCATCTAATAAATCATATTTGTTATGTCCTGACTAAAAACACCCCGAAACTCCACAAACTACCTATCTGGAAAAAAAAATATTTAGCTGTAGTATAGATTAGTATCTAGAATTTAAATTTATTTCTTTAGATGAGGCATGTCTATTCAAATACCAAAATTTAGACAAAACCTATTGTTCCATATGTATTCAGAGATTAAGTTTTCTCCTTAAATGACCTTCAAGCAAGTTCACACTGCAGTGATCTTGAACAGTGAATCTAACAGTCCTATGTGATGAAACAAGCTACTCGTGTCCTGGGCTTTTCTTTCACACCATGCACACAGTAAGTAAATTACAGCCATCCAGTCCTCACAGCACAACTTAATACTACCAAGGCAAGACAACAACAATTCATAATGCATAGGTTTGCCAAACAATTTTTGGTCACAATTTTGAATAGAAGCTGGAAACAGACTTACCCCTTTAAGCATGTTTTTTTCTACTCTTACATTCACATGTAGTTTTATAACCTGCAAGACAGACAGTTCAGCTTTTTTAGTAATGTTTCTTCACACAACCGCTGCAGTATAGAAGAAAAAAAAAAATTGGGCTAACTATTTTTTGACCCTTTTTATAGCTAGATGATTCTAGGGCTCCAAGGGAGCTGCAATGCAAGAACTGCCTCTGCCTTTTTTATCAGCAGCATCCAAAGTTCTCCCTTAAGGAAGGATTTCCAAGCACAGAGAGAAAACTTATGCTGCTCTGCTTTTTCCCCTTCCACTGTTTTTGACAGAGAATACAGAGTGGAAAATCTGCATGTTCCTCACCTCCTCCTGCTAATTCAGTTCTACTTCACTTTCTGCAGAAAACTATAAACAGGCTACATCGGAGAAGTCCCATGGCAGAGATTTACTGCAGAAGGGGTAACTTCATAGGGTGACCTTGTGTCATAGGGAGTTCAAATAGAGATAGACCTGTTCCTCGGGCTATGCTTTCGGCTACCGCCTGCCTACTTCAGACCACCTGTAAGCTGCTCTGCTTTGCGCCTACTCCCAGGTGTATGCCCCAGTGCTTCCCTAGTAGCTAAGTATAGTAGCTGATTTAGCAGCTATATAACCATAGGGTGAATCAGATAAATTAGATGCTCTGATGCAAAGAAGACCATGGAAACTGAATGGCAGGGACTAAATGTGGCACTAGCCAAGGGATCAGATTAGACATACAGTAAGACTATCCTAATTCTACCATGTATTCACCCTCCTTCCTTTTACTCCATAAAGATTTGTGAAAAGTCTTATAAGATAAAAAGTTTGACAGAACATTCCATGTCCTTCCTTTGCTAAAGTTTATCTTCAAGGGAGTTATCAGTCTTTGATTTTATAACATTACCTATCCGTAAGTTAAAAACCGCAATTATATGCATTATTGTAGTGAACACATGGGAGTGTACGTTTCTTTCAAAAACGCATTATCAAAAGAACAAAATAATTCTAAAGATTACAAGATTGCGAGAGTCTGATAAGTTCAAAAAAGACCTATTTCAAGCATGTGAATAATAACATTTAAGTATGAAAAATGGTAATCTGTATTTTTGCTTTTAACATGGGGTTAATTCAAAGCATACAAAATTCAGTTATAAATCCAAAATATTTAGCTTTCAGTACCTTAAACAAGTATTGAAGATAAATAATGAATACAGCAAATGCACCACAAGTGGTCCAGCTAACCAAAGCAAGGGATAACACCCCACAGAGTCTTCTGGGTGTAATCAACTTGTTATCTTTATGAAGTATAGTAGGTCTAAAGAGACAAAACTGCTGTTAGACTCTTGTAACATCAACACTACAAAGATCAAAGAATAATTCTGTTTTGTGAATGACTGAAAAGAATAAATTGCTCCTGAATACTGATTAAACACTGAAAAAATAAAGACAGATTTTAACATATATACCAAGTGCTACATAAGCTACTTACAAAAAAAAAAAAACAAAGCAAAAACCAAACCAAAACAAAAAAACCCTCAACTTTCTTATCAAACGAACCTACAAAATCTTACACCTTCCAGAATGTACATCTGTAACGTATTATCTTTACTTCATTTGGGGAACATAAAGGATACATTGGTGAACACAAAGCATTAGATAATGCTAACTGTAGATCTGCATCAATCACTAAGTTCTTCTGTTCAGCCTAAGAGAACGAGTATCATCTTATTATTACTGCACAGCAGCAGCATGAAAATGACTCCTAATACAAATGTTAATGCACCACACTATTCAGTCATAGTGGAGCAGTATAAAACAGTAAGTCTCCAAGAGATTAATTCTGTGACAAACATTCTGCCCAGACAGGAATTTCTGCTTGCTCACAGACTGTCTGAGAGACACAGAAAAGCTTATTTTAAGTTTTGGATTTCAGCTGATATGACTAAGAGACACGCATGACTCTGAAATGACAAAAGATGAGCTGAGGAGGTGTGACAACGAGGGGAATGCAGTGGGGAGAAAGTGCAATAGAACTATGAAAAAGTTTGTACTTCTTGGATATTCATGGGATATTCCAGTATTAAAATAGACACTGAAAACAGAAAAAGTATTATTTGGAAAACATAATTTTAAAAGTCTTTGCAACAAATATTGACAATAACCAGAAGAAAAAGGCTAGCTGACAAGAACAAAGAATTCCACAGACAGCCAGTGACAAATTCTTTGCTGGCAGCCACATCAGATAATTTCAGAACACTGAGCAAAAGTCAAGTGAATACTACCTACTTTAGAGAGATTTATAGAAAATAAATGGTTTGGGTTTGGTTTTTTTTCAAGAAATTCAGAAGTGGATAAAAAAAACCTGTGTGAGGTACCAGACTGTGTAAGGCACTATAATTTCAAAATTAACCTGCTGACTTACAGGCAGGCACAAAAAAAATCTTATTTTCCTGCCTCTGCCCAAGACATTCCAAGGGTTTGCAGGAAATCAAAAGCTTTAATAAAGAGTACGAATTGAGCCAAAACCCTTACAAATTTAGTAAGAGTAGTTTCAAAACCTAGAAGTTCATCACTTCGTCACTTAAAACTAATACTGAAGCATCCACTGTAATTTATAAACAAGATGGCTGAGAAGAAATAGCTGACACCACATCTATTATTTGGTAGAATAAGACCAGAAGTGCTCGTAGTGAAAAAGAAAGAGTTCATATAGCAGACATTTTCTGAGTAAAGAGCATCCCAACCAACTTTCTGGAGACACAGAGCTGGCTCAAATCTAGCTGAGGATGGTTATCAGTGTCAGAACACTCAAACCATTAAAATAGCTAAGCATGTTATCCAATTTACTAATTTACTCTTTCAAAATCTCCTTATCTTCCTTGCTTTTTTAAAACCCACTTTCACAGTTTAATACTCGTCTGCACAAGCAAACATATTTCAGCGTTTTGTAGAGCGAGATTAATATCCGAGAAATTTTTGTTTTACAAACCTGTTTGCATTCTTTAATGCAATTTATCCAATATGAACAATGAGGAATGGATTGCAAAGCTTATAGCCCCCTTTTCTAAATATATGCATTTATTTCTTGAGCTGCTGAAAAGGGAATAGTTCAGTTGCTTTCTTTTCCCCAACAAGCCTTCCTCAAAAACAAACCGAAAACCTTTATAACAGCTGGTGAAGGAAACAAGAAAGCCATTTATGTTCCCTTTTGGAGATGTGGAAGAAGGAATATGAGGCAATCCTCATATGTCATTAGTACTTAACACCAAAAAACCCAGATGGCTAAAATCATGTATGAACTGTATTGCAGAATTCAATCTGCCCAAGCATTCACGCTGAAGCAAGCAGAAAAAATGGACAGGGTCACAGTCATCTAAAAGAGCAGAATTATATAGCATAATGTTGTTTTACCTAATCAGAGTTAACCATAATGAAGAGAAGAGTCTCAGAGTTGTAGAGAAAAATACTCCACTCCAGTAGGCAATGCCTGTCCCAAAAAGAAATAGAATCAGGGACACAAGGGGGAACCATGCATCCTGACTACTCAGTACAGCAGTATCCACCTCTGGTAGTGACAGTGATTCCCATATCACTCTAAACCAGTGAAACCTGCCAAAAACATGAAAGCAGTATTAATTATCACTTCCAATTGCCGTTACAGTAAGATATATATCAACCATTACACCTACCACAGCCTTTCAAACAAAAATCACAGGCAGGTGTTCACAATGATTACAGATAAAATAATATTCCTCCCCACCAATAGTTTTCTGAAACGTCTGTTTTGGAAACTCCTTTAAATAAATAAATAAGTTATGCAAACTCACCCCTGCAAAAACACAACAATGCTTATGAGAGGTTCTACTTTGTAGGGTTTAGCTGTCCTAACTAGCTCAAGGGAGAAGTCTGAACACTGGCCTAGAATCAAGAACAGAAGGCATCTATGGTTATTATTTTGGCAGGAACTTTAACAAAGAAGATCCACAACAAAAAGTAATTTCAGACAAAGGCTTGAAAGTTTACTTTAAAACAAGACAACTATGTCTTACAACAGTACTGTAAGTCAGCATACTTCATCATCAAGGCCCTTATTAGCTGGACCGCTCGTACTCAGGTAATATGACACAAAAGCTTCTAGAGAGATTATGGAGTTTGTTACAAACACTACCTGAATATAAATAGAAATGCATTTTGTCTGAAGACATGACTAAAATCTCATCTTCATGCAAGAAAAAGTGGCTTGTGCATATTAATGATATATTTAACACCTTTACATGTATTTTTAAGTAGACTTCTATTGATTCTAAAATATTATGCAACACCAATCATTTGCAAAGGGACTGCAGAATAAAATAACACGGAAATATTCTGCTACAACACAACCTCGGAGAATTACCAACAAAGAAAAACTGAAACTGAAGAGCATAGATCCAAATACTTGCACAAGTTCAATGATACTTAAAAAAACCACAACTAGTTAGTCTTTCAACAGTACATTGGATAAGTAGTTTCTTTAAAAATACTTGTGACAGAAAAAAAAAATTTCTAGAAAGCTACCTGTTGATATCAATGTGCTCAATTGTCCTCCATAAGTAAGAAGAATATTAGAAACAACATAGACAGGAAGAGCACCAGCATGAAACCTTATTATCTGAAAGACAAGGATATAAGGATAACTTAATTTATACATATTAAAATATATTTTTTAAAAAATACACACATACAAATATTAACATGAAACCAGTATGATAATGTGATTGGAAAATCTTAAGAAAGATTCAAATAGTTTCTCATTTTGATGCATAAGTGTCTGACAACCACCATTAGCAATTAATTTTATATCTCGAAAATATTCAGATCTCTCATAAATGGCTAATCAAACATGTTTTGATAAATGACCAAATTATAAATGAATGCTTTTTTTCAAGTCAAGACAAATATGAAAAGAACACAGTAGCACATTAATGGTAGTTCAGTAAAATAAATTAAAAAAAATAAAAGGACACTTTCCAGCAAAACCTGCACATACTTATATATGCTTTTGGGCAAAGAATTTTTGGAAATAATTTCATGTATGGGTTAATTGGCTTCCACTGTCCCAAATCATGAAGGAATATCTGATTAATACACAAATACCACATACATTTTTCTCAAGTTATAACAAAATGAAAAATCCTGTATATAAATGCATACATTCAAATAGAGAAACTGACCAGTAATATTCTAGCACTACACTTGTGTGCTTGAGAATCAATTACTTTTTAGAACCAGAAAATTGCAGATGGCTGGTCTATTTTTACTGATACCAATGTCAAAATATATTCTTCATTGATAAACAAAGTAAATTTGTTGAAAAGGAGCATATGGATCTACTTAAGACTTTTTTACCTGACTTTTAGTTGATGCCAAATGTATTTTAAATTTTTAAGACTACTGACCCATCACACAAGAAAGTGAAAGTGACCTACAGTGTCATCCCTTTACAGATATTCAGCTAACCACAAAGCCAAATGCTCAACATTTAAAATAGCTCTTTAGAGCTAGAATGCTTTTCTACTCCTATGAAAACCATGGCCTGACATTTATCTGGACGGGATGCCTTACCAAGTGACGAATTTTTAAATGATCATCAAATAGTGTTCCTCTTGGCATAAAGAAGAAATTTGAAGTGCCATAGCAGGGAAGGGAAGAAGGGAAAACTTCTATAGATGCTACTGACATAAAAGACAATTTAGTACTAGAAGGTTTTCTTACTTGCCCAAGAATCTGTAGAAGTGACGTCTTCAGAATTACCTTCATAAAAAAACCCAAATATTTTATTATTTTATATAATGGTAAGCGTAAGTACAAAATACTTTTATTTTTAAGAAGCCAACTTAAGTATTAGAATACAGCAATCCCATAACTAAAATGTACAACAGCTTACTACTGACTTTTTAAAAACAAATGCTGTAATTTTTTTCTTAGAAACAAGAGCCCAGCTTTCAATATTACTCCAGCTGTTGCAAAATACTTATAACATGCACTACATTTACAAAAAGGCCAAACAGCCCACCTTTAGATTTGCTTAGTATTTATTTTGATTAATTAGCTACCTGTTTTAAAAGATTGAATTATGGAAAAATTATACAAGCAATGCAAACTAGCTAGAAAATAAATTTGTGTTACTCACTTCATACTGACAGTCTGAAGAAGAGTAAATATTTAACTCTGGAACCCTGTTGTCATTTTGAGGCTGAGCTGTATGCAGTTTTGCAGAAATCTCAGTGAAAGACGGGACTCTGAAACATCAATTGGTAATTGTCCTTATAATTAAAAAAAGCCAAGCATGCCTTAGTCTTCAACAAGTGCACATAAAGCAGAACTAGTACACAAAGCATCACCTCAAGCTATGAGCGAAATGGTTTAATGAACTTCATTTATCTTATCACAAAGAACTACATAACAGTCTTAATCCACTGTCCTCTGAGCTATTGAGGGGCATGGTACTAATGAAAACAGACAAGTTTAGCATTAGCGTATGCACTACCTCACAGAACACGTAAATATGCTGAGTGACAGGAATGGGAAGGACAGATTCTCAAGAATACAATTCAATTTCCTGCAAGTATTACATTGTTCGAAAATACAGGGGAAAAAAATAGGGAAGTATCCTTAAGACCCCTAAAATAAACAAGGAAGACAGTTTTCCAACCTAAAAAAATTCAGGTTGTTCAACTTGATTCATGAGTGACATATTCCGAGGCGTATCATTTGATTTTGTCAGTACAATGCTGCTGAAGCAGCTTTGGGCTGCTGTGTGGTCCAAACCCTAGGTTACGGGAAGAAGCCAGCACGCAGAGCAGCCTCTCTATTCCCCACTCATGAGAGGGTAACAGATTATGCCAAGAATTTCAGATTGGCAAATCTAATTTCCTTGAGCAAATTAGTAAGAAGTATTAAACAAACAATTAGCAGATATTCTTATTCTGAGGAAAAGTCAAAACAACTGTCAACAAGGGCAGAAAGATAAATGAGTGAAAGATGCAGAAGCCACACTTAAGACTGGACAAGTTGTCTCATATCAGAAATAATATCACAACAGGATGTAAACATTCTTCAAAAACATATCAAAAAGTAAGTTATAATTGTTAAAGTCCTTACTTCGCTACAGTTATTGAGTCTTCATGTGACCAGGGTATATGAAGTCTGTAAACACTAGGTTTTCTTTCTGAAATGGAAGAGAATTAAAAAAAAATAAATAATTAATAACCAGATGTGGCAACTGCCTCCAAAAACTAAACTGCAAGTAAACCAAAGGTGGTACATAGATCACTATACAGAATCACTGTGCTCACAGTTACGTTGCGATTCACATTGCAATGCAGATCAGTGCCGTTAACATTAAGCAAAAATGACATTTTTAAACGCCTGCTGTTACAGAACAAGACAGCAAGACAGCAATGTATAAAGGCAGGACAGTTATGAGAAAACTTCTGGTTTTCAATACAAAGCTGTAACCCCAAGCTAATGAATCCATCACTTTTTTTTTTTGAAACAAAGTCCTTTAGCATCCCATTCTGTTTAAGCTCATGTAGCTCATCATTCAAATTGGAGTTCCATAATTAGCAAATAAAAACCCTAGCCAAATGTGCTATTCTTGAGAAACACTTTCAGCATAATGCAGAATCCTGATGAAAGTTCAACTTCCCTTTGCTGGTAAGTAGGAAAAACAAACATATGAGGACTAATTCCACATTTTCTTTGAACTATCCTTCTTAACAAAAAGTGGAAAGTGAGACACTTGAGCCAATTATAACAGTACTGCCTAAACCCCACTGCATGACAGGCCTTTTGTTTCCACCAGCTTCAGTCTTGAGAATTTTCAACAAGCTTTGTTTTATAAATTTATACTTTAGACAAGATTTATATTTACCTTTGAGTGACTGGCAGTGGCTCTCTATATAAATTTTGAAAGCTTGATATATCTAGAAAATAAAAAATAATAAAAAAAAATCACTCACATTCTCCAAACAGTGGTCACATTAGCTTAAAAAATTAAGTACCACTCTTACTTGGTTAAAGTGCTGGAGCTGTACATTGTAAAGTAAGCCAGTTGAATTTAAAAGAATTTTGCTTGAAGAAAGCCCTGTAAGGAAGGTATTATTTTCATATATTAGATAAAATTATTTGAGAACTCACTACATCTTCAGATTTTTTTTTCCAGGAGACTTATATGCCTCTATATCTGTTAGTCAAAAACCCCACATTTCTTATTTCTTTGTCTAAGTAGAGCAGTATTAACTTTAGTAAAACAAACCCCCCAAAACATCCCTGACCATTGGAATTTTTAGGCAAATTTATTATCCACATGTTAGTAATATTAGTTTTCCATTTTTTTTCCAAAAGTAATATGCTATACTTACCAAACGAAAAAAGATGCGTTACAGGAAGCTGTACTGTTCTGGAATCCTCTTTGAAGAATTCACAGTCCAAAGTATACTGCAATTCAGGATATGAAACACAGCTCTAAATCGAGCACAAGCCTTTGCATTTGCCAAATTCTATTCACAGGCTCAGGCAGAATATAGGACACAAATACTGAAAAGCTGCCTCTCCACACTCCACCAACAGAGACTGGTGCGTAATTTGTTCCTGTACACAGCAGTACAAGTTTGGGGAGCTTAAGCTTCACTTCCAGGTTACTCTGGCTCTCACCCATTTGCAACAGCCTTCAAAAGGCTACTCAAATAGCTGAGAATGACTAGAATCCAGTTCACACCCCTCCTTCTCAGGTACATCTTTTTTGGGGCGAAGGGCAGAGGAGGGAGGGGTGATGCAAAGGAGAGTGACTCATCCAAACTCTGGATACAATTTACTAAGCAAAACAAAACTTCAGTTTTTCACCTGAAGTTTAATCATGTAAAAGCAAAGCAAAGTATCTAGCAGGTATGAGTTGCCCATCTCTAATAAGTATTTAGTTCACTTGAAAATTATTTTCCATCCCATTGTAAATCCAGCATTTGTTTACTTTTAAAAACAGTTTCCAAGCTTTAACACTGGACTGCAGCTTAGCAGGCTACATTTCGCAAGTGATGTCTCTTCTATCTTTGCATATCAAGAACGTTGCATATTACTAATTTAACTGCAAGATGTCTCTGTCACAACTATCTGAAGATACTCTCATAGGGAAGCATTATAATCACTTCAGCTGTAATTTCTTGGATCAGGGATTATTATATCACAGACGCAGACTGGAATTGTATTGCAGAAAGAAATGTCAGATCTACTCAGACTTTAAATTCAAGTTCATTGTTCTGCCATTTTCAGGACTAACTAGAAAGGCCTGCCAGACCCAGCTGGGTAATATGCAAAGTCTGCTTAGATTCACTGCAAGCGTTCCTCTTACTGGGATCCTGAGAGGCCTTGATGCAAAGCTATCCAACTCATCCGTGAGATTCAGAACTATCAAACTCTGCACAACTCAGTCTACCAGATTATTTGTGGTCTCAGAGCTTGCAGAGTTATCTGTACCAAGCTCCCCAGAATCCATATGTGGTGTCTTCAATTATCTACAGCATTCTCCACTACCCTGGATAAGAGAACTGACTGTTCAAAAAGATAAATATCCAGGAATGCAATCACAATATTAAGAAAAACAAGGGAGAAGAACATGAGAATCTCCAACAAGAACTCTAAGAACTATTTTGAGAACTGTCACTTTATATGTTTCAAGTACTATTCATGCCTTGCGTTTGGTATTTTATCAAATGAAAATGTTTCTGAGCTTACAGAAGATGTAAAAGTTACCTTCAAACCACAATAGAGTGTAGGTCTATGGTTTCTCATAGTAACTTCTCACATATTCAATATACTTTCTTTTCCTTTCATCATAGCATCTGAAAGCTATGAACACACTAAGCAAGCAATTTCTGCGTTTCATTTTTTGTTTACCTTTTTGCCAACCGTGGGTGGTACCTGAATGACAATGTGGGACAAAGAAGGATAGTCCTGAAGTTTCAGTATTACAACCTTAAAAAAAAAAAACCAACAAACAACCAAAAACAAACACAAAAGGGGAAAAAAAAAAGAGAAAGAGAAGCCATTATTGAAAATACCGTTTAGCTTGCCCCTGGCCAGTTCCCAGATAGCCACCTCTTGTACCCTTTCCTCTGGAATACAACTGCATGTTCCAATACTGTGAACAGAACAGATCCTTCTCCCATGACATACAACTGCCCCACAAAGCACCTCTCCCTTCTACAAATTAGGTACAATACTTACCTTGGTGGTTGGAAGTAACTCAGCTCTCCAGGATAAATCAGTAGCTTCCAGGCTGTAAAAATTCATGCACATTAAAGGATGAGCATATTCATTATGCAGGCAATACATTATAACAGTGGATTAACACAGTCAGCTTTTCTTTATATATATATATGGATTCACATGATTTTAAATTGAGAACAAGTTAGCTACCGTAGTAATTTATCAAACTATAATCATTTCAGATACCACAAATCTTGGTTTTGCAAAACAAGTTAAGCAAAGCTCTAACTTTGTCATACACAAAACATTCAGCAGTTATTAGCCATGCAACTTCAGACACATAATGAAAATTCTTAATGAGCTAAACCAGCACTGGCATTGAATTAACACACAGTTTCAATAGCATCTTTCAAACATCAAAAGTACCAATTTTTCCTAAGGGAACATCTAAAACACACCATATAAACCAAAAATTTTGTTAGCTCCTGCAGAGCTAACAGCAATTTTAAAATGGTGTGTACCTACACACTGAACTGCAACACATTCATTCAGTCATTTTAAGTTTTGATTTTTAGAATACCAGGATACTTCAATTTCTCTAAATGTTACATGACCTCAGGGCACAGTCCACAGCAAAACCACTACTATTAGATGAGGTTTTAGGTAGCAGACCTGAACTAGGCTAACCTGCATTTGATGCTGACCAAAGTTTATACAAAGAAGTAACAGCCAACTTCTTCTCAGATCAGGAAAAAGTAATTATGACATCTGGCTATCAGCTGGAGGCAAGACTGTGGCTATACACCTCAGCACAGATCCCAGAACAGATAAACACGATACTAGCCCAATTCCACCTGCAAGCTTTCCCTAACCTGAAGGGTGAATTGAGCTTTGCAAATGTAAGCTAAGCCAGTGTTTTAAATCCATTTTGTAATGACTGTAATGACCTGATTCAAATAATCACTAAGTCACCCACTTTTCTAAATAGTTTTCATATGACAACAGGAATTTTGAAATAAGAAAAAAAAAAATAAAAGAGATGCTTCAATCCACTCTTCTGAAGGCTTTCAGTGACATTTGATGTCTTCTGTGATAGGACTCTAAAGAGAAGCTACAAAACATACAATTTAGGAACACAGCACAGCACATAGTGTCCACAAGAGAGCAATAGGAGCAACTTTTCACTGCTATGAAGGTCAAAAACATAGCTTAAAGAAGAAAAAGTTCACCTATTTTATTCTGTATTCATGCAGTACTTTTGAGAAAAGCTATTCTGTCCTGTTTTCTTGATCAAACAAAAAGCACAAATTATTCACAGTAAGGATTCCCAATCTCTTCCTTCTGAAGGAGAAGGATATTTTATATGCTTTAAAATCAAATGTAGTCTTACAAGATCCATTTGAACAAAGAACAGGAACTGTTTATACTCACCACGTCGATGAATTACTGTTCATACAGCCATAAATCCAGCTACTTGTGTCCTGTAAAGTCAATACCGTAAAATAGTACATTACTTGTGTGTGACTGTATTTATAAATATATTTTTAAAAAAGCAATTCTTTACTCCAAATAACGCAGGAGTTCATGCTGATAATATTCTCCAAAACTTCTATATGCTAACTGTTTCAGCACACCAGATGTCAGCAACTGTTCTAAAAATCCTCTGATAGCAGAACCTTGGTGCAATTAATTTAACAGAGAGGAACAAACTTCCATCTTCATCTCACTCCTTTTCTGTTAAGTGTGTCTGCAGCAGCCATCACTATAGTCACCAAACTCTCATAAGGATGTCATATGTTGAAGTGTAAAAGCTAAGATGATGATAAAAACAGTCTCTTTCAGATTTCCTCAATTATTTATAATGAAAGATATCCACCAACTTTTTCTTCTTCATTTCACAATGAAGTCAGACTTCTGTGTTAACAGCAAGTGATATCCTCCATTAAAATTATGATACCATAATCTTGGAATTACAATTACAAGGAAGGAAAGATGAAACATAAGAGTAAAAGGTGGGGGTTTCTAGGAACCATTTTAAATAACTTCCATTTGCCACCTTTTCTAGTTATGAATCAATACATTTTCTAAAAACAAATACAAGGTTAAGCAAACAAACTTTCATCATTTCTCTTTAAAAAAAAATCTGCCTTACGTATGATGTAAAATTCCATTTTATTAGTTTTTCTAACTAAAAGAAACATCTCAAGGTACTATCCTAAGTAATTGAAGAATACTTTAGATTTTTAATGTTCTGCTGCTCCCCTCTCAAGCATTTAAGTGTTCTGAAGCAATAGCATCCCGATGCAAGTATCTCAGACACTGTTCTGTACCTCTTCCTCCTCAAGCAGTACTAGTCCCGTCTTTAAGATATTATAGCAAAGGCAAAAGTTACCCTATAAAGGGTAACAACTAAGATTACAATAAACGTGTAAATATTGAAGGTGATACTGGGAAGGGCAATTAGAATAGCACTAAGAATACACAATCTTTTTTCACAATAGTGGTATGAACTTCTTTGGTAGGGGGAGGAGTGGCAACAGGGACAGGCAGGATGGAACAGGAAAGCATCTCAGTTTTCTTGCCACTTCCAAAATACTCATGTAATTCTGAAAAGCATATTTATCCATCTCCAGTTTGCCAAGAGATTACATTCATTTCTTTAAAAAAATATTTTAAAAAAAATTCAGAAACATTTTGGCTGAATTTATGTGTCTTGAGCTAAAAAATAAAAGACACGCACATTATCGCCTCTCCTCTCGATAGAAGAGACCAACTAAGAAGATGCTGTTTTCTCATCTGGCTTCCATTCACTTCCACTGCTAAGTGGAAGATCTCTGTAGCCTTTCAGACTCACTTAAATTTTATTATGAGAAAGCAAACCTATAAACAGCTTTCCCAAATTAGAAGTATGGCTGAATCCTCACAGCACTAAAAATAACTTCTTCATTTAAAACCATCAACACAGAACTGCACTAAATTTAAATTAAAGGAGAAAGTAATCTGCGGCTAACCATAAGAGGGTCAAAAATAAAACATTTGAGGTGGCATTGAAGGTTTCAGATCTCAAACACTAAGCATTACATGCTAAAACAGGAAGTACATCTAACACAATGTATTAGGCTGTGAATGTAAACGGATATCAGTAATTTCAACAACTGCTCATTAAACTGTCTTAAAACTGCAGCAAATCTAAATTAAAAACCACAGCTTTATAAAAAACTCCAGACATTAAAGAAGTATTTTCTCACCAACATACTGTTTTCACAGTAAACATGACTGTATGATTTTCTGTGGCTTGCAAGAGGAAATATGAAATATTTTCCATCAGAATCCTTAAAAGAAAAAAGATTGCTCATTAGTGGAAAAAAAAAAACAAAACAAAAAAACCCCAAACAAAACCATAAAAACACAATGAGAAAAAAGTGTTACTTACATTGTAAAACGAGTAAGTCCACTTTGAGGCCTTGACTGTAATCCACATGAAAGCTCCTAAAAATAAATACGTTTTTATATGCCACACTGCAGGAACTATTATCCTTTTCTCCAAAATCTTATCTTTTACTTATAGCCAAAGTCTTATCTCTTATCTGTAAATCGCCATGGTCTTATCTCTTATCTGTAAATGGCCATAAACTTTATAAGCTTTAACCAACACTCAGTATTCCTACTGCTTTGAATTACATGCAACAGTTATCATCAGTTAGACAGGAAACAGCAAAACCCTTGGATCCAATTACTCCAGTAATTGTAAAATAGTAGTAATTGTAAAATAAAAACCCTATGGATCTTGAAAAAAAGCTCTCAAGGCAACAAACCAAGTAAGAACATGAATGATACGAATGTAATTACAGGGTATGTGACTAAAGCTGAGGCAACATTAGAAACAGCCCCAATCTTTCTTCCTGTCAGCCTTTTAAGAAAACTAATACAGAAACTTGTGTAGAAGCAAGTCAAGGATGAAGTGAATAACACGTAAAAGAAAAAAGTAGCAGTTTAAACATATGTCTGGAGAAAAAGAGTAAGACAGAAGAATGAAGAGATCAGAGATACAAACAATGCAAATCATCATGCAAGAAGGTTAATATCTTTCTTCTCTGTAACTAGAGTAACGAGTTCATCACAAATTTAGCTAAGTGTCAAGAGGTCACCATAAAAAGGAAGATGCAAACAGGAAATCCAATTTAAACATATTCCTCCTTATTGCTAAAAACTAACCCCAAAAGGGGCAAACAAACAAAAAATCAATTCCACAACCTCTTTGGGCACCTGTTCCAGTGTTTGACCACCCTCTCGGTGAAGTACTTTTTTCCTAACATGAAATTGGAATTTCTTTTGTTGTAACTGGACTCTACTGCCTATCGTGTTATCACTGTGCACCTCTGAGAAAAACCTAGCTTCACCTTCTCTCCAATCTTTCATTAGGTAGTTGAAGACAGCAATTAGCATTCTCTTTAGGGTGAAAAAACCCAGTTCATTCAGCCTCTCCCCTCCATGTCCTATGCCCCAGGAGCTAACCATTTTGTTGGTCCTCTGCTCCATACTCACTTCAGTATATGTCAATGCCTAAATGCTGCCTTATACCAGGGTGGCCAAAACTGGACACCAAAGTTCAAGCTACCTTAGTACTTCTGCAATAGCTTACATTAAGAAAATTCCTGAAATAAAATGGTTTTCATAAAATGGTTCAGCCCACTTCAGCAAAACTAGGAATACAGCTGTGCCCTGCAAAAGTTCTGTTTAGCTTCCAAGACTCCATGCAGCCAAAATTTCTCACCTTTAACTATGCATTCTTAGCAGTTACAAGGAAACCATTAGTGTGCAGTCCATTTTACCCTGCCATGTCATGAAAAAAAGGAAGTCACTGATGAAGCAGATCTGAATATTCAGGATTTCCATGAGTAGCATGAAACTAACACAATGGCTCTACAACACCCACACTATCCCTCTTGCAAACGGGATGTAAGCATAGATTACACTGTACTTTTGACATCCCACTATTCCCAATTTCTGAGATCGTCTACTGGACACCCTGGTGTAAATATGACTCCTGCTTGTCCCCCAGAATTTAACCCATTTAAAAGTGACAGATTTTTGCTCCTACCCCTTTTAACCTATCTAGTGCTGAAACCACACAAAAGCTGATAGTTCAGGTCTATAACCCATATATCATTTTAGCAATGTCTGAAGAAGGACCAAAACGTATTCCAGAGGGTTGTTTGTTAATACTTAATCTCACTAAGGAGTATCATTGAATCCCGTTCAAAAGAAAACTGCTGCACACCTGTGAGTTCCATAAAAGCTTCAGGATTTTCCTCAAATATCTTTGCAGGGTGTCTCACAAAGTGATGATTCAGTACAGACATTCTCTTCTTTGGATCATCAGTTATCTAAAAAAAGAACACACTGTCAAATTTTATTTTACCAATTCGTGTAAATTTATAATCAATTTCTGTTACAATCAAGACAGATCATAGCTAACAATACAGCTTTGGGGATGAGAAGCAGGAGAGATTGTTAGAAGACATGGTACACTTTCTATTCTAAATTCAATAATCTGAACAAATAAAGTGCCATCAATAGTCAATCACTGCAATACAGAAAGTCTACACATGTTATAAAGCATAGCTAATACTTTTAGGAGTTTTACATCCTCGCCAACTCTGAACACAAGGAAATCGTTCTATTAAACTTTCTTTATAGACACACATGCATTCTTCCTGAAATAACACACTTATGCCAGAGTTTAGGAAAAATTCTCTAATTTATATTTACTAGTCTGAGTGCACAAATCCAACTTACTACATCTCGTCTTAATATTTCAAGCATCCAAATAGCTGTAGAGCTATATTGGGATTCGCTTTCATTTGTTGTTTGGGGTTTTTTTCCTTGTTGTTTTGGTTTGGTTTGTTGCTTTGGGTTTTTTTCCCCCCAAAAAACAAATTTGCAGGACTAATTTTTGCCTACACAGCTTTTCAAAATTGTGGCCATTATAACTGATTTCTGAAAAGTTTTACCCTTCAGCACACTACCAGTCAACTCCAGAACAACTGTACTCCCTTTTTGTCTCCCTAAATCGCATGTTAAAGCAAGTACACCTAAGAAACTAGAGAAGTCTGTCCCAAACAGCCTCAAAAAGAACACCTGGAAGCCTTCCTCTTCTATGTCTGGGGCTCTGCTCTTACATATTTTCAACCTCTTGGACCTTAATTCTAATTCATGTTTATTGCTGCATAACATTCCAGAAAGAGAACAGAGTACAACGGGAGATTTCTCCAACAGTTTTCAAAATATAAGATGCAGCATATTTATCTAGAAAAAGCAATAAATAAGGGTAGCTGGAGGTAAATATATATGCTAGTATTTTACTTGCATTCTGTTTTTGTAAGCGCTATTTGCAAAAGAACACCACAAATACATGCTGGCGCTGGCCACTGTGAGGACAACACATAGGGAAGTTCGAAAAGTATTTATGTCTGAGTTAAACATCACTGTTTTTCACCTTTTTGTATACTAGTCAGAGAAGGTGACTCGAACACACATTGAGAGGTCACATTCAAAGCTACACACCTAGCAAAATTTGCTTATGCTGGTGCAAGGTCAACTAAACCTGCTGCATTATTGAAGAGAAGTTCAGTCTACACCCCAGCTATAAAGCATCAAGCAGTCAATAATAAAAACTGAGTCAACACCTAATTATTTGACATGTTGGTCAAACAACACAAAGCCACAGAATTTTTCAGTGGCTGGTATAAAACAGCACCAATTTTCTCAGCATGACTTAGAATAATCAAAAAAGAGTTTTCTGTATAATAGGATTATATTTGTCCTGATTAAGCATTCTGTGATGGAACACGAAAGTGTGATGGGGAAATATACAGGAGATCACATATACAAACCTGCCTTGTATTTTCATCTATGAGATCAAAAAAAGCTCTAATGGTAGCCAGGATCAATTCTTTGCACCTAGAAGGCAGAATAAGTAAAATTAAATTTAGAAAGGAAATATGCAGGGGAATAGAAGTGGTCAGAAGAGACATCATAATAATATTATGCTGAAGTTATATTATTGTATAATGTGATAACAGTAGAGAACAGAGGGATGTACGGTCAGTCAATTAACCTTTGTTCCATTAGCTTACCACACTATGGAGAGATGGTCTGTTGAGGCCCAGGCTCTAGGAACAGCTGAGCTCTGTTTGGGGAAGGAAAAAATTTAAGATTTTGTTAATATTCAACATTTTAAAATTCTAAGCAAGCTTTTCCCCTCCTTATTTAAACATATTTGCGCAATTATTAAAAAGAACAGTGTTTATCTTAAGAGTTGCAGGGACTAGGGCACAATAGAATGACGTCTTCATGCAAAAATCTTACAAGTGCTGAACCACTTGTAAAACAGGACTTGTGAAACAAAATGACTAAGTTATCTATGTTAGATAGCAGAGACTAATGGTGAAAGGGCAAATAACGGTATGGAGGAAACTTACCAAAAATTTCTTTAAAGACTGCTTCTATGACTAATCTTACTATTTTAATACGTGATCCTGGCACACAAGAATAGAAGCATGTGAATGAAAGGTGCTGCTGAAAATGCAAGGGCATCCTCAACAGAAAGGAGCACCAGAAGACCATGCAGAAAGAACTGGACAGTCTGAAGCTATTCATTTGTATAAGTGTACTGCATGTATTGCATATTAGGGACTAATAATATCAAAAACGCCTCCCATAAACGGAGCTCATCACCTAGGTGTAAAACTTGATTCAAGTAAGCTATGAACTACTGATACATTACAGCTGGGAAGAAAAAAACCAAACCAATAAACAACAACAAAACGACCCCCAACACACAACAAAACAAAACCCCCCAAAACTGACAAACCAAAAAACCATGAGAGAAGCGGTACCACTACACGAGATCTCACGCAAAATTCTGGTCACCGACACTCAAGAGAAATGAAAGTACAGCAGATGCAGAGAACGGTTACTAGGAAAAAGGGAATGCAGAGTTAATCTTCTTAGCCTAGCACAATCAGGGCTGAGACTATTTATAGACAGCTTTCTGTACAAGGGATAGGGAGGTAAACACCAAGGGAGTAACAACTACTTCAGATAACATTTCATGTTAATGTCAGAATGCATTTAAAAGCTGGCTTGTGCAGTAAATGGAAGTTGGAAATCACAGATTTTCTTCCTGCTGAGGAGTCTTTTCCAGCTTCTTCCATGTTGGGAACAAGTTGATGGTGGGGGGATGGAGTGACAAACCTAACTGCTTTTATGATGTTGCTTGATTAATTTTGGAAGGAGATAGACACCTGCAACTGCAGAAGACTGGACTTGATGATCCAGTGGATACTTTCTATTCCCAGGTTCTTTGAAAAACAATAAATACAAAAAGAAGGCTTGAAGCCAAAGCTGTCTTTTATAATCAAACCAGCAGTCTATTCCTATACTGCAAATCTGTCAGTCTCCATATACACATCTCTTGTAAAAACGCAGGAAAATAAAACCTGAGTTCTGAAACTAAGAAGATGGTGAGAAGAAACAGTACCAAGTGGTGGATGATTCAAATGCACCCCGACACATCCTCTTCCAGTGGACACTCATTTAGACTACGTCAACTATTTATGGTTTTATAACCATACACTATCTACTTCGTGTTTTCACATGTAGTAATTTAATACATAGTTATAATATGCTGCACATATAATTAGACACCAATACATGCATTACATAAGTAGCTATCTAACATAGCTCCCCATGCAAAACCAAAAAAATAGTTTGCTTTTTTACCACAACAGATAAGGCACTGTCATGTTGACTCAATCTTGGTAGAAAAGCCAGTCCTGAACGAACTTGGTAATCTCTGAATCCTCCCGCCACAGAAAGGGTAGTTAAATTTCTTAAATCTTGGGCCTTTAGAATCCAGTGATTGTTTACAGCTGTATAAAAATCTATAAAATATATTAAAATCAATCACAATTTCCCCATACGTCTATTTGATATACAAAAAAGCTATAGAAAGCTGTATAACCAAAAAATCTATAAAATATATTAAAATCAATCACAATTTCCCCATAAGTCTACTTGATATACAAAAAAGTTACAGAAACATTTAACTAAAAGTTTCTGTAAGCGCCCCTAGAGGCATTTAAACTCCAGTTATCACTTTTGATTCATATAAGGAAAGAAAATTATTATTTTAACCCCAAGAAGGTAGCAGTTGGGAAAGACAGATACACTTACACCTTCTATATCAGCTGAGCACACATATTGTTTGAGTAGCAAACCACAGATTTATTTTAAGGACAGAGACAGTCCAGAAATGGTCAGCAAGGAAGAAGTATTGCATTGCAATCAATTGTAAGAGAGAGAATTAATACAAGCAGCATGATAAATCAAATCCAGCAGCTAAAGATAATCCATTCCTCTCGAGTGCCACAGAGAATAATGAAAATAAATGTGTATTCCCTTTCCTTCACCAATTCCCTCAACATCTACATGTAGCAGCACAATTATCACCAAGCATGTATTTTATCAGTATAGTTTAGTCAAATCTAGCTTTTTCAAGAAGTGTATAATACATGCATAATGATTATACTTCATTTTTTTATGCCATAGTTATTCAGGTGAGCAGAAAATACAACCTATCTTTTGTGTAATTATATTATACAAAATATATAATTATATCTATATTTAATATTCTCACCCCCTCCAACCTTTGAGCGTGACAAACATTAAATTTAATAACTCTACTTAGGCAATGCGTTTGATAAAGAAAGCCATTACAGAGGTCAAGTTTTATAAAAAAAAAGAAAAAATGTCATTTGCTGGAGAGCTTACAAATGTAGTAACATGCTCTACAACTTACTAAAATTATAAATTATTGAGAGTTCCAGGAGCTCAAGTACACATAATCCATTTGATGACACCTTACTTTCTGTCAGTACCCCAGCGCTCTCACACAACCACCCAAGTAACAAAGGAATAGATTAATTACAATAAACAAACTAGCACATTTTGCTGTTGACTTGCAAGAATCTCACCTATCAATGCTTGAGAGGATCAATAAAGAAATACAATGTAATTAGATAACCTGCAATACTTACCAGTAAGATATTTGTCTAAAGGCATTACAGGTGCAACATGAGGTGTGGCTTGCGTAATGAGGAGGTTTATAAGTTCAGGCTTAAAATTCTTCAGAGTAAGCAATGCTCTTGCAACAAGACCACCCATGGAATGACCTACTATTGCAACACTGGTCGGTGCAAATTCTCGACCCTTAAGCAAAGAGTAATTACACACATCAAAAATAGATTTGCAAAAATAGATTTGACATTGAACTATGGTTATCAGTTGTACATTTTCTTCCCCAAAATTAACTTATGTCCTCTCATTGATAATATTAACTAGTATCAACGTGACAAGTTTAAAAAAAATATATAAATTTAGTTGCTAACTCAAAAAATGTGCTTAACATGAAGTTCGCAGCTCAAAAGGAAATATTACACAGCCCGCGTAAGCATAAGAAACTTCAGCTTATTTTAATTTCTGAGACTCTTAGGTACATAAGCTATCAAAGAACTTTCCTAGACAGAACTGGATGTAAAATGATGCTATACTAGTGTTTTAATAAGCTAGGGAAAGTTTACATCTCTACTACAAAAAAGCATACATTGTGCATGGAAGTATTTATTTAGAAACATAATATAGGACCTAACACTAGGGCTCTGGGATTGTCATAAGCATTACAAATCTATTGAAGAGCAGCACTTCTCTATTGCACTATTATCACATTCAATTACACACGCACATTATAAAGTCTCCCCCCCTTACTCATCATTCTTCAGTTTTCCAGCAGCAAAGGCAGCCCAGAATCCCATTCCAAAATGCAAGTACGTTATTCTGCAGATGTCACTACTTACCCTGTACAACTTAAGAATTACTTTTATGCATTCATGCACAAACTTGGTCTGTCGTTGCAGACTACCACCATACAATGCAACCAACTCCTCATTAAAGTTGACACTGAAGAAATCAAAATGATACTTGAAGTCAACATCTTCTGCTTTTCTAAGTGCAATGGAGCCAAGAGAACGTACTACGAAAAGAAACCACATTAATTAGAACAGTCTAATAGTCACTGCTTAGCACCATGATTAGTAGACAAACACACAAATATATAACCTCTTAAGAAACAAATGTTATCTTAAATCCATTGTTAATCTCAAGTCATTTATAAAAGTAAAAAAAAGGATGAAAAAGACATCCAAAAGCAAATAATCTCTTTTCTAATATGCAATCACACTCGTTTTACAAAAACAGATTTGAAGATATCAGAGCAAAAGTATCAGCCAGTCACTGTCAGAACCAAATCGTAAAATGAGAAAAGAAATAATTATTTCCTATTTTTATAAGAATCCCTCTGGTAAAAAAATATTAGTAAACATATCATAACAAGAGCTTACAGAAGAATGTGGAAAAGAACAAACCCAATGAGATGAAAAGAAAGTTTGGAATGAGTTACCAAGAGCTGCCTGCTATGCTTATGGCAGTTAACCATGCGACCTAGCTTACTGCTGACTACAGAGATATTTTATGTCAAAAACAAATTTATACAAGATCAAGGATTGTGTTCCTCCATCCGAGACCTGCTTTTCTCATCTCATTTGCACCTTCTTACCACCACCAGGACAAGAAGGCAAAACGAGCAGTCTTGACTTCAAGTCTAAAAGCATTGCTACTGTTAAGCTTTCCTAAAATGCCTTTGAAGACCATCAACTCTAGGACAACATTCCCAAATACCACCGAGATATGTATGAGGGATTAGAAAAAACAAACTCCAAAGGACACTTTTCCACCTAAAATCTTGAGGGAGAAAATGTTCTGTTTACAAGGTCTTGCTTCTGACCTGTCTTCTCCATCTAACCCCAGCTGCTATTTAATACAGCCTTCTGAGTGCAGAATAGTCCCTGAGTTTCCATGGAGACATGGCAAGATGGGAACAGTAATGCCCACAAATATAAAAGCATGATAGGGAAAGAACAAAATAAGAGAGTCCCAAAAACAAGTATATACTTTTGCAAATAAACTAATTACCACCAGAAAGATCTGCCCAAATCCAGCACAGAGAAGTGAGATTCTTCTAGAGTGCAACAGTTTCAGAGATCTGCATCCGACCCAACCCTCCTTCTAGGAAAAGTTTGCTATAGAAATTTACATATCAAACAAATTTCAGCAAAGTTCATGAAATTGGAAAGTAATATTTATGAAATACTTTTTACAAACACCCAGCAAGATGAAATTTATAAATCTAATTTGTAGTCATCATTTCACCATTTCTATCTAAAAGTAATAAGCAATAAGAAAACCATTGAAATTAATTGAAAAGACCTAAAAAGTATTTAAAAGATCAAATATCTTGTCACAACTTTGTAACTTAAAAGTCATGGTAAAAAGAACAAGAATATTGCCAAAGATCACAAGGCAAGCGTGTGACAGATTCCTAAATAGAACTCAGGATCTCAGTTCTCCCAATCTCAGGTTAATTCTCTTAATTAAACCAGACCATCATCTTTTAGTCAAAGACTGAATTTTGTCCATTTTAAAAGGTTCATTTAAGTGCCCATGAAAGATGATGAATTAACATGTTTCAAAAGTCACAGAATCATAGAATAATTTGGGTTGGAAAGGACCTTTAAAGGTTGGACTAAATGACCTTTAAAGAAAGGTCCTTAGATGAAAGGTCATCTAGTCCAACCTCCCCTGCAACAAGCAGGAACATCTTGAACTAGATCAGGTTGCTCAGAGCCCCGTCCTACCTGATCTTGAATGTTTCCAAGGTTGGGGTATCCACCACCTCTCTGGGCAACCTGTTCCAGTGTTTCACCACCCTCATTGTAAAAATTTTCTTCCTTATATCTAGTCTAAATCTACCCTCTTTAAATTTAAAACCATGACCCCTTGTCCAACAGGCCCTGCTAAAAAGTCTGTCCCCATCCTTCTTATAAGCCTCCTTTAAGTACTGAAAGGCCACAATGAGGTCTCCCTGTAACCTGTAACATATCAAAATAACAAACCCAGCAAAGGCAGCAGCAACACTTCCATCTTCAATGCTCAGTAAATATGAATATATTTTAAACATGTATGAAAATACCACCACCACCACCTTCTCTGCTCATCTAGGTATTAGAATTAAAATGAATTCTGAATGAAATATGAATTTTCATAAATTCCATAATAAAACCAAAACTATTCTGAGTCACTGATTAAGGCAAAACAATCCATTTTGACAAAGATTTTGAAAAATGAACATGACTTATTGACAGTCTCCCTAAATCAATTTCTGAAAACAAAGAATAAATATTTAAATATTTACTGATTTTAAGTGGCACATTATATCCACATAACTCAGTATTTCTACTCACCTAGTTTAAGTTTTTTTTCTTCATATACTTCCTTTTGATCCCTAACATATTCTGAAGGTACTATTTTATTTCCTGCATAGTGATGTACTGCCATGTTTTTAGAGACAGCGTTAATTCAGATTTGCAATACTTTATGCACAATTACAAAAGTCCATATGGTATCTCTCAATCATTATGTTCGTAATCTTCTTTGCATACTATTGTGCCTGTAAGTCTGTATGGGTTTTCTGAAAGTATGAGTTGGTAAAATATTTTATTTTATTATAAGCTAAGAGGGTATGTTCTCAAAGGAAATAACTTCATAAAGGTTCTGTGAAATAAGATAATTTTTCCTTATATTTGCACTGAACTTGATGATTAAATTACCACAGTAAGACATCAGGGTTTAGACTGTGGTGGCTTTCCCCATACATACACATCAATTTGGCTAACAACATAAGAGTGTTACTGTTTCAAAGCACATTGTAGAGAATAAAAATAACGGCCTGACAAACCCAGCCTGGAAGAAATACCAGATACTGGAATAAACGCTTAAACACAATACTTCGTGTTCAAACTACTAACCTTTGTATTTACAATGAAAAATAAAAATGCTTTACAACTATTACTTCTTTTCATTTAGAGCCTAGAAGCGTAAGAGAATAATGTGAAAACAAAAGCAGATTATGTGCAAAGTGAGAAGATGATGCAAAGGAAAAAACACCACTACATAACAAGGTAGGAAATAATGAAGCTACAGGGCAAGCCTCAAGATGGTGCTTATTTCTATAGCACTTAATTACTTCACATCACATACGGTAGCTTGTTCAGTTTCTTCTAATCAAATTCAGGTCTTCTTTTTTTGGCATAACTGCACTAAACCTTGTTAAAATCGAAACCAACTAGATGTTTACCATCAAAAACACAGCAAGGGTGCAGTGCTGCCCTAGTACAGCACAAACAGTACTGTTTCCGGCTTTCCAACGTCAAAATCTTACTCCAGAAAAATATTATACCTCAACTGATTTCAAATAAAAATGAAGTATTTTGACTGCTTAAAATTAACCATGGACTAACAAGGATATCTATACCATAATATGATCAACCATTATGACTTTTGTTGATATTACTTCAAACAGAAAACTTCTTGCCCTTAAGTAATGCGTAAATATGAGAGCTCTTTGTAACATACCTATAACTTAGGCAAATGCTTACCTTGTTTGTAACTGCCAGCATTCCCAGGGAGAAAGAGAACTGGAATTCCTGTCAAGAGGAGATTTTTGTTTTCTTCAGCGTAGTTTCCTTCGCCATAGAGATAAAGCTCATATACTGGGTATCGTCTGGCTGTTTTCTTCGGTAATTTTATTTTCTGTTGCAAAAGTTAAAAAGAAACCAATTACCTTGTCTATATTGTTGCAAACAAGAAAATTGAGTGGCTATCCAGTAATTTAAACGATCTGGCTTATGTTTTATGTATTGTTTTAAATTACAGTCTAAAGAATACAGAATGAAAAACTAGGCTTTGCTTTAAAAAAAAATAATTAAAAATAAAGTATCAAGTATTTTGTTTAACTAGATATTACTGTGCCTAATGAATGGCTGCAGTTACTTATTTGAAACAGCTCTTAAGTTTAACTGGCTTTGAAACAAGTTGCAAACGAATACAATTATGTGTCTTTTAAAGTTGCACATTTGTAAAGTAAATCTAGCCATTTATACTACAGGGAGGAAAGGACAAAAAAAAAAACCAACAAAAAACCACACACAATAAAAACAAAACAAAACAACAACCAAACAACCATGTCAAAAAACAACCACTTCTCCCAGGACATGAGAATTTAAGAGCAGAAACTAGGGCACATAAGTGATCCTAATTATTCCTACTGCACCTGAATGGTTCTGGAATCCTTTCCAATACTACGTAACTCAGAACAAGGATGTGCTACCGCACCCAATACAAAGCTAAATCTCGAGAACAGGGTTACGTAGGTGACTGTCAAATGACAACTATTATGTCAGGGTAAATTACAGATGCAGTGCAAATTCTCTAAGGTGATTTTTACAGAGATGTAACCTGCAATGGGAATTCCAACTGTAGTAGTAACCACCTTAATATGGCTCATCAAAAAAAAAATAAACCCATGATACTTTGGGGGCTTTTTTGTTGTTGTTGTTTTCAGAGTCAGTTATGTGGCCTAGTGACAAACAATCTAGTTTTGTAACAACTCAGGATCCAATTTACACAGTCAACTGTCATCTTAAAAAAGGCCATATTTCTTATATATAAAAGAAAGAAGCAAACCAATCACCACCTAACTTATCACATGACTTACTCACAGATTACAAATTCCCAAAGAGAAAAGAACAAACTATCTTTGAACCTGAGAGCTAGGTGATGATGATGTCTTAGACCACTAAGTTATGACCCTCAGAGCCATATGGCACTGCTTTAAACAAAATAAGTAGTAAGCAAGAAAACATTTAATTAATTCCTGTATGGAGGTTGGTTGGTTGGTTTATAATTTTGAGTATCTAAGATATACATTTTTAAAAATTCTATGAATGTGAATACACTTGTTCTAGCATTTGATTACTTATGTTATGACAATTCAGAGACAAATAAGATAATTAAAAATTAAATTTGTTAAGGTGTAATTTATATTTTAAGGAAACACTTTATTTTACAGAATAAGGTCAAAACTAAACTCAGTTTTGCATCAGAAATCTTCTCTAAAGTCTCTCTTAATTGCTTTCTCGAAATAGAAGCATCTCTCTTTTGGATAATTCAGTTGTTTCTTTCAACTGCCTCTACAGTAAAGGCGATTTAACTTTAATTCCCTGCCCACACACACTCTTTCCCTTCCCCTGCTCTTCTCTCCCTCTCCTCAGCTAAAGACTATTTCCTTTCTCCCTTAGCCTTCAAATTGGTTGCCATATTGGTTATTTGCAACCTCTTCTTATGATATTTGTTACATGTATTTAAAAGGTATATTCTATAATATATAAATGTGTATTATATGTTTATAACATTATATAATATAAAATAAAAAATACACATATTAGAGAAAGAGACTGTGTTTAATTCCCTCACTGTGAACAAAAAAAGATAAAGCTTTGTTCAGGGCTTATGCCTTCAAATCATCCTTTCAATGTTCTTTCCCTTTTCTCCATCATCTTGACTTTCCAACTTCACTGACCTCACTGTCCCTTTCTCATTCCTTTCTACTGCTCCTTTTTCAAAGGCTTTCAAAATTCTGTGAAAAAAAAAAACTTCAATTAATCAGTTTCCATTACTAAACTAAGGGTGCCATCAAGATATGTTTATATGACTTCCTGACAGATCAAATCAGCTGTTCTTCCACAGTATCTTCCCAGTTCACTGTCTTTTCAAAAACTGTTACAGAACATAAAATTACTGAGCTGCCCTTCTTCGGGTCAATGTCAAAAGCAAGAAACTACACAATCCATGAGAATTGTACTACCAAAATATTGGGTCTTTCAGGAAATCACAGTGCTCAAATATTATAACAAAATGGCAACACAACTCCAAAGGAAAACAGACTTTCATGTTCCATGACAGTGGTTTTAAATTCTGAATTCCCAAGACATCAGTTATATAATTGGTTGTAATGAGCTACAGTAACTTTTACAGTGTCAACATAGGCTTCATTTTTCACCCTGGTTCCCAAAGAAATTAGGCTTATGTGAAAAAGTCCTCATTACTGACTTCCGAATCTCTTACCAAGCTTAGATGGACAGGACAAGAGTAGGTTAAATTCAAATGCTGCAATTCTAAAACTCATACAAAAAAAAAGATGGTTAAGTACAAAAAAGAAAAAAAAATCCAAACCGATTCCATTACTTAGTATTAGCTTGACTGTTAGCTAACCCACACTGTTAGACACGAAAGAGGTGAAACTTCTTATGTTTAATTGCTCAAATAGTTGTTTGTTTTGTAATGTGATGCCCAATCCAGAAGGGAGGAAAGGTACCTTTCACCTGAAATTCCTACCTTGTGGTTTCCTACCAATGCCAGCATTACAAAGACATTAAAAATAAAACAAATAACCCCTCCAACAACAAAGAGGTATTTGAAAAGTGTAATGCATTCGCAAACCCAGACAAATTCGTCATTTCTCCCCCTGCAAAAGTACTGTTTTCCACACAGTAAAAGTGATTACTATTCAGGAAATAGAAATTCTGAGAGGTAATACAGCCAGCTGTGACTTGCATCTCCTGCATGGAACTACAGCTTACCCTTAAGCCTTGTATCACTTACCAGCACAATACTTGCCTGAAGAGGCTTAGAATTTAAGCCCAAACATGACGAGTAAATACAAAAGATGTGTGGTGGCAGATGAGAAATTCATGCAACCGCCAATAACTTCACACAGATTTTACTAGTAAATTTCCGTTAGTTGGCTTCAGATTGAAGCTGAAGCAGGTTTTGGCTACTAGGAGATGTGAAAACTTTCCGCATAGTATTTTAAGTATTTGTAACTGCTTAAAAAATTTTGTCCTACAGCACTGACAAAACAACCCTTGTAGCTATACCAAGGTTCTCTTTTGTAGGCTAACACAACTATGTCAAGGTTAGCAAATGAAGGTTAATTGATCCAAAAATTAACTTGCTGCTTCATTACCAATTTATGTGCTAAGGTTTTGCTTTAAGAGCTTCTTTACTATGCAAGCCAGCTTGCAACCTACTTCAGAACAGAATACTATTCAGAACACTTCATATTTTTTCCAACATAGAGTATATCCTAGATAATGCTGAATGAATGTTAAAGAGCCAACAAATTATGCTTTGGGATGCTTTTAATAGGACAGAAAATCCTATAGTAAGAACTACTATTAAAAAGAGAATTTTTTTTGTAGCAACTGTGTGCAATAGTAACAGTGAACCTACATATACTCACACATTTACATCCTCCTGCTATTAAGCCATAATACCGCCTCTAGAAAACAACAGTTCCATCAGCAGTCCTCTCTCTCAAACTGATCCAGAGTTTTCAAAGAGGTGTTCAATGAGGTTTCTAAAAGGCTTCGTTAGCAAAGCGAGAGGGACTTCAGGCAAGTTTACAAGTTCCCCCGTGCACTGTGGGACTGTGCCACTTGCAAAGTGCTCACCGAGAAGACTTTGCACCACTGTTCACTAGCTTGAGAAATACGCTTATATTTGAATCTCAGTTATTCACTTTTTTGGGGACATTATAGAGCGTGAAGCAACTCAACAAAAAGGACCAAGAAGTACAAGATTTAACCTCCTGGGCACTAACAGTGCTGTCAGAGATCTTGCCCCAGCACCCTTCCTTTGCAAAAGCTTGGGCGACCGGTTTCACCAGGACTACAGGTAATTACAGGCATTGACAGGTTAGAAATTTGGAAGCTTTTCCCGTCATTTTCTTTGGTACGGGTGGCAGTAACACCTCCTTGCTTTGCAGGCAGACAGCTTTTCCCTTCTGTACCTACCCGAGACGCACCATTACACGAGGCAGCCAAAGAAGCGCGTTCTTCCAAACACACCGGCCCCTCAAACAACCTAAAGCGATTTCGGCACCACGTAGGGCTCGCCGCTCCGCGGAGGCCGCCTCAGGAAGCGGCGAGGGAGCGAACCCGAAAGTTACGGGAGCCGTCAGAAGCCGCCTGCGCGGTGGCTCTCCCTCGGCTGGGCGCGTTCGGGGCCGCCTATCCTCTCCCCGCGGCAGGGAAGAGGAGAGAAGCCACCGGAGAGAAGCCACAGGAGAGCCGCGCCTCAGGCAAGCGGCTCCCGCGGTCATGCGGGCGGCGCCGCCTCAGCGGCCGCCGCACCCCGCCCAGCGGCGAGGCCGCGGGACCGGCGGGGCCCCCCCACCTGTTACACCGCTCCCTCAGCGCCTCCCACTGCTGCACTCACCAGGTACTCGGGGTACTCGTACATGTAGGTCATGCTGCACCGGTTCTCCTCGTAAAGGAACAGCACGTCCCGCACCCCTAACAGCACCAGCGCCGCCAGCGCCCCGTAGAAGACCGCCGCCGCCACCGCGGGGAGCCGGCGGCCCGCCCGCCCCATCGCGCCCCGCGCAGCGGAGCCCTCGTCCCCCTGCGGGCTCTCCGCGCACAGACAGTGCACGGCGGGGCGGGGCGGGGAGCGCCACCGCCCGGGAGGCGGGGCGGACGGGCGGGCGCCACAACCTGGCCGCCGCCGGCAGCGGGAGGGCGGCCGCCATGTTGGGAAGGTCCTGCGCTTGGCTGGCCGCCGCTCCGCCAGGCTGAGGAGGGTCCGTCCGCCATGTCGCGGGCGTGGGCGCCATTACGGGGAGGTCAGGAACCTACCGACGGGCTTCCCCCAGCCGGTAGCTTGCGGGGGCGGGAAAGGCGTGTCCGCCATGATAGGGAGGTCGAGTCATCGCATTTGCCGCTGAGGTGCGCCGGCTTGGCCGCCTCCGGCCCGCGGGGCCGCTGTTGCTGAAGGGGCGCCGCCCCGGGCTGAGGGGACTCCATCTCTTCGCCGCCCCCCTCAGCCGGCAGCCGGGCCTCAGGCGGCGCCGGCGGCTCGTCGGCGTTTACCGACTCCAAAATGTCCCCCCCGGGTGTCGGGGGGCGCAGATGTACCCCCCGCTGTAAGGGGCCCGGGGCGCCCCGCAGCACAGCGCAGCGTACCGCCGGGGGACGGCCCTCGCCCACAATAAACCTGCGAACCCCGCTGCTCGGGTGCTTTTAAGGTTCCCGGCCTGGTGAGGAGTTTAGTCACAACATCCATAAAGCTTCAAGCAGTCAACACGTGAAAGACGTGGGTGGCGGTGTTTTGGCTTTGGAGAGGAGGTTTGGGGTTTTTTTTAATTTGTTTTAATTAAGCACTTCCACCAACTTACTATCTTTTACTATATTTCGACACTTTTCATCGCTGGATTTTGGTCTCTGGGACAGCCTCCCCACCCCGATGCATGACAAAGCCATGATTGCTGGTGTTGGTTGTCAGTGAAAACTAACAGTAAAATACTTAGTAACTGACAAAAAAAGTTACTGTTCTTTTTGTCATCAATTTACTAAGACAAGGGGTAGTTACACATGAGGGAAGTACAAGATAGAAATACATATAGTTACACTTTTCATCTTTGCTGCTAATTAAATAAGCCTTTCCCCCTCCTTTAAAAGAAAATTTACTCAGTTTTCCGACAGTATTTGTACCATTTTTATTTGTAAAAATAACCATCTGAATGCATTTCAATAGTAGTTTACAGTTAGGGTTCTTCATTACATTAATACAGCATTCAGTAGTTGAAAAAGTTACTAAACTGTGCTTGAGAAGATTCAGGTTGAATTCCAAGTCATTCACTGAAGTAAATCTTTTTCCTCATTTCGTATGTAACATTTACCCAAGTCCTTAAACTTCAATTTACAAAAGCAAACAATACCGACAAAACCCCACTGAAACCATTAAACAATAGTTTATATTGTTTATTACAAATGTTATGCAAAATATAACACTGGCACCAGATTCATACCACCATGGTTTGTAAAGATATATTGCACATGCTAAAGCATAAAATATAAGACAAAACCTACAAAACATAAGATATTGGCTTTAATATGTAGATCACTGCATAAGAAACGCATAAAATTACATTTTATACACACACTCAGATTGTCACTAGTTTAAAACGCCCTTTCCTATAACACTGACCTAAGGTTTACTTTTTGTGTAATAAGAAAGCATTTTCAGCACTGCAAAAATTATACATTATTCCTATAGAAATTTAGCATATTAATTTTCATTTCAATGCAGGTAGAACATATGAAAAGAAGAAACACTTTATACATTCAAAGAAGGTCTGAAATGAAAATTTACTGGTAATATATTGCTTTTATAACACTCAAATGAAAAAAAAAAAACAAACAAACCCGAGTTTCACAAAACATTTCCATAATACACAAATATAAAAAGGCACTCTAATATTTCTTACATGACTAAGAATAAAAATCACAATTTTTTTTAAAATCATCCTCAAGATACATAACCAAGTTTCTCAACAGTACAATGGATAAACAATTCATTTCATGTGTTTGTTCTAATTCAATGATCTGGCAGTTGTTTACTGCATAAAAGTACCAAACACATTATGGTGCCCTTTTAGTAGCGATGAACAGAAATCCCCTGAGCTATTTCACAGCAATTTCAGGCAGTCCGGAGGTTGTAGCTCAGTATTTATGAGAGCGACTTGGGACCCCATCCTGCAGCTGTGGCTAAAATACAGGATGAAACAACGATCCTGCCAGTACAGCCTGGCAGGCGGCTGCCCTCCCCCAAATACCCTTTGCTTGGTGCAGACATGGAAGTCATCCACCTACTGTAAATTGCAGGATCCAGGGTTAAGTGCAACAATTATATATGATTAACTCTACTCTTGTAAAAAGTCCACAGAAAGGCAAGGTGATTATTTACAAGAGTAAAATTATTCCCATGCTTAAATACCTGCCCTAAATTACAAATTTATTTCTACATGTGATAAATTATGTTACAGATTAACGTACTAGCATACCAAAAAAGGGATTCTGGTAACTCACGTGAGATGTGGGATAGGCCAATACTGAGTACTTCCAAGTGTCTTACTCATGACAGCTTTCCTCCTAAACACACCGTACTCAAAACATGACTTTTGCAATGCCCTTAAGATGCTAACAAATCATATGTTTCTATGATATTTGGAATATTGCATACTTACATCATTGTTGGTTTACAGAAAAGTTTAATCAGTAAAGTTTAGATTTGGTTCCTAGAAAGATCAAAGTAATTCAGTAATCACCTGTGCTTCTATAATGTTGTATACATCATTAAGAGGCAGCAGTCGTTGCACTACGCAATTACCAGAGTTACGAGGTATTGCAAATATACAGAAGTATTTTCAGTAACTCTGTATTGTAGCAAGTAAAAATACTGACTTTTTTTTAATGGCTGCTTAAATTAATACAACATCCTTGTTGTAAAGAGGACTGGTTTCCTCCTAATGAAGCAACTTCATGTAGGATAGCGTAACTTCCTGTATTTCAGGGTGAGACTTATAATTAATCCTGCCAAGGAGCCTACCTACACCTCTAGTGAAAATAAGATTAAAAGGCTTGTCCTGCTGTTAGACAGGTGGCAGCCATTTCCCATTTGTTTGTTTTCAGTGCCATCATTCCACATTGAAAAAAAAGAAAAAAGAAAATTTGGGATTTCTATTCATTTCTGAACAGACACCACTGAAAACTTTAACAACTGATTTCTCCTCTTATTTTCAGTGCTTAGAGTAAGGTCGTTATTGCTATTCTGCAACTTTTGAAAGGAAAAACGTTGAGAAAAATCAATCATAAAAATGTTATTCTGTGCTATTTTGGAGGGAAAAAACAGGGTTTCAGGTGCTCTGTCATTCTACTGCAGGAAATATAGAGTTGAGGGAAAAGAAATTTTCACCTTTAGAGACACTATCCCTTGTGATTTTTTGTTGTAAACTTTGGAAATTTGTTAATGTTCAAGGAAACAATATTTAATTTTAACAAGGCAAAATAAACTCAATATAGAAATATTTTTCCTAGTTAAAGAACTGGAATCTGCCAACAGATTTTTAACAATTCAGTGGAACACGGCTAAAAGCTGCAACTACAATAAAAATCTTTACTTTTCATTTACCCTGCCGAAAGTGTGCTCTAAGGAAGCGCATCTCATCCTCCCAGCACAGCTGTAGGCCTGCAGACAGCCTGAGTGTGAATCATGGGAACTTTAACACCTTGACTTCGTCCTACACTACTTTTTCCCCTCTTTACTGTAGCTGTATGGTGTTCTCTCACTTGTCTAGCAAGGGGTTGGATCCCTGTCTTATGCTCTTACACGAGGGAAGGTGGTTTGCTTTCTGCTTTTTACCCATATATCCTGTGGACTTAATCTTTGCATTCCATACAAGAAGATGGGCACTCTCCGGAAGTGCATCAGCCCTTCCTTTTTCTACTCAGGCCATCAGTCTTGCCTAGATTCACATTTCGTTTCGCATCATGCCAAACAGTATGCACAAATGCTAACTAGGAGAACAAGCCATAGTTATTTTTCCTGGGCATTTGTTTCATTTCAAATAAATATAAACACATTTACATTAAAAGTATATGAACATATTCTTTAGTCTGGAGAAAAGCCCAACTGTGGTCAACACATCATCAGTTACAAATGTCAACTTGAAACCTGCGTCATAAAATGTAAAATTCACTCAAGACTACTCATTAGCTCAAAAGTTTATATTTTTATGGTTTATAAAAACTACTTCATTATGTCACTCACATTTGAAGAAAAAATAAAAGTAGCAAAGTCTTCCATTTAATTACTGAAGCATTTTGGTCCTCTTGGTACAGCTGGTTAGTTCATGATAGCTTTTTGTTTATTTTTTGTTTGTTTTTGTTTACAAAGTCTCATTCTTCCTTTTGTACATCTGTTGCAGAGGAGGGTCGTGGTCCATTTGACCTAGAAACTTTGGCAGAAGGAGTAAACATATTCACAAAGTTGACATTGCTTTAAAAGCTGGTGACAATAGGCTTTTTTAGCATTTATCTCCGATCCCCTGCATGGTTCGCTGCTATATTTTCTGGCGTTTGGTATTTCAACTTTTGGTGTTATGCTTTCATTGCTTTACCTTTGCTCTGTTAATCCAAACACTGGCAAAAGTATTTTAAAATTTGATACTGTTTACAGTAAAAATAAGTTACTTAAGCATAGAAAAGGAAAAAAATCCATATAAATTGGCAAGTCGTTATAAACTTTTACATATACCTTTGTCTACACCTGATTTCCCCTCCCCCCCTTTTTTATTCCGGTACTAGAGTCTTGGTTAATGGCTCAGGTGACAGAAACGTCTAATGACCCTCATTCTGTAGTGCAAATAAACCGTACATGTTTGTGCTGAATTGAAAAACAAAAAATAAGGGCCAAGTGATTTTCATTTTACACAAGTGGTTCCATTAATGTCTGTGGGAAAATATGGCGAGACAAGTAGAATTTGGCCTAAAGAGTTTATAACGATATCTTTCTAATTATGTGCTGCAACTAAGAGCTGTAAAAAGTGCCTTCTGTATGTTTAAGTGCTCAATACATGCAGAATGTAAAAGGATTAATTTCCTGTAGAAAAGTAATACAGGCAGTTTTAAGATTTACAACTTTACCTTTGGTTTGTGTAAAAAAAATTATCTAATTAACAGAGCCCCTGGAAGCAGGAAACAGACGGACATAGGAAAGGGGCGACGCTCAAATCTATGGAGGCTACACTGGAAATATGTTTGCGTACTAAAGGTGCAGCTAAAACACATAAGAACTTTTTACAAACAGTTCCCTGTTTATTTGTGCTGTCCAAAAGAAAAAAGGCATTTTCTCTTTTTCTACTTAAAATAAGAGGTAGAGACTTTCCACAGGGGCACTTAGGGCCTAAAGAAAACATCAGGAAGCTGAAAAGCTGCAGAACATTAATGGGAATATGTTCCAGTAAATCCCTCATACTTTGTTATTTAAAGGCTTGATTCTCATCAACACTAGGAATCTTTCAATAGCTACTTGTCAAGAATAATAGTTAAGAATATAGCCATGGGATTTAAGCTGTTTAAAAAGACAAAAATAAAGCTGAAATGAAATAATGAAAAAAAGATTTTGAATACCAAAAAGTCAAAATGTTTCAGAATCCGAATCATTTTCATTGTACCCATCCTCTGTTCCTATGTTATTACTCAAGGGCTTATTGTAAGAGGTAATGCTACCCATACTGGAGCCATCGCAGAGATGTGTCCTGCCCAAATTGTCTTTTTTAAAACAAACGAAGTTGAAAGCCGTCATTGAACTGGAAGGAGAAAAAGGCATCATGGTAGCCAAAATGAGTGCCAGGCAGTCAGCCACGTCTTTGTTAGGAGCGCAAGCCAGGGCTGGCGTATGACCTGGGCACAAATGCAGACAAGGCAATGGTTAGTACTAAGGGTACTGAGAATGGCACTGAGCATTCCTCATATACATCTCTAGATGACGTCATAAGCAGGAGATGTATGTTCAGGTACAATCATGCCAGGCAACAGGGGTATGTTACTTAATTTAAATTAGACATGCTGGGGAAGTACACACTTTATGGAGCATTTAAATCACTGTGACCACAACGAGCAGTATCTTTTTTTAAATCAGGCAGCAAACAGACTTCACGATATGAATACAAGCACTTGCTAAACACAGTTCCACAGCACAGACAGTATGATGAATACAGAACACGGGGAGTACAGCAACAGGGACAGAAACCGGCTTCAGTTTCTGTGCGTATGAACAAGTCTCATTCTGAGAACAATGACTTTCATTAGAACATAAAAGATATTAGTTTAAAAACATTTTGGAGTAATAAGCAAATGATTTGAAAGACTCATCAACTGAGTATCTACTCAACTCAGAAAGCAGTTTATTTCGGAATTAAATTATGAGAGAAAAGAATTAGACCAGTGCACGTGGTACACATATAGCAGTCGTGACTACGTGGATGTTTAGTTACCCAAATTTACATTAGGTTAGAAGAATAATGACTGTATTCAGAAAGCATGGCATACGCTTTAAATACAAAGCTAATATTCTACAGATGCCAGTAAAATGAAGAACTGGGGAGATATTAAAAGTTAGTCTTCACTGCAGTTTAACGTGGCTCCTGTCCTAAAGCAGCTCTTCACGTATACAAGTCTTGGAAACCAGTATGCTGATTACACTTGCTATCTATACGTTTTTCAGGCTGCTGTGTAGTACTCCAGCACTTTCTAACAAATCCTCCTGTATATACTAAAAGCAAATGAATTCTTTTGAAGATGGCTAAATCTTAAGTGCTGCAGCAATACTAATCTGAGGCAATGACCACCACTGCTGCCTCAAGAAAGCTGAGAACACCTGCAGTGCAGATGAGTTTGGTGGACAAATGGACTGGAGAGCACAGTTTTGTAGCAAACTATCTACATTTAAGCACTGGCTGCAATGAATGCATACCCTAAATGGAATTTCCTCTTCCACTGAGTTCCAAGCATGAATATTCTTTAGAGTTGTACTTATACTAAGATTGTATTTAAATTTCTCTCTTTTAAACTGCATGTGCAGTTGTTCCTAGAAAAATTAAATATGTACCAAATTTAAACTTAATTTTCATTCGTTACATACATGCAAATTAGCTGCATCTGTATGTACAATTTTAATGATAAAAACTGTGGTTCAAAGCTAGTCTGGTTCATTTTTCTGTCCCCTATCTCTAAAATGAGGTTAGGGCCAGATGACTTCAGTGGAACTCATTCATGCGAGTATATCTAGGTAGCATTTGGTTAACAGTAAATACTCACCACTCAGTTCTTTTGATCCATAGATCTCAAATGTCTTGCAATGATGGGTGAGTATTATTATTGTTACTTTACAGATATGGGAAGATGGAGATACCGAATTGTTACATTAATGCCATGAAGTCAGTATTGTAAGAAAGACCAGCTTATTTCAGGAAGACATTTTTGAAAACAATAACTATAGAAGCACAACCCTCTATGGGCTTTATAATGTTTAGGGAAGGACTTCATTGAGATCTGAAACAAAATTATCAGATTTATTAACTAATCATGTATTTTATGAGGCAACAGTAATTTACTTGCATCTCGGATTAGGTCAGACAATTGGTAAGCACAAGCTTTGATCTCAGAATGAACTAGAACACAATCAAACGTATGTTGATGGTTTTCTTCCTACCCATTAAAACATGCGCTGATTGAATGCATAATCCTTAATTCTTCTGCAAGGCGTCAGAATTATCCGGTGCCACTTGCATGTTTAGGAAATTCAAGTTACCACTGCACTCAAGCATTAAAAAAGACTAGCTGTTGACAGTACATGCAAAATGAACAGTAAAAGGGACCGCTGTGATGTTTAGAATACATTTTTATATTAAAGAAAAATAAATAGTATCTTTTTTTTTTTTTAATAGGTACTCACACAGCTCATTGTCTGTTCTTGGAAGGATAAAAGCATCAGTGATGATGTCTATCATCAGCTTTTAAGTCTATTGCTTCAGTCTGTTGTAAAATTACCTGTTGGGTCCTACTGAAGATTGTCAAAGTGTATTATTTACTTACCATTTTCATCTACTGCTAGGACACACGCCCCTTTGGCTAGCAACTCTTCAACCACCATCTTTAAGCCGTTTCGTGCAGCAATATGGAGAGGTCTACAAAAACATAACAACTAAATTCAAGTTCAGTTTAAAAAAGACTTCCTAAAAAAAGTTAGGTAATTCTTAAAGCGTACGCAGCATCAGAAAGAGGAATGTTTTCATTTTTTGAATCATTACAATTATATTGTAGACATTAAATTATATTACAGCCTTTAAAACAATCCTCATGTTCTACATCTATAAAACATACGTGCAAGACAAATATAATTACCTTCACATACACAAAGATTGCATAATGCTTTCCAGTCTAAAGGCCTTCTTTAAAAAGCTCTCGTTTCCACTGTTTGTGGCGCACAATTGACATTTAAAAAGAAAATTAATCTAAGACTGAAGAAATACATTTTTGCATCCTTGATTCTGGCTACTACAGACTGTTCAAAATTATTATATTGCCTTTTTATCCTTGAATACTCAGTTGCTAATCTCTGCTACTGCAGAGCAGCTGGAAATTAAAAATAACGACTGGTGTGCTCCCTTCCTGGGCCAACACCCAGTGCTCCCATTTGGGGACAGCTAGGGGGACGGGAAAAACAATTTCATATTGGAAGGGGGGAAAAAAGGGCTACGATGGAATGAATTCTTCTGCAAGCACTAGATGATCTGCCACCTGAACTTGTGGTTGAATCTCCTCCTGTGGGATTCCCACATGCCTGTCAAAGAGTTGCAGCTGGAGTAAGGATATCGATGGTTCTAACTCTGCTGATAACATATAGTATGGATGGGAGTTGCACATAAAATATCACCTAAAAAAACCCCTCTGAAAATTAAATGTACCATCCTAAGTCTAGATAAATTATTTAGATTTAAAGTGAAGCTGAAAAAACTAGGAAATGCCAGATGTATACTTACACATTCACATGATTAATAGACATTTTGATATAGTCTTCAAATAAATGACCTCATATAATTTTTCCACCAGACCATGAATAGAATTGGCATCAAAGGAATCAAAATTAAAAGTGAAAATGCAATACAAATCTAGTCTTTTCAAGGGCAAGCACTCCAAAAAAATCAGAAATTAACTTTTTTGTTCTGTGACAAAAACTGAGATATGAATTTGAAATGCTTAGTCAGAATCTTCTGGTAAGTCAACTGAACTTGAGAGGATCAGGCTATACTTACGTCTGCAATGCATTATTTTTTGCATTAATAAGGCTCTGTTCTTGTATCTTGTCAAGTATTAACAAGGCACATTTTTCATGACCCTGTAGTTGGGAAAATAACAAATAGTGTTAATTTGCTGAGGAGTTTGTAATTGAGGCAAAAGAAATGTTACATATAAAAGTTAAATTTAATATCTCAGTTTGAAATACAAAACCTGCTACTCAGCTTATAAGGATGTGTAGTCGGTGAACTGTAGGAGCCTTAAAATACCACTTACAAACGGCCACTGCTAGCATGCTCTAGCACATTTAGAAATTTAGGCATTCACCTGTCTTTCAACCCTCCATTCATTATATATGAATTCACCTCTGCCGTGGTTTAGGCCGAACCGGCCACTGGGGACGTGGGGCATCCCAAACCAGTACAACCTCCTCAGCTTTCAGAGAAGACCGCCATCTCTCCTGAGACAGCATTCAATGGATTATTTATTAGAACTACACAGTAACATAGAAAGAGGTGGTTTAATCTCAAAAACTAATACTCTACTTTTTGAGTCTTTAAACACCCTTCTGTATTATTAACAAGCTACTATGAAATCCCTTCAATGTGAGTGCTCTAATAATGAAACTTTGGAAATAATACAGATCTGGGCCTTATTTCTGATACTGTTTCAGCCACAGCAAGTCACAGATGTCGAGCCTACAGCCCTGGCACGTGAACAGCTGCCTGAAGGACCTTGAGAATTCAGCGAGGCTCATGTGTCTGCAGAAACTGGAGTAATATTATCACACTGGCATCCAAACTGTGGATAGGAGCAAAAGAAAAGGCCCAGAAGATGGAATCCTATGGGTATTTTTTCTTGCAGAAACAGCAGTAGCAATTGGAATTAAGAGGAAGAAAGGGTGGGAAAAGACACCACCACCAATCCAATAAATGCCTCTGGTTTTACTGCTACAGAACATAAGGGAAAATTTTGGGTTCATTCCACAGAAATTGGAGAGTAAGAAAAAAGAATAAATACCTTTTTTTTTTTTTCTTTGCCACTGAACCTACGTTAAGCTATTTTACAGTGAGATTATTTGGTAAAACCTCAAAGGATTTTCCAGTATTTCTCTTTGTTTCCCTTCCTGATGTTTCAGCTGTCATAAGAGGCATCCATATTTATCAATTTACTAAACCTTGAAACAGACTTGAGAAAAAGCTTGGAACAATGCTCCCCTCCTCACAAGTTCGACCATCACATTTCCATTGCAGAAATATTTTTAGGAGCATGAACATACACATGCATACGACTGTGAAGAGAATAGAAGCATACAGAGGTCTTCAACTTACTTTACTGCTAGCCAAGTGCAAAGATGTATTCAACTCCTTATCTTTCAATGTCAGGTCAGCCTTGGCAATGTTGACCAAAAAGTCTGAGGTATAGAATAGAAATCAACAAACAAACCCAATGGGCAGACAAACATGTAAAAAGAGAGGAAAAAAATTACTATTTCAACATATGTGTGCATAGGTGCTAATCAATTAAGCCTTTATGTGATGTAAGCTTTATGAACATGAAGTGAAAATAATGAATGAGAACAGACTAATCTTGTGCAGTTAATCAGGAAGCGAAGGTAGAGCAAATGGCTCATTTGCTGTGCCCTAAACTGTCAAACATATATTCACCTAATTTATTTATAAACTTCTCCATTTGTAGGTCGGCTAGTACTGCCTGAGTCACCTTTTCCTGAGAACAACTGTGGATTCTGCTTTGAGAGGACTAAGTGGATACAAAGAATTTACGGCGCAGCCTGTGCTGTTGAAGCTAGAGAAAATGGAATTCTGTTAAGCCAATATGACCCTAATCTTTATTTCTATAGTATATAGTTTAGCTTGGACAAACAGCTGCTGATAGCTGCCGCTGTAAGAATAGAACTCCCTATAATAGAGCGTGCAGTTTTACTGCTCCATAAAATCAAGGAAGTAAACAGGAGAATAGAATTACTCTTCTCCTTACGCTCTTTATAGTGTGTTCTTAGGAGAAAATAAGACTCAAGTTTGTTATTGCAAATGTTCACCAAGACTGCTGAGAAACAACGACTGAGAAGAAAAATAACTTTTTTACAGATGTAAAGGTAGCTTCTTACAGACATCCACACAATTTTATTTTTCTTCCTTAGTTTTCACAGGAAAAAAAAAGACTACCTATTTGGGATAGCAACTGCAGTAGCACTCACCCTTCAAAATGAACAGAGGCAAGGATGTACTTACCTACAGCACCGACGTGACCGTTGTGAGCTGCCATCATGAGAGGAGTTTTCCCTGCGTGATCCACAGCATTCACTTGCGCGCTGTGACTCAGGAGGAGCTGGAGGCACTCCACGTGATCCGCGAAGGCTGCTGCGTGAAGCGGCGTTCTGTGAAAGTAATATGACCACAGCTGTTGCTAAGGAATGACAGTATGTCCTGTTTACTTACCTTCCCAAGAACCTGAAAGTGCAAGACATTTAAAATTATTTTTTTTTCCTATGAAACTTTGAGTTAGCACCAAGGGAATGTTATAGTAGCAGCACCTGAAATAAGTTAAATAATATTTACAGCCTCTGTCCTGGTGCAATATAAACTTTAAAAAAAAGGGAAGCATAAGGTCGATATGATACTGTGGAGAATCTCATATTAGCAGCATATTTATTTTAATGGAGCATACTGCATAATATGAAAAGCAGTACAGTCCCTCATTCTTATTCATCTGATTTTATTTTTTTTAACAAGCCTAAGGTGGGAAGAACTATCAGGAAAGAACAGATCCATTATTCTAAAAAAAACCAAACCCTAAGGTATTTTAAGTTACAGTAAAAAATATTGCAGCAACAAACTACAATAACAGTATTACTATAAAAGGCAGAAGGAATTCTATCCACCTTGAAGGTTATCAGTTTCCACAAGACTGAGACACTCGAATTCGTTTGCTGTCTCCCTATGGCATTCTGGGTCTGAAGCGTGACTAATAGAGATGAAAGATAGTTGGTACACAACCCAGCTCATAGTGTTACTTCAGGGTTTGCTTATCAGTAAGGGTCAAGTGGTCTTACCCTTATAGGACTAAGTAATCAATATTACTGAAGGTCTTGAATCTGTTTTAATTAATAGAAATGACAAGTATTCAATTTTTAGAATTTCAGCAATTTTAATTAAATGTATATATGCACACACACAGAGTGAGGAGATTATCAACATGGCAAATTAAGGATTTGGCTGAATGAGTATCTCTTGCTGTATCAGTATTCTTTTGCTGCATAGATGTTTTGAGTTGTGTGCCTTGAGAATACCAATGTAACATTAAAGCTTTTAATGAAATACTTTTCTATGTATACACAGTATCACTCCATTTAGCAAAGATTAACTTGTTTAAATATTTAACAAATTGGTTCAGGAAAACAGCCCATAGTCATAGCTGTTCTTAACAAACAAAATACTATTTCTTTTGTATTTCTTTTCATATGTACTATGAAATTGAATACTTCCTAGTATTCTCGCTTCAAGTGAGCCACCATTTAACTCTGTTGCAGTGTAAACTGCTGTCTGAGACAGACAGCATGACGAGTCTTACCTCAACTATATCAGATAAGCATTAGTTCCAGAGGTTCAGAAAGAATTATGAAAAATACTAGATGGATTCATGAAGATGAAATGCAATTTGTTTAAGAAACTATTACCTTCCTTTGTCATCTTTGCAATTGACAATGCTGGCATCAATGGCTCCGATGAGCAGTGATGCACAGTTTTCGTGATCATTGATTCTGCCAAAGAAAAGACATTTTCAAAAAGGTAAAAAGTCTACCTCTTTTCCCACTTTCCAGTATTACTTTACTTCACTTCCCATTAATATTTCTTATTGGTTATTTATATATATATATAGGTTATCCTAACATACCTTTGCCGTAATGCTTTCAGTCACATTTCTGATTATTCATCATCTCTCCATTTAACCAAACTGCATCTGCCACTATGAATTTCAGTCTCTAAAGTAAAGCTGATCCTGCAATTTACTATGTGCAAAGGTAACTGAAAGTGCAGCACAAACCTAGGATTAAAACCTTAATACCTTAAAATCATTTAGTCTAAATGTCAAACACACCTGGATCTGGAAAGCACTCAGACATAGATTCCTACATATAGAAAGCTTTATTCTGATGCTTTAGGTGCTGAAGCCCACATCTCTTCCAACTCACACATATAATGCTTTTCCTTGATGGATGAACTCAATTAATACTCTCGCTGGTTATTGTTAATCTGTCTCATTTCATTATGAAAATGAACAGTGTTTAGTAACAGTATTGGACATACAGTATAGCTAACACACGTCTATGCTGGATTAGCAGCTGTTTTCATTTTAAATTTGCACGCATAAGTTGCACAGCTTTTAAATGGGTTTGAGAATTACATACTCATTTAAAAGAATATAAAAATTGAAAAAAAAACCAACAAAGCCATCACTAGAAATTCAGATTTCAGATTTTGAGCACAGTAAAAGCAGTGCTTTATGTATCCTTTTATTTCTCTAATATATTTGGGGTCTTATAATTTCAAAGTTTGATACATGACAAATTACTTTTCTACTTTCCAATGATGTTGACTGTAGAGGGGAAGCCTACACAATAGTAACTCCTATCATTACTTCTGGAAGACATTCATTCTTGTAATAGAACACAGAACGAATACAGTCATTCTAACTCTTGGCAGATATTAGGAAGGTTTGCATTTGTTTTTTCAGTGCTTAATTCCTTACTCTTCTGATGGCTTACATGTTTTAATAAGCATGTTAGGTCCTACAAACTAAAGTAATCTTGCATTTAAAAGAAATGCATTTCCAATTAGGATTCTGCTCTATTAGAATCCTTCCCATAGGAAAACATACTGCTTTATTTGAATAAGGAATATGTATAAAATACATGCATGGAAGAAGATGAATGACTCATAATAGCCACCACCTTTTTGTTGTTCGTAAGTAACATGAGAACTTTGGATACAGAATCTGCCTCTATAACCGAACAATCCCTTTGGTTAGGACCTGGGTAAGAAGTACCAAACCTTCAAGACGGAGACTATCTCAGAAGGAGAAATGACCATGAAGAAAATCATTCTGGAAAATGCTCAGCTGAGGATGCCTTGAAAAAAATATGGCCTGCACAGAACACCATTCTAGCATGAGATAGATTGTTGTTTCAAATCCTTCCTTCATTAAACGTTTTGTCCCTATTGCTAAAAAGAAATCATCTGAATTCTGACAAATTCTTAACTTTCAGCCATTTGAAGGAATCTCAAAAGCTCATGTGGGCCAAGGCACTATAGCCCAGGTCATGGCCTAAGAATGGAAGAGCTATGAAGCCCCAGCCTGGGTGAAGAAAAGGCATAGGTCTGTAGTTGTAAGCAAGGGAAAAGAAACTAGAAAGGGAGGAGAAATGCAGCTATTTAATTAAAAGTCAGAATTTAATCAAATAGCCTAAATGTATGAAGTTTATGCAAAAATACTCTTTATTCTGCCACTTTTTCAGCAGAAGTATATGCACAATTTTATGATCAGCTTTAAAATTATTTGTTCATGCAAATAATATTAAAACAAAACAAAACAAAAAGCTTTCTTCTCATACTGCTACCTTTCCCAGACATATCATAAAACATTCGTTACTGGAGATTTCTACTTACACAGCACAGTGCAATGGAGAGAAGCTATTACCATAGAATGTGCGGAAAAATTTTTGTTCCAATAGTACCTCTATGCAGTTTTCATGACCTAAAAGAGATCAGACATTTCAGTGTTGCACAAAGCAAGTAATTAACTTAATTCATATTAGGCTTATACAGATTAGAATTTAACACTAAAGTCGAAGTTGAACACAATGTATATATAAGCTCTTATGTGATAAAATTACAAACAGATTTTTAATTTTTATTTTTTTTTATGGCAGCAGCAAGATAGATCCAAGCTAATATTAGTACTTACTGAAAAAAAGGAAAGGAAAAAAAAGTCTCTTTTTTATGTGATGTGATTATGTTGCCTTACACATCTCCAAAGATGGTCTTAAATGATGGTATTAGGAAGCTTTATCCTTATATTAAGAGACAAGTTCAGATTATCCCGTTTAGAATAATCAGTTCAGTTCAGAATATCCATCAATTCACAGGGTCTCTTGCATCAATAAATAAGAAGGTGACACCTCAAAGGAGCATTCCTGGCCCCACAGAAATCAATTTCATCATTGACATCAGTAAAACCAGAATTTCACCCTGGCCTCCTGTAACTGGGAGCAGATGAGCTGCAAAGCTACTGGGAGGTATTGCTGGAATTTCCCGGGCTGAAGATAGCAAATGCTAACTGCAGAGGGCAAGTAGAGGGGAGATAATCTGCCTCTTCATTTCAAGCTTCTCCAAGTGTTAGGCTGCTTTGTTATCATGTTTCCTTAAAACTGAAGCCACATTTGAACTTGGCAAAAGTCCACAGGGAGAACCTTACCGTTGTAACAAGCCCAGTGCAGCGGCGTATAACCTTGATTATCTTTCAAACTGCAGTCTTCCTCTGAAAGTGCTATCTGCAGTAATTCACTCAGCCAAGTGGCGTGACCCCGAGCTGCTGCAAAGTGCAGAGGTGTTCTGCCTCTGGCGTCTTTACATAAAATAGATACTTCTTTCTCTAACAGCATCTGAACACACTCTTCGTGCCCAGTCATAATCTGATAACAAAGAAATGAGTAAAGAGGTTGACATAATACAGATTCTTGCCCAGGAAATATGGAATATGATTGATGCCTGTGAACATGAAACGGCCTGCATGGGATTCAGAAGGCAGAGATGAAAGCTCCTTTGCTCCCATGAGGACCTATGGTAACTGATACACTGAAATGTATTTGGTGCTGTCTTTCAAAGGCTTTGATTCCTAGTCTGTGGAAGAGACTCCACTGAGTGAGGCACAAAAGCAAGGAGGAGTTTAAGATTAAGGAAAGAGATGAACAAGGGGTGAGGTTCAGAAAACCCGAGTCTGGCTTCTCAAAACTATGTATGAATGTGAGAGAAGAACTGAGGAAAAAAAGGATCAAGAATATCATCAGAAATAGGAAAAGCTGCTTTAACAGCTGGCCAGCTACTATCAGTGACCTCTGTATCACACAGAAGTTAGCTTTGGTATCTTGGGCATGTTCATGTATTGCTATCAATAGAGAACAGAATTTTTATGCCCTAGCTTTTATTATGTTCTTGTGCTGGACTCCTAAGCTGACCTGCTTACTGCAGTTATCATAGAGTTCTGTATAAATATCACCTCTTTCATCAGCTTCACATTGGGTAAGAAGCTGACTCCTAGAAAAGATTAGATCCACCTCGAGTTTCATTGCCTCTAGAAATAACTTAAAGTTTACTTATTTACACTGTCCCCCCCAAGAAAAATGAAAAAACCTGCTGGGCAGTTCTTTTAAAGAAATTATTTTCAGAATTCATAAGGTGCTCAGTTATAAGAGTAATGATTGCTATTGTAGTATGTCTACAGCCAAGAAAAAATGGTCTAATCAATATTTTAGCTAATTAATTAAAGCAAATGTGAAATAAAGTCAAAAGGAAAGCATTACTGAGAGCAAATCTGTCCTGCATTTTACCTCATTGACTGTGCTTGGTCAGATTTCCAATCATTTACAATATTCCCTACATTCAGTATCCCTGTATTTATAAGTGAGTTGTAGTCACAGCAAAACAAATAATTAAGAATCATAAAAATTAAGTCACCCCTCGATGTAAAGCTGTGCATCCCAGGAGATCAGCTGCATCTACAGATGCTTCTTTTTCAAGTAATAAAGAAACAGCGTCAATGTGCCCATATGCCACTGCAAGCATTAGTGGGGTTCTAGAAAAAAAAAAACAAAACCAAACCAGTCACAGCTATAAAATGACATGCTACTTGCCACTGCTAACTTACAGGAATAGAGAAATCAGGAAGCCCTGAATTTCTCTCCGTTCCTACCCACAAACCTGTTTTTTTCACCATACTCATCTATGTAACACCCAAGTGAAGACCTTTTGTATGAAATAATTAAGATGTTTAACAACCAACTACCATGACTGAAATAGAAACAAACTCATTTGTAAGCAGTTTACAGAGCAACATCATTCAAGGCAATCTGTTCTCTTAATAACCTACAATTATTGTCACTTCCAGTAACACATGATCTTTAGAATACCCAAGTGTTGTGAATGAATGTCCCTGCTAGTTACCAAGATGACAACCACCCAAAGCATTTCTTTTGCAAATGCCGTGCAATTGCTTAAAGGGGATGAAGAGACACAAGGAAGCTATTCAAGCCAAAATTTGGACTAACTTATCTTCCATTTTTTTCTCAAAAAGATCTATTCTCCTTCTATTTTTAGATAAGACTAATACCATTTAAAATTATATGTACAGTCAGATATATTACAGGCACCCCAAATGAATTTTTTAAGCCATTCACTTTAAAAATATACTTTATTCTCCCTCTATAACTGTCATTTAATGAGAAGTACAATTTTTGTAGGAACATCTCAGATGCATGTGTCACCTCAAATAAACATTCTGTCCCACTGCACCAGCGTAATATACCAAGTAAACCCTGAAATAGCAATGTTTTAGAAAGAAAAAGACTGTCTATAGAAACATTGCAGGAGCTTGTTAGTTTTTATTGAATCTGGCCCTCAGCATCTATAAAGAATTGTTTAAAAGTATGAAGCAGAGACTAAGATTAATGAATAATCCTTTCCACATGGCTTAGATCAACTGAATGTGTACTTTGTAATCTCTGCCAAATTCTATAAGGAGAAGTGCAGGAAATACAGTATTTAAAATAAATGCGCTTTTTTGTGAGAAATCTGAGATGCTATTTGAATCACAGAGCTGAAAAAACCCCATCACAAAGAAAACTTACTGTCCTTTGGCGTCTGTCACGTCAGGGTTGTCTGCAACTTCTAGCAACAACCGTAAACAAGGTGTATGGCCATTAATGACTATAAAGAAAAAAAGTATGTTTAATTAAAATATGTTTAATTTCAGATACTTTTCCTTTGGAAAGCTTACGGATGAGAAATTTCCTTATAAACAAGGAAAATTTTCCACAGTATAAGAAATCAGTATTCCCACAATTTTCATTTAACTTGTGCCGATGAAATGTGAGCTGTATTTTCCCTGACCTCAGTCAGACGAGGATTAGTTCTCTTACATACAGAAATCCCAAATGAGTAAAACAGAAATCGTGATTTTTCACTACTGAGAAGATTTCTACTAAACCAGACAGCATTTCAAATTCCCTCAGACTGAGCAGGCGGACAAGGCTTTCTGCGATCAGATTTGGAACGCAGGAGGAAGCACGTCGGCAAGGCTCGTTAATTTTGTGTTCGCTGTACAAAGCAAGTTCTTCAGTGCTACTATGAAAAGAGAAGCACCTGCAAAGAATGACCAATGATACAAATGTCATATTCATAACAGCACATAACACCAGAGACTAAAATTCCCTTTCGGTTTTTCCATCTTTTCTCGTTTAATGTTATTGGAAGCCACAGCTACTTCTCAAAAACGGGGTTTGCTTTTAAAAAATGTAACCCATGGCTGTTGGAAAACAGCTCTGAGTTACTACGTTTTGCAGGGCCTGACACTGGAAACCCATCTGTGTCAGCCGGCTTAAAGGCTTCAGCCTTTCATGGGATGAAGAGAACAGTATTTTCTCCTTTGAAAAACAATAAATCCTGTACTCAGTAGGTATATATTGCGTTCTTATTACAGCAAGTCATGCATTCACACTGCCTACACCCTGTGGGCTGAGGCAAAACCCTTGGACACCACCTATGTCACATCATTCTGGCAGAGAAACGGGCGCGCATCATCACATTTAAATCACTCATCCAAAAATAATCTCAGTTGCTCTACCCAGAAAAATAAAAGACATTTTTAGTTATTTACCACTAAGTAATGCCATATACATAACATGTAAACAGTTCTGCAGGGCTGATGAGTCACTGGCTCAGGGAAAGGAAAAAAAAGATCCATTCTTTCTCCCAGCAGAAGGAAGAGAAATCATAACTTGTTCACACCGATGTCTGAAAAGGCTTTTGGTAAATGAGTTTTAGAACAGATACTCCCAGAAACTCTTGGGAGCTGACCCAGCAATTGCTAAGCATTACAGACCCTGCAGGGAACATCAGTTTTGCCAACAGAGCTACACCACTAACACTCGGGGAACATTTGCAATGGATTCCCCAAGCTAGCCAGAGGAACGACTGGTGGTAATAAAAGTATACCGGGAACATGTAATTTGGGCTAAGGAAATTCTCCATGTTATGAGGTCAGAGGAAGTCTATTCTCTGAGGGGGACAGACAGAAAAAAGAAATACTTCATCAGGTGATTTTTCTACTAAAGTTACAAATCCCTTTACTGAACGGAGTTCTGCAGAATTCTGTAATCCATCACTTCACGTCTCCTTAATTGTCCTGTTCAGCAATTGTGCTTGTGTAATTAGAAAGAATGAAGGCAAACACGTTTAAGGGGATGGGCACACATCCCTTCTTGTTTCTTTCCAGTGCACAGTACTGCACGTGCAAGTATTCATTTGTGCGTGTGCAAACGTGCACTGTCACTCAAGGGATTAATTCAGCAAGAATTCTGTTTGATTTCTCAAAATGTGCCAATTTACCTCTTACACTTGCATTGCAAATAAAAAATGAACACTGCTGTGGCACCATGCAGTTTCCAATAGGTGGCATCATTCTTTGCTAAAACACTCCTAAACAAAACATATTGTTATGAAAGGGCATAATAAAAATCATCAGATTGCAAGTAGCTTTTTATAATAGTTGGAGATAGAAGCTTTACTCCAGAGCTAATTTCCACAGAACTCTGCATAGCTCTTGAGTGGAAGGTTCTAAATGTTGTCTTAATGGGTATTTACCCACAGTGCACTTATCTCACATTTGATAGGCTCCAAATTCATGACAGTGATATATTTCCTTTACTAGGAGTTCAAATATTCAACCTGTCTGTACAGTATCTTCCCTTCTGCCTAAGGTACACGTTCTCTTTAGTGTCTCATTCCTGTGGGTNTTGCTTGTATCCCTGGAAATTTTTTTTTTTTAATCTGAGAAGCAAAAAGTATCACAGATCAGAAAAGTCTACACTGAATCTTCCTACTGGTTTTACGTGGAAGACACTCACACCACAGTAATGGGAGCAATTAAAAAAGAAATTAAAAGAGGAAAAAAAACCAAACAATCAGAATTTGTATGAAGGTAATCATTGTGCCTACTAAAAATAACACCTTCTGTTCAACAAATATACTCAATTCTAGTCAACAGATCTATTCAACAAATCCATATTTTAAGACAGAGCTGCTAACAAAAACATGGCTTCGTTACCATTTGCTTTTCTCAGTGCTGCAGAAGCCTGACAATTCAGCTGTGACAAGAAACCTATGTCACTAGAACCAAACTTTTAAATAAATGCAAAATCATTGCTATAGTGAAGATGTACTAGATGAAGTCACACCTTGTTCATCATCAGACTCCAAGCTATGTTTGAAGTAACTATAGGAAAGCTCTTGACCAACACAGCTGCAGTTTTGTAGTGGCACAGATCTTGATTTAAATTAATTAAATCAGCAGTATTAACAGTGTGAGGATCAGCTGGATTTAATATTTTGTGTTTTTATCAAAAACATCTAAAACCCCCTCTCCATTAGTTTATTGTGGAGAGTAACCTACTCAGTTCTGATGCAAAATTTAAGAAGGCAGAAAGCATTTTTTAGTATGCTGTGAAGATCTATTACAAACATTTTCTTCAGTACTGCAGACAAAATTGATAACAGTCTATTTGACCTTATGCTTCCAGGTTATATCCACTTATATGATCACACACAGAGAGCAAACTGGTTAGAGGATGTATATGCATTTTAATCTAAGCAAGATTAAAAGATAAACAGGAAGACAATTAAGTCTGGCCCTGAAAATAATTGTTATCCAATAAAGTATTAATTTGACTTCCCACTAGAGGTCACTGCTATGCTGTACTGAGCCCCTCGATGAACAGCCAGAGGAGAAATGTTCCCTTTGGCACCTCTGCGTATTTATCTGACAGGTACATATTAAATAATAACCTTTAAATAAATGGCAAATTCTACATTTTCCAGTTAATTATGCACGTTGCATAATTAACACTCAACACATGAGGCATGGAGTCCCAGCAACAGCAAGTTCACAAGCTAGATCAGGAGGAGGAGAACATCTGAAGAGGGGCGAATTTCTGTAGTGTTGCCCCTGCAAAAGGTTAAAAGTTTTGAACACCCGGATAATTTCATCACCAGGGAAAGCCCACCTGTATTTCCAACCTTTCTTCCTTAGAAGATGCAGTGAGGCAAGTGTTCTCTCTTCCCCTGGTTTTTTGGTCGAGGAACCATTAAGAGAAGGTATCAGGGGAGAAACATCACACATCTTAAAGAGTAGGTGGTAATAGAGAGGTCCGGTAAAGTAGAGGCAAGCAGGTAAGAGCAGAATAGTGGTGTGGAAAAACACGGGATTTTGTGTGAGGGAGGACTGAACCACAGGGACAGAGGAAAAAATACCAAGGAAATGAAAACTAAGAGTGAACCATAGGAGCTCAGCAAACAAGCAGCAGTACTCAGTAGGTGTCAAAATCTTCTTCTCCCATTTAGAAAAAATGCGCATAGAGATAGTAGAGAGATAGAGGTAACTGCTTCTGTGTTGTGGGGTTTATACCACAAGCACAGCACAAGCGGACACTCACCTGAAGCGTGGAGGGGGGTCCTTTTGGTGACATTGTCTTTTACAGTGACAGAAGCACCCTGGCTGATGAGAGCTTCCACGCACTCTGCATGTCCTTTAAAGGCAGCCAGGTCCAAAGCAGTGCGTCCCTTCTCATCCTTAATATCCAGATCTACCAGAGACTGGAGAAGTACCTCCAAGGCTTGATGATGACCATTATAGGCCTAGAAATATGAAATGTGTCATGTAAAGAACACAACTCTTCTTTCAAAGACTTTCACACAAAACATGAATAAAATCCATCACTGCCACAGTCTCCTAAACAGAGTAGAAATGACACAGTTTTCTTGATTCTTTATGACTCTCTTTTCAGCTCAAAAGGATTTTCCTTTTACAATTACACCGTAGCCAAGAAACTAAAAAAATCCTAGTGTTTGGGGAGAAATTATGATTGTTGATTTGCTCTAACCTTCTAATAAAACCCAAGGTGAGGAATTTCAGCACAGGCAAGTCAATTCATTTTTCACGTTCTATGGTATCTTTCAGGGAAATGTTTGCTTCAAAAACTAGATTCACTAGAGCAATGCTGGTCAGAGATCACATGTATTATTACCTGAGTGCTAAATTCAACACATCTGCTGGTCTCCAACTAAAAGAAAGCAGTTCTCAAAACAGATTTTTGTGCAAATACAAACACAAACTTGCCCTGCTGTTTATAGCTGACGCTCCATGGAGTATTCCTGCCAGTAGGATCATTTGGTAGAACACCTACAGTGGACAAGCAGATGGACTTCCAGACCTACAGCCACATTTGGGCCAACAGCACAAACAGAGGTGACATTGCAAAACCCCAGCAGATAGCCCCAGAAACTGGAAACATTTAATTCAGCTTTGTAGGTACTGCCCATCTCTCCTTACTGTCAGACTTACAAAGAACAACCTTTGTATTTATACATAAACATATAATTAGCATTACCAGAGTTGAAGCAATTAATGAAAACAGAATAGAAATGCAAACATGAAGGAACCAAAGAGCCACTGAATTTCAAGGTTAAGTAGTGGTGGCAGCAGCTTGCTCCTAGTGACCACTGTCAACAGTTCAAAAGAACAGGACAGTGCAGGGAACAGTTGTTTCCCTGCTAGACCAAGAAAACTACTTAAGGAAAGCAGAAACGCAAAAGCAGAAAAAGAAAAACAAAGGGATATTAGGGCGCGGGGAACCCCTATCTCAGAAAATACTCCAAGGCAGTTGTCAGCTTTTCTTCTTCATGACAGTTTTACTTAGAAAACAGCTAGCAACAACCTGGTCTTTGACACAATATGAGGTATCTATCTTGAAGGTGCCATGCAGACTGTATACCTCATCCTCTCCTTGAAAGGTTAATAAAGTTGACTTTTTCTTCCTGTTGGTTTGCCTTGGGCAGTCATTTATTCAATCATGACCACAATCACGCACTATAGCCTCAGGGAATGGCAGGTCAGTATTTTGTTGGCTGCTAGTCCACCCCTTGTTTCTAAATCCTGTTTCCATTCTAGGGTCAAACGTCTGTAAGCAGAGGCCTTGGCCACTGCGCCGTATCAGCCACTTAACAGGACTTCGTGTTTTGGTGTAGGTTGTTGGCTTTCTGGATCCACATGGGGAGAGATTTGTGTGGATGCTGCTAGACGTGGGGAAGGATGGCCACAGGCACCCCAATACATGGGAGGGGGAGGGTTTGAAACAAACGTCAGAGACACTCCTGGATAGCTGCAACTGAACTGCGAAACAGTGATGTTTTATGTAAGCTTTTTAATTTTTAAACTGTGGGTTTGGGGCATCTGAGGTGAATGAACTGCTGTGAACCAGCAACAGATACAAGAGGGAGAGCCACTGGCAGTGTCCTTGCAAGGATTCTTCCCAAGAGGGACTAGAGAGAAAAGGAGTTTGCTGTCTGGCCAGCTGCAGGGCAAGTCCCTTCCCTGCACAGGAATTTGTGTTGGTGATAGTGCAGATTATAAATCCTTTTTGGGCTTGGGAGTGATGCTCTCCTTCCCGCAGTCTTCAAATTGGAGAAAAAAAGATGGGGAGAAGTGTTTGGCAAGAAACTCATTATTTTAACACAACTGTTTTGGCTCTTGTTCCCTCAGATTATGTGTGGATAATTGAAAGGTCTGGTCGGAGCTGTTCTGCCTGACTGAGAAACGAAGATACGATCACTGCAGAACTAAAACTTGCCCCTATTTTTGAGTAAGCAAGTTGCTTCCCTTTCAAGAGGAGGGCAGTTTGACAGTGAGGTTGGATATTCAGTGAAGAGCCAGTCTGTGAAAAACGTATGAGGAGAGACTGAGAGGTCTGGGACTGTTCAGCTTCAAAAAGAAAATGCTCAAGGGCGACTTACCAATGTGTGTAAACACCTGATGGGGGAGCAAAGAAGACAGAGCCAGACTCTTCTCAGGGGTGCCCAGTGACAAGACAAGAGCCAATGGGCCCAAATTTAAACACAAGAAATTCCATTTAATGCAAAAAGACCCAAAATATTTTTACTCAGGTCAGATATTGGAATAGATTGCCTGGAGGCTGTGAACTCTCCATGCTTGGAGATATTCAAAATGAGATGGGGCATGGCCTTGAGAAAACCTGCTTAAGCTTTTAGCATGGCGGTGGGACTAGTTGATCTCCAGAGGTCCACATCAACCTCAATTCTGTGATTCTGCACAAGAAAACTTGGAAGAGGGATCATGAATATCGAGTTCTTGGGAAAGGGGAGCGATTGTGATCTCTGAGGCCACATGTGCTGGACCACATCTCCTCTTGATAGCATAGTTTCTGTGGTATGATCCCAGGGCACTGCTGGGGTTTAAACATGCTTTCCCACACCTTGCTATGTACCAGACAGTTTTTGCACATCTCCAGGAGAACATCAGAGCATCCCATTCCATGATCAAAGCCATATGCTCAAGCTTGGGCCCCAGATTTATGAACTAGTTATAAATAGAAACTGCAACTTTCCATTTCATTTCACTTCAGTGTCTGTGTCTCCTTCTTAGCCGAATGTTAGAGTCAATAAGAACCAAGAGCTTCAACTGCCAAAAACTTAATTAACGATTCCAGCCCAGAACCTGTTTTTGTTACATCTAGGCCTACATCCCTTCCCAGCTTTTTCAAAACAAGTCTATGATTAAACCTGCTTCAAAGACAGAGATTAAGGAATTATTCCAGGAGATAATGATCAAACACTTTACACGTTTCATACTTACAGCTAAATGCAAAGGACTTTTCGTAGCTGCAGAATCAGATTCCTCAAACATATTGTTGGTTTTTTCCAGAAGCTGAAAATGAAAAACAAAAACAAAAACAAAACAAACAAGACAGTCTTAAAACATCTTTGCCTGAGACAGGATAAGTTCTCACGGACTGTAAATCAGCAGACAAAGATATATTTTGTCCTCAGATGTCTGCAGTGGGTACTGAAGGACTGTGAGGAATAAATACTTCACAACCTTCTCTGTAAAGAATTTTCAAGTTTTTCCCCACAGAGTAAAGTCATAAAACTAATTTAAAAGCTTGTCATGAACATCCTTACCCTGATTAATTAGTTTCCCTGAAATCATAGGGCCTGCTTGGGTGAGGAGCCCTCAAAGGGAAGGATTTGTGAAGTAGAGCCCTCAGTAAGTTTACATTGGAAAAAGTGCAGTTTCATGATTACACTGGTAATGCATATGCAAGCTATGTCTGATACAGCGTTTCAGATAATTCGGACACATAATTAGCGCTAGGAATAATTATAACTAAGCTGTGAGTCATTCACAGTAATTTTTATAATTTATCAAAGTAGAACCTGCTCCTATAATGACAGTCTTCCGAAACATAACACATCCTTGAACTCTTTAAAACATCTAATAATGTGTATGGCACTTTTATATGATCCTTTTCATTTCAAGGGATCCCAAAGCATTTTAAGGCTTCACAAACAGGGCATTTCTGTCCATCTAGAAGGAGGAACTATATGGATTAGCACCACTCTGCAATAGCACATGAACCCTTACAACTTATCCAACTGAGGCTGCAAAGAAAATAATACACAGCATTGACAACAACATTGAGAATTTGACATTTGTTGAGTAGCACTGCTCATGTGCATGGCCTTTTACTTAATAACTACTCAAAGAATTAGTCTCCAAATACCTTTGTGACTGCAAATTAGCATTTTACAGAAAATTAGTAATAGGAGATTGACACAAAAACTTCCTTTCTTCTTTTACTCTTGCAGTCTCTTAGTTAAACCCCTACTCTGTCAAAAAAAAAACAAAAACCCAACCAATCTCAAAAAACCTGTGTGAAAAATTGACTTGTAACCTTAGAAACATTACAAGTCTGTTGAAGTTACCTGTCATGCTTTTCTTTCTTTTTTACAATCTGGACGATTCTACGGTATGACAACATGGAAGACTCTCCAAAAGAGTCTTCTCCAAAAAGGCCAGTGAAAGCGTATGGTAGGCATAGAATTTACCTGCCTACACTGCAGTATGATGGCATATCCTAAACTGTGATGTATGCCTGAACTTTTGGTGTAACAAATTAGTCTTTAATACACCTACATCAAGGACAAATTTATCCAAAAATCAAGCTGGAATATAAGCTAGCACTAACAATGCATAAGGTGTCACAAATCTCTTATTTCAAGAATATGAATCTGAATCCAATGGAAAAGCTAGAAAATTAAGCAGTAATTTTGTTTATTTGCATGTTTTGTGCCTAGTAAAATGTCAGGACTGGGAAAGAAATGTGTGTTGATGCAAATACCACTCATAAGCAAGTGGGCGTATGTATTAACAGGTAATACGGATTTTAACACATCCTTGAAGCTAAGGAGAAAAAAAAACAAAAAACAAGTCCCACACCAGTATTTCAGTAGGTTTGGGGCAGGGTTTGGAAACACATTTGGTCTTACCATGTGGAGCCACCTCCAGTTTAAAATATTGTTTGTCTCTTATATAAGATAGCTATAAACAGGATGAAGCAGTAGCCAGCTCTGAATACATGAATACATTCTGATTTTCTCTAGTGAGTAAAAAACCTAAAAAAATCCCACCAAACAAATCCAAGCACTAAGCCTGTTCCTCTGCCTGCCTAATACTGGCCTTTACTCTGAGTCCATAAGGCCAGCACAGCACACTAATTTAATCACTTTTAATTACATTTATCATCATCTGTTGAAATTCCAGGATCAAAATCTTAACATAGAAATACTTTCCCTAACCTGTCAGAAGGCTCCAAAAGTCTCCTGGAACAAGGCTGATAATTGCCTTTCGGGTAGATGAAAAAAACCACACAGAAAATTGACGAAATTAAGGCTCTAAAGGAACAAACTGTGGGATTGGAGAGCCCCTCACAAAAGACGTCTCCATGGCTTAGACTTAAAGCAGCTTAGGCTGATGCAGTCTAGGCTTAATGAGCTTATTACTCATAAGGCTGAATGTCTCCATCATAAAGTCAAGCGTAAACAAGAATTTGATGGTAAACCTGGCAACCCTCAGATACATAGCCAGACAGCGCAAGAAGGGAAATTATAAAGGAGAGCAAGAAGAAGAAGATTAAAGACACAGCACTAATAATTTTTTTAGTATGCCTTGTCAAGCACCCCTTTATAACAATTAAAACTAAGTCATCTGAAGGATAAACATCACACTCAAAGAGACAAACAGTACCGGGCCCAAGTTACCGAGCAAATTCTCCAGTTTCACCAGTGTTTATATGGTTCTAAGAATGCATTTATAATAAATTACATACACTTTTTATAAGAACACATAAAACAGTGTGTCCTTGGGGGGGTCTAGCTCCATAATGCTTCCATCTTAGAGTGTACTTGTGAGAAGCTACCCACAGTTGCATCTGTTTTTAAAAAAGGTGAAATTATTGCTCAAAACCGTTTGCCCTGACAGCCACGGAAGCTTAAATCCATAGACCCTGCAGAGCAATCCAAGCGTGCGATACATGCCTGCCTGCTAGAAGCATTTCACTGCAGACAGACAAGTAAGCGTGAATTACTAACAGTTTGTGGCTACTGGTGGCTGACTGGAGAATGTCCCAGCATATCTCATTTCTAATTTCTTGTGCCATTGAAACGATCCTTTAGCTGATTACAATTCTATATATTGATTGGCCACAGATTTTAAGCAGATGTCAGAATTGTGCAGAGACACAAGTGAAATTGGTGGGCACTCTTCTCTCTGGTTAGGTTATAACCTTTTAAAAGGTAAGGATACCCTTACTCTCTTTCTGCCTCTTGGAAATTCCCAGCATGACCTCTTCACTTCCCAGAATAGCACTATTTAATACTGTATGCAATTATTTTGTAAAGTCTTCTTCACAGGCAGAAACAGGAACTTGAATGCTTTGGGAGTGAGATGCAGACAAAGTAAGATGAAACATATCAATTATTCAGTTCTATTGTTACAAACTAATAGCCCTACAAGGCTGCTATTATAAACTGTCTTCTCTCCCCCAGCTCTGTATGAAGATTAATAACTTTTACAGTTCTCACAAGGTTATTTTATTTGTACAGTAAGGGTATTTACAGGCATAAGAGGATTTACTGCCTGATTTTATTCTGTGGTTATAATAAAGGATTATACGGCAGGATATGGTGTAGCGTTTTTTTCCCCCCTCTATTTTTTTTTGACTCAGATATGCCAGTTAATGAGTCAGGATACTTTATNCTTCATGGAGCATCTCAGTAATTTAAAATTACCATTAGGCAGAAAAGAAGATAATACTTTCATCATGCATAAAAGGTTTAAGCTACACTTTTAAAAGGAAGATGTCAGAAGAAACTTCAAACCATAGACACTGTAACAATGGACGCTATCTCAGATCCTAAAAGAGAACAGAACGCGTGATTCTGTACGAGCCATCAGGCACCCACACCTCCAGGCACAGCCCTTTAAATGCACTATTGGTAGTTATGTCAAAGGTTTCATCTAACGACCACTGAAGTTAAAGTGACTTTTGTTGGAGAGTTTTACTATTTTAGTGAGTAAGGCAACTTCTGCGTTCCAACACGCGTACTTCCAGCAGCGTTACTGAACTTCTTCAGTTTGGTGCTATTAATACTAACCATAAAATGGCAAAACATTAGGTTATATGTGTATCATCTATAAATGGCCTTTACTGTGAAAGGTTATTAAGCAAACAGCGTTCAGAAATTTTCACACACGTGAAGAGCTGATCAAAAGGCAATTAAGACAAAAGAAACAGTTGAACATTGCTCTTCTGCAATAATTACATAGCAATGCAGCTTATCACTTACAAGGTCATTCAGAAGTGGCACTTAGTAACAATTTTTAATATGACTTTCAGAACTGAATAAAAATATATCAGCTAGGATGTCACTTTGATTCTCATCTTTCCTGATAAATTGCAATAGATAATTGTCTCTAATGGGGAAAACAGACCAGCAGCAGCTTTTTTTAAATAAAGGCTTTTCCAGCAAGTAGCAAGCACAAGATTGAAGACTCTCATCAGTTGTTTCAGATAGGATAGAAAAAAAGTAATGGAATTAACCTCTGTACTACTTTATACCAGGGAAGCACATTTTTAAATCTCAGAATTATTCTTGATTGAGTAATTCAAAGGTGAAGTAGTACAAACACATCCTCAGGGGGAACAAGCAATCCTATAAACTCTCACCATATTTGTAAATAGAAAATCAAATTATTTTAATTTGATCAGGTTAAAACCAACACACATCCTTAACCCAGTGTCTGATACATTTTCCTAAAATCAGGCTTTAAAATTAAGATTAATCAGTGTTTACATCCATTTCACTCACGCACATACATTACTGGTGAAGTTAAAATAACATAAGCAAGAAGAAGTTTTGTAAGAGCTTAGGTAAACTGAGTCTGAAGAAATGTATTAGTAGTTCCATGCAACTCTTCCAGTACAAAACTTAAATATCAAATATCCTACCAGAACAGTCACCACCATGCAAACAGTACACTTACCTGGCATACAGGAGAACAATGTTCAAGTATTTAAACGTATCTAAATCTCAAAATTCAAGCAGACCTCCAGGCCACTGGCTGTTCTCATGTGTGACACTAATCTTCTGTTGGAGCTCTTCCACTTCATACAAAATTGTTTCATATTAAGCCATATGAGTGCCATACTCAGTGGGTTATACAGGAGATTCTCACCCAGTGAGTATTGATACAAAGCAGGACAACTCCAAACGAGAGCGAGAGATCCTACCCAGTACCAGCCAGCATAATATGTTGGTCACTTCCCAGGACGTAGAAGCCCAATTTCTTAGTCAGGGGAGAGATTTGAATCTGGAACTTTCACACCCAAATCACGTTTATCACATTTCTTTCTGGACAGAACTTCTACCTCAGAAATTCTGTAAAACCTCATACTTTGGTTTAAGGACCTTCTTATCCAGTGAAAGTTTTGCAAAATTTCATACGTGTGTAAAAGGTATAGGAAGGCTTTTATTTCGAGAAATTATTATCCTTAAAAAAAATTCCTCTTCAGCTAGTGCTGGTGAAATACAGTGACAGTCAATTTTAAAAATGTGCATTTCAATGGTATTTTTGCTACTCTCCTCTCATTTGTGCCTCTACTGTGAAATACATGCAAGTGCTTCTTAAATTCAGACTCACTTGAATGTCACGTGTAATTTATATTTCTTCTCTGAACCACTTTGGAATTGGCCACAAACTTCCAGAAAACAGACAAGTGTTGGTTCCATTTCACATTACCAAATGCAAAGTTACTTTAACATCCAGAAGAGTGTCATGCCAGTCAGGTACGTGCATTTGCCTCACAGCTCCTAAGACTGACTGAGGAAAAGCAACAGACTTTCTAGCAAAGCTTGAGCCCGTAAGCAACAGCGAGAAGGAAACCCAACGGAAACAAAAGCAGCACACATGCAGTTGCCTGAAGTACGTGGCATGCTACTTAAGAGTTGTGACTCTTCTTCTTCAGGCTTTATCAGAGTGAATACAAGGATTTGCAAAATACTAACAAGTTTAAATAAAAATGAAAATACACAACATGCAATTATTTTTTTCATTTACTCACTATATCCAATGGAGTTTTGCTTCCAATCTAATTAAAAATGTCAATTAGAATAATTAAAGACATAATTATTCAAGTATAATGGTAATCTGCAAGTGTTTCTTGGTTTTTTGTTTTGTTTTTCCTGCAGAATAATCTGCATTGCAAGCAGTGCATGAACAGAATCATAAACCAAGACCTGATCCTGTGCGCGCCCACCTCTATACTGTCCACCTACGGATGAAACACTCCTGAAGCAACGGGAGTACTGCCTACTGTCAGACAGCCACTGTGAACAGACACCAGTTGCATTACTTCACAGGGGAGGAGGGGAAAGAGGAAAATAATGTTCAATGAGAATGTTTAAGATCAATCTACTCAATTGACAAAACAGATCTCCAGATACAAAACACACACACTGTGGGAGACTATGCCTAATGAAGTTAGATTGCTTTGTAAGCCTACAAATACCAATAAGCCAGTGATAGTTTCATTTTGAAACTCATGCAGGCAAAGATCCTGCCTTGTATAAATAAGCTTGATTACACTGCCAACATCTCAGCGCCCACAGCTCTTTCTGAGCTGTACAGTCTAATGCAATGCCATAAGCCATGATCAAATGCCCTCTTCATTTGATTCAGTAGATCTCAGGGACTAAGATATTCTTTACACGCTTACATTTAAACACCACACACACAGATGCACACTCACAGACAGGTATATAAGGCAACAGCAGAAGTCCACGACCTCTTTCCAAACTGAAGGAAAAATGTCTCCTGCAGTTCTGCAGTGGCCTTGTTATTCTCTGTCAGAAGACAGCAGATGTAAGTGCCTTGCTTCTCCACCCAAGGAAAATATAAATACAAACTAAAAAAAGACAAAATCTGTCAGAGAGACGGAAAATAAACCTCAGAGACGCTAGGCAATACTCCTATCCTACAAGCCAAAGTGCCAGCAGGGTGCCAAAGAAAATGGTGAATTCTTGCACTCATGGAGTTCACAAGCATCATTAGCTTTCTAGAAAACGTTTTTAGGATCAAAATTATCTAGTTCCCAAAATGTAAAATCTAAGCCAAAATACACTGGCATATCTAGGATATATAGGCTCCTATTGATCATTTAGCCAGTGGGTACATATCACACTAATGCTGACATCACAACTTAAGTAATTGAATCAATCTACCATTATATGGGGGAGTCTAGGACTGACAGGCAGGTTTATTAACGTTATTTTCAAGCATTAAGTTCTTTTCCTTTTTAGAGCCACTCAAGTAAATGACTTTGAGCTTCCTCCACTAATAAAGGAGCTTCCATGTGGGAAAAGCTCTCATAGACATAGGTATGAAGTCATTCACCACATGAAACACTATCACCACTGCTTTCCAACAAAACATTCCCTTTAAGAAAAAGGGTGTTGGTCACAGAGATGGACAGGCATTCACAAAGGAGAAAACCCAGAACATGTCCCCTGAATAAAGAGATTCAGGCCAGGAGGTGGCCCAGGGGCTGCCACTGGACAAGCATCTGAGACAGATCCCCTTGTGGCAAAAGGCTTTTTAAAACCTATCCCAACCACACTTGTGATTCATTTGTCACTAATTACCACTGTCCTGCTCTCAGATGGATGAATGAACAAATTCTTGTTGATAAGAGACATACATAATTAGCAGCAGCCACATCAAAGTTTTATAGGGTCTGTGATTTCAACTTCTGCACAGGTGAAGGAACCAAGTGTTTGAAGGCACAGCCTAACTATCTTCCAGTGGTATCAGTCAGTCTAATAAAAGGTGTTTTCCCTCTCTTCAAACCCAGCTTCTCCTTTCATGGCACAGCCAAGATGGCCAGCGAGAAATCTGCCTCTGCCCCTTCTGCCTGATACACTCAGCTGTGCAGATCCCCCTGCCTGGGCGAGCAGACAGGCAGACCGAGATTTGCCTTTTCTTTTGGACATGGCTTTCGGTTAAATCACGTTCTCCTCCCATCCTCAAATGAATTAGCACCTGTGCCAATTCAATGTCTATTAGCCAAAGAGTGAATTTCATTTGTTAATAGAATAAAGAGAAGAGCAAATTTAAAGAAAAAATAACCATCAGTTCTTACAGTCAGAGAAGAGATTTCACTACAAGAGACAGGCATTTAATTCTGTTTGCCCTAACACTGCACAAGCAACCTGTTTTTACCAGCACAAAGTCTTTGACTGGCGCTCGAGATTTAATGTGAAATCACAATTTAGATTTCACTCTTTTCGCACCAATAAGGATTTTGTGGTAAGAGATCATTTCAATGAAAAAAAAACCCACCGTATTTTTCTTTTTTTCGAAGTAGTTTGGGGAGGTGATCAGCTCTAAAATATCAGCTAGTGATCATGATCAATTATCTCTGACTTCCAAACACCAAAGAAGTCAGCCCCAGTCTAAACAAACATGAGGTTATTTTTAGAAGTAGGAAAGCAGATGGGAGTTTTAGTTCCTCGCGAGCACACATGCCCACCATTCAGCCTTTATGAATGGCTCCTTACAGATGGAGAAAGAATTCAAAAATCTGCTTCCACTCTTCTCTTTTTAGCAACATCACGTCATTCACTGCAGGGCAACTACCCCACCAATATCCCAGACAACCTAAAGGTACTCCAGGAAAAAAGCTTCTGTCATTGAGCTCTGTGGCTGAACACACGAACACAAACTTTATTTGCTTGGGTCAAAGGACATGACCTTTTCACTTTTAATCCTTATTGCTCCTAATAGGCCTCCTCTACCCACAAAGAAATTTAGCTAAATTCCAGCCAAGGTATTGGGCTTACAGTAAACACACACAAAAAAACAAAAATATTTTTTCATAGATAAACCAGCCTTTCCTAAACTGTACTCAAACTCAAGCTCATTGTTGTACCCACTTTGCCTTAGTTTTGATCAGAATTGAAGCGTCTTATTTCAAATGAACTCTTTCTTCTAACAACTTTATGCCCATAAAGAACCGTCTTGTTCTAGGAAAGATAATACCTAGATATTTTCATCTATGAGTTGTCAATAATAAACTGAAAATATTTGCCCAAGGGATAAAACAGTACAAAAAAAAATATCAGTTTGGCACTGAAAAACATTTTTGTTATTTCAATAATCCTGCCTGAAAATCTCTTCTTCAGGATAGAAGGGATTGAAAATATTTTAGGAGTATTCTATATGTCAGAGTTCCTGTGATACAGATTAGTGGTTCAAAATTAGCACTTTTAAGAAAGACATTCATTTATCTCTGTTACTGCACGCACGGAGCCAAAACAAAAAAGTCTCCCTGCCTATCTACAGATATATTTATACTGGAATTAGGGCTGCTGGGGTCCTACTCTTCCTTGAGTAAGAGCAACTGAAAATACTGTGAATCTTATTTTCCTTTTCATGAGCACTGAAGATAAGAACAACAGCAAGAAAAATGTATTTCCAAGATGCAGCAATAAAACCAACCAAGTACTCCTCAGACATAAGCAGCTGTCCTCGGGCACCTACTCTACACACTAACCCACCAAGTCAACCTGCAGTGTCAACTGGATCCGAAGCTTCCTGCACCATTACCGAGGAGAGCCCGGAACAGCTCAGGAGAGAGAAATGAGGCAAAGAGTGATGCCAATTTTCTGGATCTCCATTGGTTTAGCTTTCAAAACTGGTAAACAGAAGGCTTGAGGACTAAGATGGCATTTGATGACTTACTGTTCTTTCTGCTATGTTGAAAAGAAGGGGCATCCAGATAAAAGTAGAAGCAATTATGCCTAGATGCAATTAAACATTACTGGATGCTTCATTCAACTATGAGTAACTACAGCAGTCAATGTACTGTGGTTAACAGCTACCAGAAATAAAGATCATGGTTCATGACGAAGTCCTTGTCATACTTGTGCTACAGAGAGTACAACAAACTGTGACCAAGCCACCAGTCAGCCTCACAAGGCAGTGAGGCTCCTCTCCATCTGCGCTGGATTAATACTTATTGCAGCTTTTACACACAGCCTTCAAATAACCGTGAATAACCACAACTCTGTCAAAAACAATTTGATTGCATTTCAGGATAGTGATGTCCATAGATGACACTACTTTATCAGATGAAGCACAGGAATCAACGATTGTCTTAACACCTGGGACTCTCATGTTGGAATAAGTGAATAAACTGAGACACAAGGATGATTCCAATTTCATGCCCATGGCACAATTACCTTTCAGCTACTCAAGACTTTGGTCTCAGCCCTTATGCCATCCTGAATCCAACCAATACCAAAAAAAGCGGTGTAAAGGCAATGTCTGTATCAATTAGTCACTCTTATGAAATATAAAGTTATTACACTCAAGCCTCAGTAATTCATTACTGCTAAGGGACAAGTGCTCACATGAACAAAACGGAATCACCTTCTTCTGACAGTGGGTACAAAGATGACAAGTCCTGGTCCTACTGTTGATGGAGCACACGTGCTTTCTGGTACACTTAGCTTTTGTATTCCAGAGAGGAAATGAGATGCCTGTCAGCCCCTGAACACCAGTGGCAAAATCCCAGTCCCCACGAAACTTTCAGGCAGACACCCTAGCATGCAATAGCGGTCCTTTGTATGCAATAGGCCAAAATTTGTATTTTCTTCTTTCACCGGTGTACACAGAACAGCTATATGACTATAACTCTGCAAATGATGCTTGACCTTGGGTTTCTATACTGCAGCTATAGTCACAAATATGGGAAGACTGGCATGGAAAAACATTGAATTTCTCTGTCCAAATATAGAACACTTGCTGCACAGCTGTCTCTAGCCCACGGTTTGCATTTCACGCTCCAAAATTAAAAGAAAACCCAACACCTCTGATATGTGCTGCTTTCCCAGCTCTTCCTTTTGTCTGGCAAACCTAAGCAACACTAGGACTCGATAGCAGGTCATTGTCTGCAACTGATACGTTGCCAGAACATCATGCACAGCAACAAGTAAAAGAAAAGAGAAGAGACCTTGCTCCATGCCTGCTCCATGCCTCACAGCACACAGGGACTATGATATGAAGGCTGAAAGAGAATTCCCCAGTGAAGATGCTTTTATAGAGGTCTCTGCTTGTGCAAGTCATGCAAGAATCTGGTGACCAGACACGGGTAAGGTTGCAATACACATTGCTACGGCTGTACAAGCATGGGCTTGTACACAGCACAGAGGCGGCTACTCTATATATACACCCTTCAAATACCAAGAACGTTTGCTTTTGTTCCAAATGGGTAGCAGGCTCAGCAGAAGACCCCTCCACCCCACGGGCAGAGTCACAAGGGATGAGCTCCAGGAAAAGGCTCTTAAACAAGGAAAGGTCAAACTCGCTGCCACAAGCAACAAAGGAGCAGTGATATTTTAAGTGTTCTAAATATACATGCTTGCAGGTGGGAGCTAAAAAGGCTTAACATCCCACCTGAAATTCTGACCCAGGGCTGCCCGGGTGTAATAACAGGTCTCGGTTTCCTAGCTGTCATGACCCTGACGTAGGTCTGCTGCAGTGTTTCTCCTGTGGCGGCAGTGACTGACAGTGCTGGTAAATGCAGTGTGAATGCAGGATGTGCTGTGCAGAGCTCCTTTTCAATAATTAAGTACTTTGACTCTTCAACAAAGAAAGAAAGAACCAAACAACATAAAACACTAAACTGCACAGTGTTCTTACTAAAGCATGAATATCTGAACAATTTTCTAATGAGATTTTTTTTTTAAAGCAATTAAAGTCTATTTATATGTGACACAATAATTTTGGATCACCTTGTATATCAAGCAGTTCAGTTAATGGCCATCTTCATTACACTTATTTTTACGAGTCACAAACTTCTATAAATCCATACTATATATCTCCCAAATCCAATTTTGGGCTAAAAATTTTTGGCTTCTTATGAGATGCAATTTCTAATCATTCAGGTCCAGAATATTAAAAAACAACAACAACAAAACACAGTTACATTGCATACAAGGTTAATCTTGATTATAGTAACTTTATCAATGCTGCTGTTGTTTCACCAGAGGCAAAAAGGCACTGCAGGTATGCAGCTGACAAAAGCTATTTACTCTCTCAGTTTGCAAGTCAGACAATGTGCCAGCTAAATAAGGCACATACACCATCACGCACGGGGAACTATCCCTTACTACTGGCACATACACATACACTGGGAATATTTTGATCACAGTTGAAAATAATTTAAATATACATAAATTCCACTCAAAGACAACACTGAAGCACCAGCTTGTTGAACAAGGACTGGATTATCAAGATTAACATGTTTTTAAGATACACCTGGTTGCATATATTTGAGTTTACTGCACCATATTGCAGGTTTTCACAGATTTGTGAATATCCAAAGAACTCAAATAGTAATCCTCAGGGGAGTTCATACTACTAGTGTATACACATATATATCTGCAGATAAGAGACTTCCCAAAATGACTGTGCACTCACCAGTTCCAAACACTGCCGGTGCCCATATGCAGCAGCGTAATGCACAGTGTTGTACCCCTCTTTGTCTTGGATGGATGGATTGGCATCATTCTGCAGAAGGAACTCTAGACACCTGTGGACAATTCAGCCGTGTAAATGTGAGTTCACAATATTTAACAGACATCCCTCACTGCGACTAGGAGTGGCACTGAAAACTGGCAGATAATTCTGTATTTCTAGCAGCACCTCAAATCACTTTTATTTTCACTGATAACTCCCCACATTCACTGTATTTTTAACAGAAAATCCCTACTCATCTTTAAAGATCATCTTCACAAAAACCAGTTTTCAACCTAACTTTGGTGGCTACTCCAGATTACAAAATGATATTCTATAATAAAGCCTGAAAGAAAACTACACAACTCTGTACCATGATGTAAACAGCCTAGAACTGCTACTACTCACACAAAAACTCATATATCAAACCACTGGCCTCCACACATGCACTATGGAAAGCTGAAAAATAAAGACTTAACTGAGTTAATTTCTTGGCATGTATGTTCATAAATATATTTTCTTCTTTGCTGGCCCTTTTTTTTTTTTAAAAAAAAATGTGTTTTTCAAAGGATTCCTTGATTCCTTATGCTATTTATGCTCCTGCCACTTTTTCTTATACCATCAAGAAATCATCATTTTGTTATTAGTACTTTCTTTCATAGCTTGTAATTTGTAGTGAATGTAAAGCTGTCATATGAAAAAGGAGATTTTTAAAACAAAAAAATCATTAAGCAACTAGATGAAAATGCCAATCCAAGTAAACACATTGAGGAAGTCTTTGGCTACTTCTTTTTGCAACATACATACTCAGCGCAAAGCATTAAAATAAGACACTGCGTGATAATAAAGAATTATTAAATTACTGAAGCAGTACATTTTCAATTAAGAAACAGCAACAGGCACAGAAACAGAAATATTAGGGAATATGTGCACAGAGAACAGCATAGAGCCTTTTTCTTTAGGTTAGCCTTCTTTAAAGCCAAGCATTGTGTTTTGCAGAGCAATGAATGAGCAAAAGCAGAGTGTAAAACTGCAGCCCAAAGCAGTGGCATTCTCCAGAAATGAGGTCTAACTGCTTTATTGACACCAAACTTACAATGCAGCTTCTTTTTCCTTCATCTCACTGGCTCTTTCAAGTTCTTCAGCATTTTCATGGGAGTTACCTAAAATATTCTTTCTTCTTAGCATAGAGGACAGAAAAATGCAACTTATTTTCAAAATATACCAGTGATTTTGACACAGTCTGCCACCCATCCCCAATCTCCTCTTCAAGGATTTGACCTCCTCCAGCCAACAATAAGAATTATACAAGTTAAATGAGTGTACTGCACGGGTCTGCAGCTAGTAAGTTTTGCAAGATACGGAGACACCTAAAACATGGTAGTTTATTGTCCCACAGGTCAATGCCAGGAAAAAAAAAAAAAACAAACAGAAAATTCTTGTTTTTATCAGAAACAGTTTGATCATCACTTTCTAGAATCCTTCCATTTCTCCCACAGCAATGGTGTGCATTTTGTTTCCTTTGCAGAGACGAACTCAGGATTACCACAGCTTGCTTCTTCCTACAGTAACCTGCTAGTTCTTCTCTAGCGTTTAAGATTTAGAGAAACTAATCACTGATACTGAATTGGTCTACGCTGAATCTGCATTAGCTGCTGACTCTCCTCACTTTCTGTGAAATTTCTTGGCAACACCGTGTGGATCTCCCAGTCAGGTTCTTTAGATTCTTCAAAGAGCTCAGCAGGTCTTCATATTCCTGCACACCCGGATCATTTTTGGCACCTCTGCTTCCCAGCTGGACGGATGGCAGACAGAAGACTATGATTTGTGAACTAACAATCACGAGCTTGTGATTATGATCTTTCTTGGCCACCAAGGCTAACACAGAGTAGGTTTACAAACTGCTATCATCATGGATTAGTAGCTTCAAAGGTTTGTAGAAGGGCAGTTTGCTACTTTCAATCCCAATATAACAGGGACATTCCAGACTGGATTCTGCCCAATGCAGAGCAGTACATTCTTTCTTTAATATGCAATTTCCCATTTGTAATATCAAGATTTGACATTCTTCCTGTGTGCGCTAGCAATAATGGGTTGTTCTACAAACCCAGGGTCTGTCTGATGACTACTGACTCAGGGAAAACTTAATTATTAATAAAATAACTCCCATGAACATTAACATTCTAAGTTTATAGACAGTACTCATGCGCTACGCTGAAGTCCTACCTGCATCTGCTTTCAGTTAACTACGAACCAGTGAGATCTCAAAATCAGATTCCCTAAACAGAATAAGCAATGATATGGAGAAACAGTACATACTCAGAAACTGCAATCATCTATTTAATGAAAATGCTGTTGTGATTTCCATTGCAGGAAAGGGTACTTTCTGAAGACCATAAGCAACAACAGTTACCAAAATAGCTGAAACAGTAGGGCAACCTTGCTACACAAGGACTTCTCCCTATTCATTAACTGCCCACATCCAAAGTTAAATAATTATGAATATTCTTTGGACCGAGATTGCCTGACCTTGGGAGTTTTTTGCCATTCAGCAGGAAAAAAAAAAATAAATGCTGACCTACAAAATCACGGACTGCAAATAGCATTTCATCTATGTAACAAGGCTTCCTCCTGAACATCTCTAACTAGAAAATTTAATGAGAAGACAGCATCATCACATCAGAATCGATTTAGGTTTGGACTATGAGGGGAAATAAAGGCCACATTCCTGCCAATGTTCAGGATGTGACTAAAGCAAGCGCCTTTTTTTTTTTTTTTAATTAGTGATGGAAGTAGCTACATCCTTAAGTTAACTAAGAGCTTGTTTACATGCAGAAGCCTCACCTACAAAGAACCAAAAGCTGAAAAACACACATCAAATCACCGTTCTCAAGACTCCGAGTAACACCTCAGCCTGGCAAGACAGAATTAGAAACAGCCTGTGGTGAAAGCCTTCTTACGAGCCTACTCTGCTTGTAATGCCAAGCTCAGACCTTTGAAGGTCCTGCTGCCATCTTCCCAGCACTGTGGAGGTTTGAGGGTGATAAGGAAGACTTTTTTTATATCAGTATTATAACAGTAAATTATGAAGAATCTACCAACGCCGTGGTATGGCATCCAAACCTCTACCATAAAGTTAAGCCGAAGTTTTCCTGCAGTGGCTCTGAGGTGGTATTCTGCTGGGAATGAGCCAGACCTATTTTTACCAGATCTCACTATACAGGAAACAAAAAAATAGATCCTTAGTGTCTAAAGGAAAGAGACAGAGAAACATGAGATGACCTAAAATAAACAGAGGTCGCTAACAGTTTGCCATGGTTTCAGCTGGGATAGAGTTGACTTTCTTAGCAGCTGCTGGTATAGTGCTGTGTTTTGGATTTGAGATGAGAATGGTGATAGCACACTGGTGTTTTTGGTTGTTGCTAAGCAGTCAAGGCTTTTTCTGCTCCTCATACTGGCCTGCCACCAAGGGCTGGGAGTGCACAAAAAGTTGGGAGGAGGCACAGCCAGGACAGCTGACCCCAACTGACCAAAGGGATATTCCATACCGTATGATGTCATACTCAGCATATAAAGGTGGGGGAGGAAGAAGGAAGGAGGGGATGTTCGGAGTTATGGCGTTTTGTCTTCTCAAGTAACCATTACGCGTGATGAAGCCCTGCTTTCCTGGAGATGGCTGAACATCTGCCTGCCGATGGGAAGCAGTGAATGAATTCCTTATTTTGCTTTGCTTGTGTGCATTGCTTTTGCTTTATTAAATTGTCTTTATCCCAACCCATGAGTTTTCTGACTTTTACTCTTCTGATTCTCTCCCCCACCCCACTGAGGGGGCAAGTGAGCGAGTGGCTGTGTGGTGCTTAGTTGCTGGCTGGGGTTAAACCATGACACAATTTTAAGAAAGAACTAACAGGATAATTGAGCCTGTTTCATACGGTATGCTATAAGGAGGAGATTGCCAAAATATGCAACTATCTGGGAATTAGAAATTGCAGTCATTAACCACAGGATTTCTAAGTTTTGCAGCTGTTTTCCCCCTTTCCCACTAGAACAGCAGTGCATTCTGCCAAAGGATATTCCCCAGACCCTCCTCTTAAAGCAACCTGTTTGGACAGGGTGAGCATTTGTATCAGCTCTGACGGTGGAGAGAGACTGATGGGTAAAAATCTATCCCATCTTTTCCAGAAAGTCTGTCAGAATGGCCAGATGTTAGTCTGTCACAGCAGTCCATCTGGGAAAACCTCTCCTTCTGCTGTCTCTCGCTCCATCCCTTCTGATGGACTTGCAAAGCAGATGTAGAAATTTCTCTGATCTTTCTCTTGTGAGGAAACCACACAGAGGAAAACAGAAGACAAAACGTTGTGAAAATAGTTCAGTAGGACAGGGTGGCTGCAAAACTGTGTGTTACATCAAAGGTAAACCGTGGAGCTGAAATGCCACATCATCTGGGGATTTGGCTCATAGTCAGAGCACCTCAGTGTGGAGTTATGTATACATCTGAGAGAAATTCCTTTGCTAGCAGGATCAATTTTTTGGCTCAAATGACATAGCATCATGAAGAGAACAGAATGACACTGATTTAGCAAAACACTTTAAACGAGGAATACAAAGAGGCTTTCTTACTTTCGGTCCATGTCAGAAGCAGCAGCATAGTGCAAAGGGGTGCGTCCCCAGTCATCTGTTTCATTAATATTGGCTCCTGTTGTCACCAGTGTCTCAATACAGTGGAAATGACAATTTGCAGCTGCATAGTGCAAAGGTGTCCTGGAACATAAGTGACAATTTGTTACCTCATATTCCAATATGCACCACCGAGGACAGCAATAAACCTTAATTCCTACAGATTTCCAGCAGTCAGTATCTGTGCCTTATGTTTCCGTGATGAAATGCAAAGTTATGCAAATTTAACAAAATATTGTGTTAATAGGAAGTTTTGGTGCTCCTACAAAGCCTAATAGGATACAGATCCTCAATCTGTGGCTTGCAAACAACCTATTCCCAGTGACAGCCTCTGCTGTTGCTCTGCATACACGCTACTTTCTTCCAGTTGGGAGGCAGAACAAAGCACGGTGTCCCTCACAGCGTCTTATTTAGCTGGCATAGCAACACTCATAGCAACACTTCATATGGCGGAAAAAACCCCTCTAGGAAACACGTCAAATAGCAGCAATCCTCCCATCATAACCCAGGTGTTGTCTCAGGCACACAAGCACAAGAATTTTGGCAATAAGAGAAGCAATAAGGAAAAAAATAAACCCGTGATATTTTTAAAACCAAAAAACTCAAGAGGGTGGGATGGCTTTCATGTCTTTAATGAAGTCTGCACCTGTCTGTCTGGCATCTAACAGCAGCAGCAAGAATTCTGCAGGGAAGGCCAAACTCCTAGTTTATTTTACTGTCATTTTTCATAGAACATACGATTTTCAGACTGAGGTAGTCTTTCTTCCTTGCCTGCTAGATTCTTTTTTTTGTTGTTTTTAAACGAGCTTCATAATTTACCTACCTCCCACATTTGTCCTTCTTATTAAAATCTGCTCCACTGCTTTGCAAGAGTTTTATACATTCAACATTACTGGAAAGAGAAGTAAAGAAAACAAAATATGAACAAAACAGAAGTTTACATTTGTGTTGCCCCCTGCCCCCAAGGAGGAAAAAGTTACTCTAACTATTTTTGTATTATTTGCCATGCAAAAACAGGTACAGCCAACTAAAACGTGAAATTCAATCGAACAGAAAATGAAGCTTTCAAAAACTATTTCCATTTTTTTCTAGAAAACTTCAAACTTCTCTTCTGCAGAAGAAAAAGCATTAATTTTCCAAAGAGAGTACAGTAAACGTGATCTGGATTCAGTGTGTTTGGAGATTTTCAAGGGAAGCTGTACTCCAATGCTTCCCACACTGAACTGGCATGTTATAAGAGAACTTTAAAAGAAAGTTGTTGCTAGTTTATAAAATGCCAGTCTAATAATGAAGAGGTGACATTTAACGAAATCCACCCCCGTTCAGCAAAGCATTCAACAGTAAGCACTTTACTCAAATCCTGTTTACTTAGTGAGATTTAATCACAAGAGTTACTTTTAGGTTTATTCTCATATGATTTGTTGACTATTGATAGATTTAAGCACATCTCTAAGTAAGTGCTTTGTTGAATAAGGGGCATAGCGATTTAAAGTGTAAATATCAATATTGCATTTATATAAGCGGATGAGTTGGGCTCCATTGCTTTGTATCTGTTGAAAGAATTCACCACATCATAGCTGCTTCTTCATCTTGTTTAAAGCCAGGTGATTTTTAATAGAAAATTAAACAGCTGAATGCTCACATCTTTTGTAATTCAAGCGAATAAATGTATGACTCCAGGCCAGAAAATGATGTAAAGAAGCACAGCACTTTCCAAGACTTCTTGTCATTCACAGGGGCAATAAATCATGTGTGTTCACAATCAGATGAGCAGGCCTTTGAAGTTTGTTCTTTTCCTGGTACTCGTGCAACTCCCATTAATGTAATGGGAGTAACAGGCATGTGTCAGGAAAAAAACTAATGCCTTTTGTATAGCTCCAGCTCCAGGGAAAAAAAAAAAAAAAAAAAAAAGACTGGATGCAATATATTGGCATATGCTCATCCCTACTCTAAATGGCTATTGCACAAAATAGCTACAGAACACTCACCACAACTTACTAAAAATAAAAACACTTCTTAGTGATGGCAATTGTAGCAAACCACTGGAAAATACGGTTTATTTTCATGAGGCACTTTTGCTTCTTATGAAGTCTCTCCTTCTCTTTAGGACTTCCAGGTTGTTTTTATTATTCTTTCAGGATGCAGCCTTATCAAAGAGGTAGCATTTGAACTACACTATAATAATCTGCATCCAAGCAACAGTCATACCTCCTCTATTAAGTTGAAACCAGTATCAAGAAGAATAACACCATAAGAATAATAAAAACAGTACTTGGATCAATTTTATCAGGTTTTTGTTAACAAGAAAAACTTTGTGATATATATTTTGGTCCACCGAGAAGAAAAAACAACTTCCAGAAAGACTGCCAAGTATTCGCCGTGGATGACCATTTCTGCTTGCTATAACCACAGAGAATCCAAGCTAGGTTCTAGCCAAAGCTCCATTTCCACTATTTTTCTGAGCCATAAAGTCCTTAACAGAAGAGTCAAAACTCAATGCTTGCCAAACATGTTGTCCTTTTGCTAGGTTAACTTCACAGCACTCCACTGACAATTATTTGGAAATATTTAAAGTAACTGGATGCGACATTTACAACTTAAATTGACGTATTTCAGTTTTCACATGTTTCCATTTCTGGCCTCCCAGCACTTACCAGGAACGCATCACCCTGAGAGAACAACAGTCTTTTGACTTTCTAATTTGGAAGTTGGGGGTTGGTTGTTTGTTTGGGGGGTGGCTTTCTGTTGTTGTTTTGGTTTGTTGGTTTTCGGTTTAGAAACTTTTAAACTTGCACTTGAAAAATGGGAAAGAGGGAGACGAACTTCATTTGGACTCCAGGGTTGCAATCTGATGGGCACTGTTGCGTAGTTACATTTTCAGACAAGGACACAGTCCAAAAGTGGAGGCCAGGAATAACTCCCCTGCCAGCAGCATCCCAGGAGCCACAGCTCCTTCTCCTCACTCGCTTTGCCCAAAGAACTGACGATTTCCTGCTGACTGCTGGCCCCCAGGGACCATTGTGGCCAACAGACAGACCTGGGTGAGCATGCAGCACCCCTACCCAAAGCTGACGCAGTCTTCACAGGGGCATGAAAAGGAATGGTTTTACCCTCTGCCTGAAACCCATGCTTCAAATCACAACCCGGCTATCTGTGGTAGAGGGAATCAGACCACCGCCTTTACTTTGCAAGCAACCCCGACATGAGGGCAGTGGGAAAAGACAGCCTCAAGTGACCAAAATTTGACATCAGACAGCTTTGCTTCCCTTGCACCGCAATAAATTCCGCCGTGGACGGCACAGTCAAGTTGACTGGCACCAAATCTGCAACAAAGCCACAAAATAACTTACAACAGCTACGGTCACGGCTACTCACCCTCCTGCAGCGGCAGCGTGGAGGCACGTTCTTCCAAAACTATCAGGGGTGTCTATTTCAAAGCCTGCAGACAGCACGTGCTCATTACTAAACAAGGACACTATGCTATACTTTTGTCCTAGTTAAACCACAAGAAACATTGCAGAGACAGAAAAATCAGTTAGTTAGGAAAAAACAGAACGCAAGCAACTACAGTCAGAAAGAGGTTGTCACGGGAACGGCGAGTGGCTGCTCCAGTTTGGCAGCTCTATAAAAAGAGCTGCAAAGTCGACCAGAGTCTATTTCCACATCCAGCTTTGCGCCACATCCCTATTTTAAAACCACGTGACAGGCATTTATGAGGCAGATACTTATCAAGAGGACTGTGACAACAAGGACATGAAGACAGAAAACATGAAGAAGTGAGGAAAAACCACAGAGTCAGCCTGAACATAAAATGGGGCCATTTTTATTGCGTGTGGTTTTCAGGTTGGAAAAGAGGCTTCCAGGAGCACGCAGGGATATTCATCGAGATGCACAAGGCCAAAGATATAAGCCTGGCAGTATTAACTCTGGTCGCCCAGAGCTTTTTCTCTTCCTTCCTGATCTGGTGGTCAAGGCCAGAGCACACCAAGGTTTAATGTAGTAGGGTACGTAATTGCCATAGATCATACTTTTTTAATATCCTACAGGACTCAAGTTTAGGGAAAAAAATAGTTGTAGGAGATTTTACGTTTTAAGTAATGAAGCAATTTTCTAGAAAAAGCATGTGATCTGACTTGTGTTTTTTTAACTCATGGGAACTCTTGCCTGGAAAAAAAGAATTTGGGATTTGGCACCTGATTACTGCCTCTTTTGAAACAGTTGCATCAGGAAACTCCTGCTTCTTCTGCTTTGGGTTCTGGTGGGACTGCCCTCTCGACACTACACTCTCACTCATTTCCCCTCTCGTGCCTACAGAGCTTTGGCCAGCCTAACTCCTTCACTCTGGTCGGATTCAGAAACACGCTTTAGCTCTATCTACAATATATCATCATCAGTGAGATGTAAATACCTGCGTCAGTGCAGGCCCCGAGGAGACAATTTCTGGAATCATTTCTTTGGGGGGTGGGGGGAACCCAAACCAAAATGATGCCTCACATTCCTACGGTTTGGAAAAGGGTCCCAAATTTTCTCCCTCTTCCTGGTGAATCAATATGAACCCTCTGAGCCTGCCAGGAGAAAAGGGCTTCGGGCATGAACAATAGAGGAAGTTCCAGCATGCCGTTAGGAAAGCCTCGCACGCTCCCGTACACCACACCGCGCAGCTGAACACAGCAGCACAGGAAGTCTTTCATTTGAACAATTCACAACAATGAGTATAAAGGGGCCGTAAGCAGCAGAGACACACACTACTCGAGCTCCACAGACACTGCGGGATCTACTTACCCGATGACAACAATTTCCTGCAGCAGTCTGAGTGGGCATTCAGCGCTGCCAGGTGTAAAGGGAACATGTTGTGGATCCCACACCTGAAAGGCACAACAGCCTCATTACACAGAGCCGTGTGAAAATGCAGGTTGCGTACAGACACAACACATCAAAAGCTCCTTTACACAAAGGCAGCATTTTTGATCCTTTTTGAGGACGATTTTTCCTGTCGTGTTATTTTTATCTGTATTTCCTTACCAGCCTTCTCGGGAGCAGAAAATATTCTGATACAGCAAAATCTTGGCATTATGCTGTGAACAGAATGTGGCAGGAAGGTTTCTAAAAATTCAAGACGAAAGCCAAGGTAAGGGAGGAAGCAACAGAGCAGATATTGCTTGGAGTCAGTTCCCCAGTGTGGGATGCACAAATTTCTGCATCAGCTACATATACTGCAACTGCCATTCTGAGGCAAAAGTAAATGCCAAAATCTTCTCAGTAGTATTCCTGAAATCCATTTTTCCTGCAGTTAACATCCTTTAGATAACTCTCATGTGGGTTTTCAAAGCCTCCCCTTCTTCCCTCTCTTTCCCCTGGGGCTGGGGTAGCTGAAGACTCTTCTTCACACTTTCCTTTAGGCTGCCACGACACTTACAGTTTTCTGCCCACATCCTAAGAACTAAACATCTCATTCTCCTGTTTGCTGCAGCTAACCTCCTCACACATCCTTCCAAATTCTGCCCCCCTCGCCCCGTAACACATGACCCTCTTTTTCAATTACACCATAAGCTTCTCAGAGCAGACATGCTGGGTGAAAAAAAAGTAGGCACCTATCAATAGGCTAAATCTCTCAGGCAACCACATAGTTTTTAAATAAGCCGAGTGCTCAACAGCTTTTATTAACATCAGCAAATCATCCTAGTTCTGTCCCTAAGCACATCGCTATTTACTGTCTTAGAAGACTTTTGGGTTTGGACATCTTGGCTTCTGTCATTTAGCATTGTTTTGTGAATAGCATCTTGTTATTCTAGAAATATTTTACAGGCAGTCCTCCAAGTGCAAATAAACACAGAGTCTCTGAAACCAACTATCTTGACAGGATTATCACCTACTGCCTGCTTCAGCAGATATATTTTTGAAAAATAACAAACTCTTGAACAATAGCAGATGTATTCATATCTGCCCTTTATTTCTGCAAGAAAACTGGTGGATGGGAGAGTATGATCACCTCGTGGAACAGGACTTCAGATACAGATCCAAAGATGCAGGAACTTGTCTTTCTGCAAGATTCACCATAAATCATAATTACTTATGGAGCCTTAGACAAAATGAATGTGGATGCTTATAAGGATATCTTGCTCTCTCCAGCATTTTATACATATAATGTATGTATTTAATTAGTTTTGGTTAGCTTTTAAAAACTTATTCTTTCCAGAATCCACAGCCCCATCCTTCCTCTGTCTTCACATTAAATTTGTCCTCCTTGCTGCTTCACTACACTAAGGAGTGACTTGTGGTGCTGCACAAACTTTAATTTTGCTACTGTCAGCATTTACATCTTAGAGTAGATCTATTAAAAGTTGATCTGACAGCCTATTCTTTGAAGGAAACAGCAGAAGCTCTACCAAGCTGCTGCATCTGTATAAACAGGTGGTATTTTTTAGCTGTGGATTCATTTATTTAAGCTAACATTGGACATTCTGTATTGCTGTGCTTCTTCCTACACCCATTTCCCTCTGTTTCCTCCTCCACCTAGTTATCTAAAGCAACATTTTTCTTCTTTTTGGTCAAAATTTCCACCCAGCACATGTTTTGGCCAGTTTCCATTGAAATATACTATCTGCACATCTGCTAACCAGTGTCATACTTCTGTAGTGCTGTTCACACTCCTTCCTTCCATCACTTTCCCACTTTCCCCTTTAAATGCAGTTGCCTCAAAGACTGACCAAGCTGTCTGCAGTTGTTGCTAATAATGCTGCAGAGTTTTCTTTTCAAAGCCAGCTCGGGGAGCTCAGCCAGAGTTATTTACATGCAGCACGTATGAAAGCCCATTCCCAGCATTTCTATGCTCCTTGTTTAGCACAGTAGCATCGTTTGGATCCGCCTGGTATCTCTGAGACAACTTCTCATTTCACTTATTTTTGCTGCTGGAAAAAGTATTTCTTTTGATCAATGTTCCGGTCACCCCAGTGTGAAATAGAAATTCCTAACTGAATAACCCTGATTCCAAGAGCAGGCTATCCCACTGCATCTCACTTTCCCCTTAAACCTCAAGATAAGAGACAGACTGGGACTTACTGTACTGGAGAAAGAGCTAGCAAAAATACTCATCTATTTAGATACCAAGATCTTCATTTTGGCTATGTTAATAAAATCCACTGACGTTAGCTGAAGCCTGTGGAATTTCATTATCCATGCCAATTGAAGATCTGTTCCACCTTCTGAGTTTGCACGGTGACAGTCGTACTTGATAAAGGAATATGGGCAAATGTGCCACTTTCTTAAACATCGTCAAGCAAACAAACAAAATACTGACAGCTGCAAGTATCTTCAAAATTAAAACCAGCTCATTTGCATCTGAAAGCAGGTTTTCCTAACTAGGTAAGTTAAGAGAAGTCACCGATTTCTACGGTAGGTTCTAGGTAGAAGACTCTTAAATTATATTTTGGAGACGTGGAGTTAATTGCAGAAAACTTACGTTCATGAAATCAGATGCTGCTATTAAACACCTGGTACCCATATCCCTCGTGCCGTTGCATTGCTCTGGTCTTGTACCCCTTTGTTTACCTTCAAGTTTGCTATTTTCTTTTGACAGACCATAAGAACCTGAACATACCTGAACAGGTACTCTTAAAAATCAAGCACCTGCCTATGTTTGAGTCAACAATACTTATCATATTGTCTTGACATATGTGCAACAGAAAAAAAAAAAAACCTGAATTGAATTGAAGCAGAAAGCACATTTAGAAATGTGTCTAATTTCAACTCTGTGTCCTTCTAGTCAAAAAAGACTCCCAAACCCACAAATCAGACAAAGGCAGTCCTATTATTTCAGCCACCTGAATATCAGAAACGATGCAACATTGACAGGCTCTAGTTATACTGAGATCAGAAATACCTAGTAACATCTGCTTTGCAATACTTCATTTGTATTGATTATCTTATGTCACACCAAAAGATATAAGACAAAATCCTAATCACCATGTATGACAGGCCACTAAACATTAGGCTAATTTAGATACTAAGGAACGTGCACACAATTCCCTTGGAAAGCATCTGATTTTTTTTCAATTACGATTCCTACACAAACTCATTGCTACGGACTTCATGGAATAACTGTGATCAAGATGCACTTTATGTACTTCATGTACATTATATACCACTATGCCACATCAATGCTTTCAGAAAAAGAAGCAGTACTTGCGCTACTTGTAACTGCATAATTGGGCACAGTAGGAACTTAGCAGGGCTTCCTTCCCCTCCACACTTCCCAGTGTTCATATTTTAGCCCCAGGTCACCCACTGAAGTACAGTGCAATTCAGCTTATCCATTTTAACCTTCACACTTCAGAACCTGAGACGTAACTGTGTTTCCAGGCATTGGACATAACACCTGATCATTAGAAACAGTTCCACTTCAGCCACCTACTTGGCAGTATCAGCTCCACTGGTTATGAGGGTGTTAATCAAAAGCTCATGTCCGTATCTTGCAGCCACGTGCAGAGGGGTGTTACCATCCTTATCAACACAGTCGATTTCCCCTCCTGCAAAAGACATTTTCACACAGTTTAACACTGGAAGGTTAAGCATGAACCAGTGACCACAAACATTATTTCTTTCTAGCGAATGCAGCATAACCAGTCCAGCCACAGAGACACTAAATTTCAGAGACCGAGAAGCAGCACACAGCAAGCTGTCAGCTGGCAGCCACCAGTACTGAACATGGTCTGACAGCAGCATTTTCCCCCCTCCCCAAAGTGGTGGTGAAAAGTGGTGGGGGAAAGTGGTGGGAAACAGGTGAACAGGATGACATGCAATAGTCAAGTACATGATTCAGACTTGCTCCTCATTTAAAGGTACAAACAGATGCCTGAAATTAAACTAAAAAAATAAACTGCTGAAACTCTGCCCTCATTCCTAAAGACACTCAACTTTACTCATAAGACAACAATGTTAAATAGAGTTCATTCAAGAGGCCAACAGGAACACGCTGCAAACAACCAGCGTGTTGTGTGCCTTCTCTGTGTCTTGCAAAAGAACAATCAAACAGTGCTTAAGTAGAACTTTTCCTGTTGCAATTTAAGCCTGTCATCTCGTTTTTTATCCTCACAAGCAGGAAAAATAGATTATTTCTTTCTTCTCTGCTGTGGCTTTTGACTATGCAAAGATTGCTATCAAGTCCTTGTTTTCTTTTTGGACCAAGGAACTGTAATTTTTTCAGTCTCTGCTCGTAAGTCAGGTTTGCTGCACTGCAACTATTCTCATCCTTCCCCAGTCGTCTTCCAGCTGGCCCACATTCTTCTGCAATTAAAATGTGTCAAAAGCCAGAAACAGTACTACAGCTGACGTCTCCTAATGCTGAGCTGAGCAAAAGGATTACTTCATGCCTGCTGGCTACACTCGTATCTCTACACTCCTGTACATTGTACAGCACCATGTACATTGTTGATCATTTTTTTTAAGCACCATGACACTGTTGACTTGTAGTCAACAAGCTTCTGATCCTCTACAAACTCCAGATCCTTTCTTGAGGAGCTGCCACCCACCCGGCTGTTGCCATTCTGAACTTGTCCAACCGATACTCCTGCCTGTGCGGGGGATCTTTCCTTTGCTTCACCGGCATTATAACTTCTGTCTCCAGTTTTACAGGATCATTTTCCATTCTGACTCCATCTTCTGCCAAACTAACAGTCTCTCCCAACTTCATGTTTTCTCCAAATGTTAAAAGCACATTTTCTATTCCACTATCCAAGTTGTTAATGAAAAGACTGGATAGTTCCAGACCCAGGAGGGAAACCGAAAACCCCCTCACTACACCTTCCATTTCAACAATCCATTTATTACTAACTTCTGAGTGTAGTTTTTCAACCAGTTATGCACCAACACTAATATATTAATACTCCGCTAGTTTGCTGTGAGAATACTTTATGAAAGCATGTTGTCCTGATTTGAGGTAAAACAGGACCGATTAACACATATAAAAAGCCTTGCTAATATCAGGATATGGTAATATTTGCTGCACATCCACTATTCACAAGAGATAACAGGCCATAACTGCAACAAGAAAAGTTCTTGTAAAGCACTGTACAGCATTTTCTAACGGTAAATAAAGGTCAGTGAAATGCTGGACCAGGTTCCCTGGGGTAGAGCCTCCACCAGCAGAGGTGTCCACAATCATTACCTGCGCACAGAAAAGTCAGAGGACTATGCTGTGTTCAGAAAGCCTACTACGCTGCTATAGAAGAGAACTATGATGTTTTGGCATCTTTTATTCTTGAGAAATCTAGGCAAGATATTGCCCACTCTCCCCCAAGTGTTTACAAACAGTTTGTTCATTCACTCATTTCAGAATTTTTGGCTGACCTACGTAAAATTCTCCAGCTTTTCTTTTTCCCCATTTTTAAAGATAGGTATCACATTTGCAATTTTCCAATTTTAAGGTAATCCATCCTTCCTCTACAAGTCGCTAGAGACAGCAGCCAGAAATTGAGACATCTTTAGCCAACTCATTAAGTACTGCAGAATGAAACTCCATTTCTTTAAGTCATTGACATTTTTCTCTTCCACAATATCCCATGGAAATGAGGCATAAAGTCACTTGCAATCAGATCTGTGTACAATACTAAAATTAGAGGGGCAGCAAATGAACCCAAGTAACTTGAAGAAGAGTAGAGAGGCATGAAGGACAGATGAAGAACTGCCAGTCCTTTCACACACAAATCCAACAGAGAACAAACAACAGCTGTAAGTCAGAAAGCATATTTGACTAAACAACTAAAAATTGCATTAAAGCACAGTTTCTTCCAGTTTGCCCAAACTTTTTTTATTATTACTATTTTATTTATCCAAGGAGAGATACAACAACAATTTGCATGATGACCTGAAAGAAGAATGGTGTACTGAAGACCTCAATTTTAAAATACAATCTTGTGTAAATGTGTCATTACACTTACAGTGTAAGTGTTCAGCCATCTTCAACATCTCACACTTAAAGTTCCAAGTTTGGGATTTTGGAAAACAAACAAAAAACCAAACCAATCAACCAACCCACCCCAGACTATCCAGTCTGGTATAGTGGCCAAAGCCAGGAAACATAATTAAACAATCAGTAATAGCAACATCCGTCAATCGTAAACAGGCCTCTACTAGATCTCCAACAATAATATTTGTTATACTTTGTAGTATTCTTAGACAAAAGATAAAGCTCATAAATGACTGATAATCAGGAATGCTGGCTATGCCAGAACAAACAAGGTGGTGCTGGTCCACCCTTCTGAGTATTTATTCAACACTAAATGAAGACAGTGGCGAGGGGTGGAGCTAAGGGAGGCGAGAGAAGTACAGCTGATGAGCGGAGGGTAGAGAAAATGGCCTGAGCTCCAAGAACACCAGGGCTCCCAAGGGAGGACACCTAGAAACTTTTTCTTTTTTTAGTTTTTAAATAATTTGAGAAAGAAAGTTGTGCCTGCTTCTCAGCAGAAAAAAAAAGACCAAACTACAGCTTTGAACTCTTGTTTTCATGTTAAGAATCACAACAAATCAGCTGGAGCACCATCGGCTGGAGGAATACGGGATTTTGTTAACAACCAAAATCTCAACTTGTGATGACACGCTGGAACAAGAGCTATCAGTGAAGCTCAAAGCGAGAAATTGATGGAGAGCTAAGCAGCTCTCAGAGCAGTCCTTTGGCACTCTGAGTCAGAACAACTGAAAATTGCAACCTTGGAAATGTCTAATCTTTCGGAGAGTCATTGAGCAGGCACAGAAACTCACCGTTCTGAATGAGGGTCTGCGACCGCGTGAACCTCCCATGGACAGCTGTCATGTGCAGCGGGCTTTTCCCATCCTTACTCTAACAGAAACAAAACAGAACAGAAACAACCATTTAGCATTTAGAGCAGTGGTAACAATTTGAAGTCTCTCAGCTCAACATCCTACAGATATTCTTCACATAAAACCTCCACTGGCTTCAGAAGTCTGTATGACGGAATCTATACATGATGGTAAATGCAGAAGGTATAAACATACAAGTAAAACACTTCCTCAGCAATGACTAGGAAATGGGCTGGAGTGGAGCCTGTCCTTACAGCCTGGCTGTACGCAGTACCTGCTCGAAACCTACAGATATATGAAATATTATTCGTGAATATTATTTTTAAGTAACATTTCCCATTCAGTCATTATTTCCTCTAACCCTTGCAACAAAGGAAATAAAAGCAAAGGAACCAGAAAGCTAAGTAGAAGCAGTCTCAGAGATTCAAGAACTACATCCTGTTTATCAATCTGCATTTTATAGATACATCCCAGAATAAAAGCCACTATATTAAAAAGATTTGGTTAATAAATTTCCATGCAATCAAAAATAGGATGTCTACAAAAGACAATTAGAAAACAGAGAAGGCATATGAAAGGAAAGGTACAATGAGTAGAGATCAATGTTTTGAGTTCTAGAGAAAGAAACTGAGACTGGGGAAGCCAAGGGGCTGAGAAAATAGAGAGGGAAGGGTACCAGCCTCACTACTCACATCACTTCATGTTTATTGGCATGGGGTTTTACATTCATAGGAAAGCACAATCCCTAATTTCATTTTAATAATTCTGAGTTTAAATAGTGCACTGACTATTCACTGATTTCAAGGGACTTGCCAGAAGTGTTAAGTGCTGGGAGACCTTTTTTACAGACGAGAAACTGAAACACAGAGAGTTTAAAGTAACGCAGTCAAAATCTTATATGAACTCAGAGATCTCAAGTCTTCTGGTAGCTATACCAGTACCCTCTGTTGGATAACAGCAAGTCCCTTTCAGCTTCATCAAGATGTATCAATTGTATCTCAAGAGCATTCAGATATCCTAAACAGAATCAGACTTTGTAAACACAAGCTCTAAAATAGGTAAACAAATAACCTTCAGTTCTTACTTCCCCAGGCAAGTCAAAAGAAACTGTTTTAGAATCAGATTTAATTAAATCCATATTGTAGAGGGAAGAAAAACACCAGAAAGGAATAGTTCCTTGACTTACCACCGCTCCCTGAGACAACATTTTGACAATGCTCCTGGGACTATATTTTAGTAGTAGTTCATGCCTTCAGGAAAGTGGCTGGCCTAGAGTTTAAAGCTGTCATTATATTTATCAAGGCACTGAGAGCTCCTCTGCTGGGAAGTAATCTCATGCAAACAGTTTAATGATCAACATTCTCAGCATCACTCTACTTCCATCAAGGATTTAAAGCCATGCTGTACTCATTAGTATAGTTTCCAGTCTCCTGAGGTGTGCAAAATAGGATAAAGTAAAACTGAAGAGCTGCAATGCAAGTTTTACCTGAATGTTAACATCTGCCCCGTTATTCACCAGCAGTTCAAGACACAGTGCTCCATGAGTGGAGGCAGCAGCAAAATGCAAGGGAGTGAATCCATTATTATTAGGCTGATTTACATTAGCACCGTAGTCAATCAGCTCATTAACAACAGAATCCTGACCATTGTAACAGGCAATGTGAAGTGCAGTATTTCCATAGATGTTCATTTCATCAATCTAAAATGAGACAAGGAGACACAGTTAAAATTATAGACATGAACTTACCATTTTACATAATGCATCACATACTACAAATGGAAATAGCTGGAGGCTTGAACTGTCATAGGGCATATTTCTCACCAGCAAATTTCATTGACAAAAATATACTCCCAGAGAGCTTAATTTGGGACACTTTACCTTTACTGTTATTAACTTTTTATCCTACTGGCAATTTCTAAAAGCAAGTATGCAGCTTAAAGCTGACAGCAGGACTATGTAATGATGATGACAAAAGTCCTAACAAGCTGGAAACCTTTTACATATAAGTGGGAAAATTGGATAAATAAAAAGCCTACAATCTTTATTAAAAAAAAATAATTAAACACTGACTATTCAATTTTTGTAAAGACAATCAGGCTTAAGAGCTCTTTCCACAGATTTCTTTTCAGAAGGGAGCGAAGGTGTCTAAGTGAAGGGAAGGTGAAACTGCACAGCCATTTACACTTCAATAAGAAACCACTTTCAGTAGTTCAGTATTATAAAGATGTAATTAAGATTATGTTACTTCTTGATGACTGGCTTAGTATTCAACTACTGTTCTGTAAAATAGGACAAGACAGATTGTACAAAAGGCTCGGGGATGACGTGAATACCCTTCCACGAAATAGAGACGTCTCAAAGATCATATCCCCAGTGGTGGAGAATGTGGAAGTTAAAGGTAGTTATTAGCGTAGCACCGCTAATAACAGGAAACACCTATTCCCCTTCAACTTCATAGTCAACAGCCTGTGAACACAGACTTATGACATTTTTTTGGCAGGTCAAGTCAGCTGGTTATAAAGCTGGCAAATGCAATGGTTTTATTTGACATCTCTGATTAACCAGTCCAGGCTCTTCTGGTCATCTCACTGCTGCTTTGAACCACGGAGTTGACAATATTACACTAAGAGAAGTCTGTGCCCTGAAAAAAAGTTCTTTTCCACAGTGAAAATTATCCTTCTCCTTCCCTCTGTCAGCTACAGAGGAAATACAGGTTCCTAAATTTACACAACTTGAACTGCAGTTTAGTAAAGTACACAGTGTATATGTTGAGAACAACCGCTCGTCATATCAAAGGGAATGCTGAGCCAAAGGAAATTTCATTATTCCATCTTCCTCTGCAGGAACAGCATATATTTCCTGATTTCTTCAGCAAGGTGGCCTAGAATTTACTGTTTATATCAGACATTTTTTATTCCAGCATGTTTCCTGCTCTTGAACTAATAAACCGCATGAAGCACAAGGTGCTCTTCATGGTCCAGAAAATGGGAACTATTTTCTTTCAAAGCTCTGCCAATGGCTGTAGCAGCACCCGTAAGAAAGAAGAAAAGAGTTTCTCCAAAAACGGAGAAACGTTGAAGCCACAAAGAGCACATTACCACATACCTCTACCCCCAGGTTAAGGAGGTGTTTCACAATGTTAATCTGCCCATTGGATGCAGCTGCATGAAGTGGGGTGTAACCCTTCTTGTCTTTACAAGTCACCTCTGCACCATGATTAATCAGCAAGGCAACAACTTCCAGGTGACCTTCAAAAGATGAGAGATAGTAATCAATGAGTATACCATCCTGCAGCATCACTTCTCCCAAATTACTGCTTTCTTGCTAATGCACTGCCCCTTTCGCTGCTGTTTCACAATGCTCCTACAGTTTTACAAGGGGAAAAAAAGCATTTTCATAAATGTTCTTAATCCTAGCTCCAGGCCTTGTCAAGAAATCCATGCAAAACACATTCACCTTCAGCAGATGTGTCAAAATTCCCTTTACTGAATTCATTTTCCAGTCATTAATAAAACAAAATCTCACCTCTTCCCCATTTATTTCTCTAAATATAAGTTTGTGGTTTATTCTCCATGTTATAGAAAGAACAGTAAGCACAGGAGCATGACAGTACAAGTCTCCCAAAAGAGCATCCTGTTGATGTCACCTGCAGACACAACTGCTAACACTTGTCATTTTTAGTTAGCAATACAAAATAAATTTAATAAATTATAAAATGATGGTATCCTCTTCTCCAGCTCCATTGAGGACACGGAAAACTAGACTTCAAGTGAGTGCAGAATTTGATGCAAAGCCTGCCAATACAAACACAAGATTTTCTACTGAATCTACCGATCTTTGTATCAGGTTTTTGACTCTCCAAAACTGTATCATTAACACAAACCTGTGCAAAAAATCCTCAGTATAGGTCTAAAAATGTTTGAATCTGAACTCATCATCTGTACCCTCATACTTAGCCTGCAAACTAAAATAACTGCAATAGCCCCAAAAGTCACACAGGTTGAGAGCTGACTGCCAGATCAATGGGACATCTGTCTTCAGGACTGACATGCCTACCCCTGAATTAGGATCTCCCTATAGAATACAAGGGAAGAGCTGAGCATCTCAAAATGCAACTTATAACCCACCTGTATCTTCAGTTTCCTCCTCTCCCTGAAGGTTTCAAACCATCTGGCCTGCCTTCCCAGAGAGTGCCCTAACCACCAAAATTAAATCAAGGCTAACTGAGGAATAGGCCTTATAACTTCATGTTGAAGCAGAGCTGTCTTTCTTACAATAACTTGTTATGTCAAACACCATATAACGTTGTGCATCATCTGAGTTGCACAGCACTTTCATGAGAGATGCAGCTCTGGTCACATGCAGGACAGAGGACACTTTACAGACAAAGTCCAAAGTGCCCAAAGATATTTAAGCATTCAAGAAACTACACGAGGGCTTACAGGATAAGATACTTAAATCTCATTATCTAAATTCTGTCCAAATTACCCTTCAGACTCCTAAATCCCATTGCTAATTTAGGCCTTAAATGCTATCTAAATATTTTGAAAAGCACATCATAAATTTGTAAAAAGAGTGAAGAGCAAAAGAGATGTGGAATGGCAAAGCACAACGTAAAAACCTTTCACTTCTACATAGTGGAGTTCAAAGCTCACTAGCTCAAAAGCCAAATCACATTTGTTGGCAAGAGTCTTTCCATCTGTCTGTGCCTATCAAAAAAAACCCCACAATATGCTTTTCTCACAGTTTGAAATCTCCTATTATCTCATTTCCAGAAGTGCCAGGATTAAAATTAAGAATTTGACAGGTGAGATGAAAGAGCTCCTGGCAGAGGGCATACAACACCTCATGAACTATGATCTGGAATATACTGCTTGGCCAGCACGAAAGCTCTTGAACCAGAGTGACCACTACCACAGGCAATCTTGTTCTAGCATTTTTAAATCATAATGATTCACTATAAGAAATTTTCCTTTAACTTGAAAGGAACAATAAGGTCAATTGATTTATTTAAGTAGTATTTGGTAAGACCATTGATGCCCTGAATAGATGAATCAGTTGCTCTTGTCCACTCTAGAATAAAAGATGACAATTTGCTCTTAACAGGAGGAAAGGCTATGAAGCACTTCCTAACAATATCATAACTTAGCTACTTATAAACATAGATAAACAGCCAAATTTATTATTGTATTTATCTGCATTTTATATAAAGTAGTTTTTAGCAAAAAAACCCAAATACAACCTGTATTTTTTCAAGCCCAAATATACTTCAGGCTGGACTTAGAGTCAGGATTAAAAAAAAAATAAATGAAAAAAGCAACACAAAAAGCCTACATTAATTGTGTTAAAAAGGAAATCACAGCCAAGTCCTCACCAGCTGCAAAACCATAAATGGACACAGTGTATTTAGATCAGCTGAACCCTTCCCTCTTCAGGGTAACTACAACACTCACTTTGCATGGCCTGGTCTGCTCTTCTCCATTTTAAAACATGTTGTTGGTTTGTTAACAGGAAATTAAAAAGAAGGAGCAATAGCCCAAGCCTTACCCATGTACGCTGCCCAGTGAAGAGCTCTTCTGTCCTTTTTGTCAAAAGCATTGATGTTTGCCCCCTTGGCTAAGAGCAAGTTCACCATCTAGAAGTAACAACAGCAAGTAAACCAACCCTGTAGATCACACACTCAATAGTTTATTCGTTGTTCATCATTTCATATTCATATTTCATATTCATCATTCTACCAATAAAGTTAGGATCTGAAAATTCTGCTTTTAAGCAATAAATTTGTGAATTACACAAATACTGTTCGAAGCTGAGAGCGTTAATGACAAGGACCGGTAACGGCCACAAGTAACCAGGACAAGTTCTGTGTCCACAGATGGGGCTGAGAGCATGCAGGGTGCTGCTACTCCAGTGTGCTTCAAACTGAGCTTGGCAAACAACCTGGAAGAGAAACAGGCCTGGAAGAGAAATATTGCTCTTAGTTAAGACCAATTCAAGGGGTTTTCTTGTGGACTGGGACAAGATTCCTCCAGATCAGTGAGGTAACAAACCCTAATATCTGCTTGACCTTTCAACAAGGAGCGTCTATTTCTTGCCACGCCACAGTAATTTTCATTAAGTTCCCATGTGCCCATGGCAGTGTGGACAGGCACCAGCCTGCTTCGCATACAACACTGGCCTTTGAGATAGCATGACTAAGAGGTGAAAAGCTGCTTTTCCCATTGCCAATCATCCAACATCAAACGTAAGAAAAATCAGGGGGAAAAAAGAAAGGAAACTGAATGGAAAACACATTCAACAACTGTCTTTCCCAGAAAAACATTCTAAAATCATAAATTACAGAGCTGCACAACTGTCTTCTTCTCATACACTGCTTTGCCACAGTAAAGAGATCGGCTAATAACAACATATATTCAGTTAACATTTCTGATACACTCTATCCAAAAGCTCAGGAGCTTTAGATTATGACAGTTAGACTCTACCATTACTATCTTTTTCCTACCGGGCAGTATTTTAAAGGCCAAATACCATAATTGTTTTACAAGAACTACCATTCCTCTTCCTTCCTTTAATTACAGTACAACTGATCAACTTTTTTTGGACAGAATCCTACTGTTTCAGTCAAAGAGTTTTTATTCCTTATCTAGATCTTCAGGTGTGGAACAGGCAAACGAGGATCCTCTCACCCAGATCTAAAAACACTAGCAAAATCCTTTACATAGGGGCATTATTTACAAGTGTGTTTTTTCATATAGAAGCAGTAATTAGACTAGAAGGGTTTGCTTGTGTAAGATAAGTAGAAAAAACAGAAGCACATTTTCTAGAGGACTAATTAGAAAAGCAGACTGACTGGATCTCACACAGCTTAACATTTCTTCAGTACGAAATGAATCCACCAGTTTTCCCTTCTTTACATTCTGCCACTCTTATTTTCACGGGCAGTCAAGCTCAAAAGAGCCAAGCACACACTTGAGTTGCCGGAGCTGGGGGCGCAGCCAGGTCTCCAAGTTAGCACGCAGACTTCACTTCCATGCTGGCTCTGTACAAGTACTTTCCAGCCACTCCCTCATTTCTGCAGGTAGGAAACCTGGCGTGCAGTTTCTAAAGCAGCTGAATGATAGGAATCGTGGGGGTCATGGATATGGGGCTCAGTCTAAACCCAGCCACAGCAAGCCAACTGTTTGAACCAGGAAAATAAATCACAGAATCATAGAATGGTTAGAGTTGGAAGGGACCTTAAAGATTATCTCGTTCCAAACCCCCTGCCGTGGGCAGGGACACCTTCTACCTGACCAGGTCGCTGAAGGCCCCATCTAACATGGCCTTGAACACTTCCAGGGATGGGGCATCCACAGCTTCTCTGGGCAACATGTTCCAGTGTCTCACCACCCTCACGCTAAAGAATTTCTGCCTTATACCTAATCTAAATCTACCCTCTCTCAGTTTAAAACTGTTACCCCTCCTCCTATCACTACACTCCCTGACAAAGAGTCCCTCCCCAGCTCTCCTGTAGGCCCCTTTCAGGTACTGGAGGGCTGCTATAAGGTCTCCCCGGAGCCTTCTCTTCTCCAGGCTGAACAACCCCAACTCTCTCAGCCTGTCTTCCTAGGAGAAGTGCTCCAGCCCTCTGATCATCTTCGTGGCCCTCCTCTGGACCTGCTCCAACAGGTCCATGTCCTTCTTATGTTGGGGGCCCCAGAGCTGGACGCAGTACTCCAGGTTGGGTCTCACGAGAGCGCAGTAGAGGGGCAGAATCACCTCCCTCGACCATCAGTTATGCTTGTAAACAACTCACCTCAATGTGGCCATTCAGAGCTGCATGGTGCAATGCCGTCCGCCCCCCTCGGTCAGAGACATTGACGCTGCTCAGCATGGGGATGATGACTTCCGCACACTTCACTGCTTTGTTTGCAGCAGCCACATGCAATGGTGTCTGCCAGTTCTTGTCCCGAGCATTGACGTCAGCTGAGTGCTTAATCAATACTTGCACTGCTTCCTGCAACGGCAACACAGTTAAATCCATAAACAAGCAGTCTGAATAAATTCAAGGCCCACATTCTTGACAGCTTGGTCATATTACCTATGCATATTACTCATGCATACCAGACACGGCCAGGAGGAGGGAAAGAGAACTACATTTATCTAAACAACCACCCAGGTTAGGGAAATTGTATTGTTGATTCAAGTGCCACCTTTTCTGTCATTTAGAGCAGTGTGTTCACAATCAAAATTTCCCAATTTGATTTTTAGGACGTACAAAGCTGCCTACACCCAACCTGTTCAGTTGATTAACCTTCAGTACCTCAGTCATCATAACTGTGCTCTGATTGAAGAAATGAATTTACTTATTCAAGCTCACTGTTACACAAATTATTTACAAAATGAAAAGCACATCATTTTGGACAGTGAAATCACAGCAAATCGCTGTAAGTTTTATTTATAAACAGGAAAAAGGAGAAAATAAAACAGAATATGTGAAAACAAAATTTTAGCTTTGCAAAAACATGAGAATCACAGTCAAGGGTTGATGCTGGTGTCCCCAAATGAGCATTAGCATTCCTTCCCTCCCTGAGGGCTGAGCACAGGCCAAGAGTCTTCACTGCAACATTCATTCTGTCAGCCTGAGACCAAACAACATCTTTTAAGGTTAATTTCGTTGGTTAAAAGTGAATATTTCCCAGCGAGAAAATGTACTGTTCTCTCTTGAGAGACTGTCTCACTAGAGAATTCACAATCCATTCTTTTCTGCCTCTACTCATGCATCTGCCATTAAGCAAGTCAAATGAAAAAAAAAGACTCTCTCAAAATTACATTTTGTTTCTTCTGCCTTTTTTTCCCCACAAACAAACAAAATACAAAGGAACCACTGGGACACAGTAGCCTTGTCTGCTAATTACAACTCACAGCTGGTAAGTGGGAGAGCCCTCGTCCTACATAGTACCTTATTCTTTTTTACATAAACTGAAAATTTTTCTGGTAAGCCCAGCCAAAATTTTATTAATGAATAATAAATATATACAGTGTGTTTAAATAGCCCTTTTGTATCTAGAATGGCCCAGGAGAGCGCCTGCAGTCTGTATCAACAGTACATCCATTACTAGGAGTTTTAGTTCTTTGTCCTCAACCGATCTCAGCAATTTCATTTTCTACAGCCACCTCACAAACTGTCCTCTAACGGATTTGTTCAGTTAGTGACATTGCACCTCTTGCAGCACCAATAATGATATATCGCTGTTGATGTCTCAACAGGATTTTCTTTTTAAATTACAGGCTTACTATTTTAAAAGTCATTTAAGTGTAATTCACTAGAGACCTACCCAGCTGGGACATGAAGTCAGCAGGAAAATTCATGCACTTTGACTCTTAATGAAGGAAGGAAAAGTTAAAGGAGAATTTTTAAAAGTAAATAGTAAGGACTGAAAAGTCTAAGCTAAAATTATTTAGCCTTTTTAAAAGACATTTACACGTTTTTGTTTACATCTGCAAATCTGCTGCTCTATCAGATTTGCAATCAAAAATGTTAAAATCCTTATGGAGAAGTTTCAATTTTATTGTTTTTGAGAGCATGAGCTGTACCTTGTTACTAACATAATTTCTACACATGCATGCAGTCCACAGCTATGGTGTAAACCTCTGTATTCAGTGTCTCTAGCTATCCCAACTCATCAAAGTGATATCTCTCTACTTTTTGAAACCATATAAGGCTGAAAGCTGATGCATCCATTAACAACCCTGCACAGACAGACCTGAGGGTTGTTGATTTGTAAATAAACATTTAAATCCCTAAAGCCCACTTGAAAAATCATTAAGACTTAAGTAAAAATGTGTTCATCTTTTAAACAATATATAAAAGGGTGCAAGAAGACAGCTTCTGAATCCTGTGAAAGCTTCACAGTAAAAGATTGATAATAAATTTTAAAACATGTAGGTGATCATTCTAAAAGCACCTGTGCTCACAGGAACTTCAAAAACTACACTGAGTCCTACTGGTCAATTTCTGGACAATGAATTCATCTCCTACTATCAACGTGAACTATGAATTCACCTACTGCTATCTACTACTACCACTATCAGTTTCATCCTACTATATAGAAGCTGCACATTTGTTAGCTTGTGTAATAAAGTAAAAGCAGCACTGGAAGAGCCTCAGAACACTGAATCTTGTTTCAAAATTATTACCAAAAGTAGCAATTATCATATAAATAACAAAGAAAAAAAGACCAGGAGAAGAAAGCTATGCGTGTTTATAAAATACATAGTAGACCATGAAAAGGCATCAAAGGCCATCGAAAGTACCTTCCCCTGCTGCCTCACTATCCCACCTGGGTACTCACTTTGAGGTACCAGAACTGCTGGCACAATGGAAGACAGTTTCTCATTGTGCAGTTGGCCTTCAGCTGACAAAGAGTTAAAGATGAGACACAAACCCACAGAAAGACATACATTTTCTGTTAGGACTGTCACTGACAATAAATATCATGTATTCTGACACATCCGAAAAAAGAAACCAAGCACACTGCAATTCCCGCATCAGAAAGATTGTGGCTGGGTTTTAAGGTTTAAGTCTGATCTTTGTTTTCCAACATGGCTTTTTGTATTTTGCCTCATTACAGCATTCATTCTCTATCAGATATTCCTTTCAGAGGGTTTCAGTGGATGCCAGCAGCTGGGAAGCTCAGCCAGCAGCCAAACAATGCCTGAGTTCAGAAGCGAGCCCAGGATTCCTGCCTCCAGGCTTGGCAAGCGCTGGGACTGTTACGGAGGTGATTCAAGTCCATCAATCTCTGGAAGACAGCCACCCTCTGTCTCTTTTACAACCCCTCCCCTCGTCCCCAGCAGCCAATTCGGTCTGCAGTTGGGCTCACTGTTAACTAAGTATTAGGAGGATAAAAGTATACAGGGAGGTCCAAAATGGAAAGCCAAAAATAATGGTGCAGTTGAAAATACAGTCATGCCTGAGCTGCATTCCTGATAGTTATTGCTGCTCCTTTTTGAGATAGCAACGGAAGAAGTACAACATGATGCCAGAAGATTTCCAGTTGTCAAGTAGAAGAAATATGGGCTAACCCTCCTTTATGCATGAATCAAATGCATTAACAGAAAACCTAATGGATGCCTTGAAATGCAATTAACCAAAACAAACTACGCGGTAATAACATGTTGGATCACATACACATCCACTCCCTTCTGGCACACGCACAGCGTGCTCACATCCATATGGATTTATTCCTCTTTATCTCACCACTTGAAGATGATGTGGCCACAGTAGACTCTATCCCACTTCAGTCCTGGTCACCCACTCCAGCTGACAGTTGCTTAATATGACTTGCTACAGTAATGTAAAGCACTCCACAAGGCATAAATCAACCACATAAAGGCTCAAAAGCAGCTACAATTAAATGCTATATGCCTATGCTTTCCCTGTTTGCATCACCATGCTACGTATTACGGCTCTCAATGGTTTGCTTTTTCCCCCCAGCGTGTAGTTTACGTGCAAAAGCAGGGTAATCAAATCTTACTCACTTCACTTCTTGAAGCAACTGCTCGATGGAGAGGAGTCAGCCACATATTGTCCTTGGCATTAACACGAGCGCCTGCAAGTAAACAGCAGAGGTTACATCCATGCCTTGGGTGCGACACTGAAAACCTTGCCCAACTCTTTCCTAGTAACAAGAGCTGAGCCATATGTTGGACTCTCAGTGCTCCCCATGACTCTCTGGGCACCCCATTCACCTTGGAAATGCATTTCCAGATCCTGGATCGACAGGAGCTGAAGCGTGGTTCAGAAAGAAAGGAACTGGACAGGTCAGACTATTATCAGGAATAGCTTTGTTAACAGCACACAAAAGAAGCAAGACTGTTGTAGGGGATTACATATGTATGTATGTATGCACATGTATGTCTATGCATATGCATTTTTTTTAGATCAACTGATAGAGTTCGGGGGAAAAAAGCGTAACCCTTTTTCTCAGAGCACTGCTGCTGTCTGCAGATGTAATGAAGGGAATGAGCCTGAACAACTGTCTCTTGTTTCCAGCTCCATCAGGCAGAACGCTAAAAGATATAACTGCTTCCCTGCTTCACAAATCTTGCTGGGATCAAGAAAACAGGACTGGGAAATGCTCAGGTTGAGAAGGAAGCTGGGCACTTACTACCTCAGCTTCTGTTCAGCAACATCAGAAGAAGAGGGATGAAGGAGACTATGCGTTTGCCTTCTGTGCGGTTCGGCGCTAATGTGCACTCCGACAAAGACAGCTGCGCAAGAGGATGGGTTTGGGGTGGCTTGCCAGAATAAAGGATAAAGGAAGGGTATTTAACAACTACAGTGGTGCTGGCTGACTGCAGACCAAAAAAAAAAAAAAAGGATCTGTACATTTGTGTGATAAAACATTTGTTTGAAAGAAATATTAAAGCAATTCACTGACGTGATACCCCAGAAAGGAAATCTAGTGAAAAGGACTAAAACTAATTTTAAGAAGGGGCTTAACCTGAAAATGTTGTACCTCTCAGGTCTGCAGGTAGCGGTACTAATCTGAGAAGACTAACACATGCAGAAAAATTTTAGAGAAGCACAAGTGTCATGCACATAGCCTGGATGAGCCTCTGAACTTCATGAACAAAGGGATTCTTAAGCTTCATTTTGCACCATAACTTAAGTGCATACAAAAACCCGTAATTAATAAATCACACTCTCTGAATCAGAAGTACTTTCCAAGAGCCGTTTCTCAGGAATATTAAGGCGCTTGCCTCTGAATCACAGTGATTACTGGGAATTGTGCTAGATAATCAGAGAAGAAACAAGTCATTTCATATTTCCACAAGTTGGGATATAATTTTTTGACTGCAAGGAAAAGAAAGCCCCTTTCGTAACTACTGCAACAATTAGAGGCAATCCTCCGAACTCACTTCAGAACCTGGTACCTGGTGGTACAACCTGCCCTCCGGAAAAACACCCTTTAGAAAAGTCAACAGCTTCAAAGGATTTTCTAATGAACCTGTCTAAGCAAGGAAGCTGTTAGCTTCTTTTGTCTTCACAAGAAGGCCATTATGGTTGACACAGGTTAGTATCCTGCCCTCTGCCTACACTGCCCGAGGCTCTAGAGACACATAAGGCAACAACCTCATCCACCATCAAGAAGCTGAAAGACAAGACTCCAAGGCACCTTATGTTATACTGTTTTGGCCTGGTGGGGGTCACGGGGATGCAGATTGCCTAGATGAATTCCTAATGATTGCCACCAAACACCTCTCTTTGGGTTCAGAAATATATTTTGTATTTGCCTTGGCTTTTTGCCTTATGTTCTTAACTAAGGTTTCTTTTGGTTTATTTCTACCCATTCACTAACTCCTACAAGCAGATGGTTGCAAATCAGAAAGGCTTGTGTGTGGAGTAGCAAAGTGTGACAAACATCATTCCTCAGTATTCAACAACTCCAGTGGCATCAGTGAATACGAAGATGATTAGAAAACCTAGGGAAGTGTCTCCGTCAGGAGCTATTCATGCCTTTCACTGATCCACTTACCCTTTGAGAAACTGAAACAGTTGCCAAGAAAACAGCGAAAGAAAATAATAAAAGCAAAACAATACCAGTATAAATAAAATAATACACAGCATGCTATCAGCCTTTTCTTCCTCAGCTGTTTTCCACATCCCTTTACCTCTTTGTGCTTTGGAGCTTTTTATGTGACAAAGTGAAATTGCTCTTACATACCTAATTCAACGCATTGGCTGAATGCGTTTGTGATTTCTCTTTTTAAAGAGCTGCATAATTCACCTGTTGCCTGTTACAGGAGCTGCTATTGTCCATTTACTGAGGTCCACGTTTTCTGAAGAGACGTTTCAAAATGTTTCCCTCCATACTGCCCATTCCCTTCACCAAAATTCAGCTTTTAGGTCCCCAGCAGTTCCTTGCTGGCAATGGTTAATGACAATGAAAAAACTTCACCAGCACTGATGCGCTCCCTCAGGGACAAAAAATATCTACCAAGATCAAGCAGAGGCACCCAGGGAGCAATGCTGATGTTTTCAAAGGTGTCCTCTACACTTCATGAACTTGAGTTCCTGTGACAGCCCAGGGGACAGCTCTTTGAAAGCACTGAGTAACACTGAAATCCAACTCTAGAGACTAAGTGCTCTACAACATGCTAAGGCACCTAAAATGAGCTGTATCCAAAAATCAGCAGCTTAAGATTTCAAGTTTTCATCTCTCAACACATCCTCAAAGTCACCCAGAAATTCAATGTCCCTCTCTTCACTCTGGACCAAGTACCTTAATGCACTTCCTACAAGACTCCGTGAATTAATCTGTGTATTTATAAGGACAAAGAGGGCTGATAACACACTCAAATTGGTGTACATGGTGTCCTTCATAGTACAATCTTCCTTGAAAAGATAAGCTGCTTTAAAGATTTCCCTTAACATCCTTTCAGATAGCCACAGCACCCACCCACCCCACAAAATATCCACCTAAGAAAAAAACCCCTCCAGAGAAAAGACCTTTCTCAGCCCCATCCTCTGCACTCTGCCCTCGGGAGGGCTCGTACCCATGGGCCTGAAGGAAAGGCTTGGCTGTTGGATTTGGTCCGTGAGGCTGAAGTAGACAACATAACATATAACATTACGGATAAAATAACAGAGAGGAAACTTTCTGTAATCCACTCTTCTTTAATATGGCTGTTTTGTAATCTTTGCCATCTTTCACTCTCAAATATTTCTGCCAAAAGAGGAAATAAATCTGAAATTGCCTCTGTTCTTTTGAGATCTGAAATAAACAACCCGATGCTGGCTTTCAGGAATAAAGTTAACATCTCTTTATCCTAACCAAAGTACAATTTTCCATCCAGCACATCTGCCAAATCCACAGGTCTCCAATAAATCTAGATTCTTCAGTCTAACTCTCTGAAATTACGGACGGTCAACAGAGGAAGGACACTCTACTCTTTAACCTATTAATGACACCGTTAACGTGCACCTTTCCAACTCCTGCTCTGAGACACAGAAATGGACACACAAAAACAGAAGGAATGCCTTCCCCCAACACACAATACAAAGCAAAGATCATCATGAATAAAATATAACAACAGAGCAGCACCATCTAATAGATGGAACTGGGACCCACAACATGAGCAACAACTGAACACCTACATTGCAGAAACAGGAGGTTGAGCAGGATCTCCTCAGAGGCAAGTCTGAGTTATTTGCTAGGGAGGGACATGGCCTGGGGATCCCACCAGGTGAGAGCACACAGGTCCTGGGTCACTCATGAAGGAGAGAGGAGATAGTCCTGGAACATCCTCTAAACTTTCACCCAAAAGGGATACTCCGAATCCCCAAGGACAGGAGTCTCAAAGCCATGGGAAAGGCAGAGAGAAGGCTGCCTCTCCAATGCACCTATTCTTTAGGCTGCCATAAAAGAGGAAGCCCTGAATGTGTGTTCAGGTTACACAGCGCCTTCCCCTGCTGCCTACACAACAGGGATGGCCCAGAACCTGCTGCGCATGTGACAGTCTCACTTCCAAATCTGTGTGGCACAGCTTACCAGGAACCCTTCCAAAGCATACTGGGCTTTGTCCTTTTCCTCAGCTATCGTGCAATTTATGAAGGATGGATGTCAATATTACATGCACACCCCCAGCGCATAAACTTCTTGCCAAGAAGCTCAGAGTCTTCTGAAATAGTAAGGGATGATAATATCGCCAAGATCGCAAGCTCCTGGGTGGGGAACAAAGGGTAAGGGACTGAGCACAAACATTATGCCTTCAGGCACTAGCTCAAAGCCCAAGAGGGGGAGAGGCACCAGCACAAATGAGAATGGAGCTTGTATTTGCCCAGACAGTTCTTCTTGCACATCCATGACCGTATCATCTTAGAGAGCTTCATTTACGTGAGATGGTTACCCTGGTCCTTCTCCTTCTTGATAGAAAGGAGGCGAAGGAGAATTGGTCAAAGCTCCATGTGTTCATGTAGCCTAGAAAAACAAAACCACACAGCACATTTCCCTAGTTTGAACCATATGATTATGGATCAGACCTTTGAGCTGGTGTAAATGTACCTAGCTCTGACATTTAATGGGCTGGGGTGATTCATACTAGTTGAGGGATCTGGCACTCTCTCTCCTGTATCAATTCCAAACAGTCTCCATTTCAGTGGCTACCTAGAAAGCCATTTCTGGTCTGTCTCCAACCACCTGGGCAGAAGTTTTATTCATTAGATGCTACATTTACTTGTGCTGCCACCAGTTCATGGCCCACAGATCTCAGAATGTGCGTATCTCATTTAATTTCTTTCCTGAGCCCTGTACAAAATGCAACGGGTTGCTACTCCTCCTAGCTTCTACTCATTGTGAGAATATTATCGTTTGATGCCAACAGCAAGCATTTTTGTGCTTTTTCTCCATGAAAACACCCTCTCATTTAAGACAGACAACAAAGGTTTTCTGCTTAGGTAACTGAATTTTATAACCAGATTAATCTTTTATGAAACACTTTTACTAATACAGTGTACTGAATGAAGAGGTGAAGCAAAGGGAAGATGCTGCTGTTGTCTTTGGAGCCTAGTTCACAGAGAGATCACAATAACAAAGAGGTGTTTATAATAACTCATAAATCTGCTCCTCCAAACCTCATAAAACTCCAGACCTGCTCTTGGATACAAGTACTGATGCTTACCACGAGTAATGATACTTCAGAGATTAAAGAACAATGGATAGGTAGAACATGCAACACAAGATTAATTTTGACTCATGCTGAGCTAGTTGGGAAAGATCCACACAGTTCCTGCAGAATGAATCCCAGCACAGTCCCACTGACACAAAGTCCAATTTTTAAAAGCCCACATTAGAAGCTTTCACAATCACTTGGATATATAAAAAAACCCTGAGATATATATCACCTGCATTTTATGCTGTTGCCCAGAGAAACACTATAGCCCGTGGATGACATTTTGGCAGTGAGGTCCTGGAACTAAGCATCCCAGAAGAACACTAGGAAGTCTCTTTCCCTCATTAAGAACATGATAGAAAACAAGAATGTTCACCAGGACATTTCTTGATGATGCCGGGATTCAGGGGAGAAATGGGCAGAACAGCTTCACCTTTCTCTTTATGTTGATATTGTCTGTGTTGTTACTTGAAAAACTTGAAAAAAGACATTGCTTCTGCAATCTTCTCACACCACAATGGAACAACAGTATGTGACAAACAACACACATGGCAAAAACACATGCACAGATGAAGTTTATTAACTCTTATCTCCCATTGAAGAAAAGCATGTTTGCATTTAGCATACCGAAAACCCACCCAAGCATAACCTGTCAGCAGAGGAATATTCATTTAAATCGGTTTGCTGGCACCAGGGTTAGAGCAGAAAGATCTGATATATGATGTATGTCCAACCAGTTACCCTCACTAAGCAATCAGACAACTCAAAATGCCCCCAAAAATGTACAGAGGAAACGCATAGCTACAGCAAACTGAATTCTCATTTTCTGCCTTCTCCAGGGGTGGTTAGGCTGGTAATCCAAAGGAATATGTTTGTGTGGTCTGCATGCACCAATTAGCAACCTGATCTAACTTTGAAATTGGCTGGTGCTCTAAGCAGGGGGCTGGATCAAGTAGCCTCTAGAAATCCCTTCTAGTCTGAATTATTCTAGGATTCGAGGTTGGAAATTAGAAGGTGCCTCACAATCACAGGACCAATAGTTCTGAAATAACTTTCTAAAACAACCGTGCAACTCGTTTGAAGAGGCAATCTAATAATTTGTGAAACCAACCACATAGCAAAGTTGCTTGTAAAGTGTTAGACATTTGTACCATAAGGTTCCTTTCAATCCCACATTCTTAAACCACCCTAAGCTTTACCCTTAGAGTTCTCCAGTTTAGAAAACCACTGCCTTTGAAATCTGCAAGCACATCCAGGAGTTTGCCGTGAATTATGTGTACTTCTTGAGAGACATCTGTTTTACACTTTGTTCTGACATATTTTGATCATGTTTTTTGTCACTACAACAGTTTGGAAATATTTTTTTATTTTTTTCGCAGTGCTTCTGAAAAGGTAGGTTAGCATTATATTCCTACTCTGAGCTGGGAAAAAAAATCCAGGGAAAGTTAAATTAGCAGAGTCAGCATGAGGGATTAAAACGGCTCTTAGTCCAATGTTAAGACTGTACTCCAGTCTTTATGTCACACACACACAATAAATAGAGGTATTTTGAGCACCTATGGCCAAACGTCTGTCAGGCTCCACATATACACATATGAACTGTTGCTTTTGTTCATGATTTCTCATGCTAAGACATTTGATGACAATGTACAGGATGAGCTTTTTGGCAATACCCCAACAAAGCATTTGAACTAATATACAAAGAGATTTATGCTTTTTAAGGGAGAATGTAAGCACTTACAAATAGTGTTTCATATACTTTGGTTTTGACTAAAGTATCTTTAGACAGGGTACAAATATAAAACATATATTGTGTGTGCACACATACAAACGTACATACCTTTCTACCCTAAGAACAAAAAATGTTTAGATTCACTTTTTTTTAAAACAAATTTCTCTTTTTTTAGGGACTACTGACAAAAAGATCATACTTTTCAAAAATATATTTGTTAGTATAGATCAGTTCCAAAAAGCACCAGTTGTTCTACCTCTGATCTGCAAGTTCGTGGGTTTATATTTGTTTAGATACACCCTAATGTGCAGTTTCTATTCTCCAAATCAACTTCCTGGCTCTTAGAATCATGTTTCTAATGTAAATACCACATACAATTAATTCAAACTAATTTGTAACTTTTTTGCTATTATTCCATAATTATTTTTGTTCAACAGGAATTCTTGGCTTGTACTCCAGGATGTAAGCCCACATTTCAAATATGTATTTCAGCAAATTTCTGAATCCACAAATATTGTCAGTTTTGAAAGCTTTAGAATTTTTTGCTTTATTTATTAATTCCACTCAGTCACAGTGCCTGTCTTATAATGGTATCACCAAATTTAAATATATTTTCTAAGCTTGCAACAACTGCAACCAGCCCTGTGAAACTCAGAAATAGGCACTGCCCAAAGCTCACTCATATATGCTTTGCTGGGTATTCCTTGTAGCTTCAAAATTAGCTAATTTACCAGCTAATAACAGTGAGGAACACTACCTTACCTGACAAAATGAGCAGCTCAATGATGTCTGCATCCCCCAGGAATGACGCAACGTGAAGAGGAGTTCGTTTCTCGGCATCCTACAAAACCATAGATTGTCCAGTTATAAAACACAGCCAATACCTGCAAGCATTAGTGTTAAAGAGCAATGGATTTGTATATAGTGTTTATTTTCCTATGTGTATTTCTGTTTATAATTAGAAATGCAAACTCAACCAGTGAAAGAACAAAATTCAAGCTCTGAACACCACACTTCCTCCCAATAATCCTTAATTTTTTTATCACTTGGTTCCACCAGACCTTGCAGAGACCCTGTCTTTACTCTGAAATCCTGTTTACAGGTGGATCAAATCAAATCTAAAATGAGGAAAGACATCACTCTTGGGTCTCTTTCAGAAATATTTTCTACTCTAAGTATTGCAGATACTTATATAATTCAGATGCTTCAGTTTGCATCAACAATGTAACACCAGCCTCGTCAGAAGGGTATCTCTGGAGAATGGTTTGGAAACACACACAAGGACAAGATGCAATCCTCTTGGTCCACAAAGGCTCTTGTACACCATTTAGCCTGGTTGTGTACAGCAGCCCAAAATGGGCTTGTACACCTTGATTGACCTTTAAACACGAAAATAAAAAATATTACCAGTCAGGTCTGTGTCTTCAAACTTAGAAGAATTGCTAATAATGATATATACAACTTCTGAAATACATCTACTCTCATTTTATTTCTGTAATTTTCAGCCTTAGGGAGTTACATTTCCAAGATGGAAACTTCAAGGGGTGTAAATACAATGCTTACCAAAATACCTTGCTTTTATTGCTTTATTCAGATGATTCCAGAACATAGGCCTTTAAAGAAACTGCTAAACATTATAATACAGGCAACAAGAACTGCTAATATTGCTAATCATACTAGTCAACCCCTGTTTCCAATCCTAAGTGTCTTTCATTTCAGTTTCTTAACCACTAATACAAAAAAAGTTCTAAGAGACTTATCAATCAAACTTATCAAATTACAACCTACTAGCATTAAAAACTGTGAGCTGGTAACAGATTCAACACCTCCTGCAAATTATACCAACACAGAAACCCTACCAGTATTTGCACTCTCTCCCTGAAACATATCTCTGAGCCTGTCAAGTAAAATATCACTTTTAACATGCCCAAGAGGTCATCAACCGCAAGCTATTTTGGACCATCTTCAAAGTATGTTATAAATGTGGACAAATCAGTGCAGCGGAACCATTTGTCATGTGAATGGCTGAAGATTGTTTTCCAGCACTGAGAGGCACAGAGCCACTGGTCACTAGAAAAAGTTATGTTTAATTTTTATATTTGTATGTTTTTTCAAACATACATGATTGTATGCAGTCCTCGAATTTTGCTGCAGCAGGTTTTGATCTTATATATTGGGCATGCACATAAAACACTCAAAAGACAGATTATGTGACACCCTGGTTGTCACAGGTCAGAGGGAAAAATATCTTATAGAACTTCACCTCCTCATATGGTAGGCAAATTAAAACAATATTAAACAGTGTGCATCCAGCAGTGTCTGCTCAGGAACCAAAATCACAAGCTGGGTTCTCTCAATATGCTCAGTTCCTAAAACATAATCCACCACAGACTGGCTTTTGCAGGCTACATGAGTGCATACGAGACCTTTCGTAAGTACTGCTTCATATTACCTATGCTAAGGCTATTCATGGCCAAAAAAAAATGCTAAAACTGATTTGTACAAAAATAGAATTTGCTTTATTTATCTTTTTTAGCTTTCATTTATCATTTTAATGCATGAATCTCTCTTTAGCACAATGTAGTATTTGTAATAGCTGTCGTACCTGTCAGTGATAAATTTTGCGGCAGCTTCTTGCAACACAGCCAAGTTTGGCAACAGAACAGAGTAGTTTGAAGTTGAATACTAACGAGACAAGACCAACAGTTTTTCTGTATCAAGGAACGAAGGCTATTCAGTGCTTTATTGATTAAAGCAATATTTTATACTAAACTGAAAATCTGATGGAAATTTGACAATTGAGGGAGGAAAGAACATGAGACAAAAAAGTAGAATTTTTATCCTTCTGTAACAGGAATAACTCTCTGTAGGTATTCTCAGCTTTCACTTTTTAAAATCAATGCAAAATCCTACCAAACTAAGGGAGAATCAAGTCTTCAAAGAAAGATGGGTTTAGTCACGCAGCTGAATTCAAACTTAATTTCTCCACGAGGAAAACACCCTAACATTTCCCCATTTATCACAGCCAGGCACAAATCAGAGTTCACCCTCACATGAACTAGCCAACGACAAAACCTGATGTGTGGTATAGAAAATTAAAAACACACAAAAGAGCCCTCCAGGCAACATTTTCAGGAGTTTGGCAGGGAGACATCCGCACACAACGCCTGCAGCTGAGCGTGCAGTTGAGCATCTCAACGGAGGAACATCCTCGAGTTCCTGTTTACGCTGACACCGAAACAGGGGAACCGGGGCACCCAGCCACACTCCTTGCCTCCTCCTCAAAGCTGTGTACCTCTTCAACACGACTTAAATAGCTCACTGGCTTTGCCTCTGGCCCAGGCACTAACTAACGTCTATTCAGCTACAGAGGTCCTTGTGGCATGACAGTAGTAGAAGCAATACAAATAAGTAGATTAATAACGATCTAAAAACTGAAGGCTACCAACAGAGAGGTATAAAAAGAAAATATGTCATTTCAGGGAAAGGTCTGGCAGTACCCCAAACCCGAACGTACATTATCAAGGCAAGGAAAGGAGGTGGGGGGAAGAAATGATAACAGGATTACAAATAGCATTAAGACAAATAATCAGACCTGCTTCAAGTGCAGTTCTTGGAGGAACAAAAGGTCAGTAAGAGACAGTAGATAAGCTAAACAATGGCTAGAAAATCATGCTGAGATGAGATAAACGCTCTCTCCCCAAAACTGTATTAGTGACTTGTATTAGTGACTTACATTATTTCACAGAAAAGACGACGCTTCATGTTAATATTATCTGTACGCATTTTAAAAAAAAAAAAAGTACAGATGAAGGAAATTAAGAATTTCACAAACAGGCAATCGAGGACAGAAGGCCTCAGCAAGAAAAACACTCAACACATGCTTAAACTGTTCAAGTGATCACAGTGACACTGATAAGGTCCTTCACGGGCTTAAAGTTAGGCTAGTCCTTAAGTGCTTCATTGGATCAGAGCCTTAGAGTACATGAAGATTAGCCGAACAGTGGCTGGGATGAATCATATCAACATATGTAAAATATTCAGGCACATTATGAAAAAGGACAACAATTTCTTCTCAGCACAGCCTACACCTCAAAGGAGATAATGCATTTGAACTTTTATATCAACTGCAGCTGTTCAGATCAGAAGATGTTTAGGACAGATTTATTTGCTATTAAAATATAAGTGCAACTGCTACAGAAAACGAATGTCTGTATCCTCTTTTGCCACCAAACTGCCTGAGCAGCCAAGAGGAATAGTTCAGCACAGAAGGAGTTAATGCACCACAGAAACCAAGTTACTGAAACTTCATTGGTAAGAAGTGTTTGATTCCCACCACCTTCAAGCAGCCATCGACCTGCCTGGGGGGCAGAATAAACTAAACTATATTAGAGACACATGAATGACTACAACCTCCATTGATAGAAGTCTAACCAAAACAATAACCTCCTGCTCATTCACTCCAATTACTGTTGTTACATCTGAGTACAACTTATTTAAATAGCACAAAGTAGCTGGTACCATTAAAAAACCCCCAAACATTCAGATACAGCTTGACTTCAGGAAAATTAAATATTGGGAACTGGTTAGGAACTACTGAAGAGGCTAAAAGCAAATGAGAGGCTACTTCTTGGGCTATTTACAACCGTTCAGAGCCAAAAGCTGATGCTGTACAAAGAAAAACTCTGTTGCTTCAGGATCTCCTCCATCTCACAGATTCATTTATTAAAGCTTGTAATTCACAAAGCAAATTGAAACGCATAATTGTGAGCACCAGCTGGGAGGTGAAAGTCAAGCTGTGTAACTTATGCCTGGTGCTCTTTCTTCTGCTACAGCCAAGCACAGAAATTCCCATTTGAAAATGCAGATCCTGGTTCTAGCACCTCTCATCCCCACAGTCTTCAGTTTAGCCTCAAAAATAAAGATTTCTCTGGACTGTCTTCAACTGCCAAGTGCCCATGAGGTGAAAGAGGCAAATACTTTGATCTTCTAGAGACAAGAAGAATTATCTTCCTCTCCCCTCCACATAACATTTTCCTTCCATAAGGCTGACAGTAGCTTTCATGCAAGAAAAAGATAACTTCCAAAATTAATTACTAATCCTAGATTGAGACTTTAGAAACTGTTATCCTAATTAATGGAAATATTTTGATGTTTATAGCAGCGAGTTTCCAACATAAGGTTCAAAAGATAGACTTAAATAACTCCTCCATTTTTATAAATGCAATATTGACTGGAGGGGGGAGGGGGAGGCGGTGTGATGGCATGGGAGCATATATCACTCATGAGTTCATGGGAAAAGCAGATTTAGAAAATTCAGGTATTTCAGGCTGATGTTGCTCCCTTTGAAGAAAATAAAGCAGCTACAGCCAAACCCTGCCATGAGCTTTTAATGGCCTATACATCCTTAACTGTCTCAAACTTTGAGAACACCGATGAGTCATCAGCATAGATCTATATATAACTTAGTACCTACCCACTAGTGTACTAGCATGCTATACAAAGCAACTCAGAATATTTCAGACTCTCCATAAACTCCAGCAGAATTTTCTTCACAGTTCAGGCATCTTCTTTATAAAATATAAAAAATTCTATTTATTTTCTTAAATAAAAAATATTCTAAATAAAAGTTATGCTGGTTACCTTGCATCACAAAAATCAATGCAATTTCATATTCAATTTCCTTACATAACTGAGAATTATGCATAATTTCCTTCTGTAGAAAAAAAAAATTCTCTATCACTTCCCACTTAAATTAACAGCATATCAAACAGCACTACTAGAGGCTAAATACTCACTGAAAACATAGCTATTACCTAGAACCAAACTGTCATACTGCGTCAAAGCAGAAGTCTTTCAAAGTTCTCGACTAAATCCTCCAGAAGACTTTCCAGCACAGCAGAACTACATCTAGAAGAGGAGCATTTACTTCCAGGATAGCTTTATTCTCCTGCAAGACTCCACAGTGCCAAAAAGAAAATCATCATTCCTTGGACGAGAGCAGAGATGAGGGTCTGGTTCCCAAGATCACTGAAATACCACATTACGGTCTCTCTTAGTCCCAAGTCAAACATGTCGCTCCAAACCGAACAACAAGCTGTTTTTCACATTAGCTATCCCAAGCATGCAAAGCCTTTCAGACTCACAATCCTAAACGTGTGCGCACTTGTATCCTCAAGCACTCATACTACTGCAAAAAGCATGTTTAGCAGTATTACAGAAATATATGTAACTTTTGTGTGTGTGTAAAGACCTGGATAAAGCCTAAACCCTCCTAACAAAGGCAGTCCTGCAAATCTGTGCCTTACCAAGTAGGATAATGAGAAAAAGAAGTAATAAACAGCACATACACCCATGTCTGTCCATAAGGACTTCCTTCTTGCCCTCCTTATTCTGTAATAAACCACCCTGTAAACACACGATCCTGCACGTAAGGTTTTGCAGTCTCTGCTGGTGCCACTGCCCCTTCTTCTGCAGACTTGCTCAAAACAGGCAGGCGATGCCCAGGGTCACTCCACCTCAGCATGGCTCGAGCCCATGGCCAGCCTGGCCCATCAGGAGTCACTGCAGCCCACCTAGATCTGCCGGCTCTGCAGCTCTGCTTTTATGAAAACAAGCCAAATTCAGCGAAACCATTACCTTCTCCTAACCTACCTCGTTTTGGCGAAAGTGGGTGGGGAAACATTTGCACAACCAGTTCTAGACACCGATGAGCAGCGAGAAGCAGCAGCTTTCCAAGCTGGCAGGACGTCGAGCAAAGAGGCTACGTGGATCAAGCCCAGAAGGTCATGTATCAGCCACCATGCCCCAACATCAGAAACAGAAGCAACTAAGTTTTGGGAAAGCAGATACTGCCTTCAACACTCCCACTGCTGGGGTGAGGGGGTATATTATTTACTTTCCCAAAAATATGAATGCAATACAAGATTTTCTGGGGACATCAAAGTTTTGCATGTATTTTGGTTTTTAGGGTTTTATCCGAGAGAAAATGCAGGATTAGGGGATAAGGAGTAAAAATGGAGGGAAAGAAACGTCTGGTTTGGCTTTCAAACATCTCATCAGTTATGGGGAAGAATACTGGAAGCATTTTTGCCTTTTTTGTTTGACTTTGACTATTTTAAAGGGAAACTAAACTCTAAGACTGAGATGAAAATGGAAATTTTACAGGAAGGATTTTGGTTTAGTAGAAAATCATGGCATTGCACATGAGAACTGGACTCTGCAGACGCAGGATGCTGCAGAGCTGCATGTATCACAAATCCCAAATAACCAGAGGTTACCACTGGATCCAGAACAATCCCTAGATTCTGGGGGTCATTCTCTCACACTCTTCCCGATGCAAAAGCAGCGCCCCAAAAAATTCCTGCCTACACACACATAGCACAATCACCCTGATATTTCTAAATATACCAAACAGCAAGTGCAGAGGATGTCTACCTGAAGCTAATCTGGTGGTGTGGGTGGTCCTACCCAATATCCCAAATGCCCTGGGAAAACAGGCTGCTGAACACTGCCCACAGGCAGACCACATTTCCCACAGAAATAGTGCATATTCAGTACTCAGTGGTAGGGAATCGCTCGCCGCCAGCCAAGGATAATGCTGGCCATGCCCCTCAGGGGGCAAAACTAGCATCATGTTCCCGCAGAGCATAGTTAGGAACTGGAGAGGTCAAAGTGACCATTAAGGTGGCAGAATGAGCTACAAGCACACTTCTAAGCGAAACAGTTACAGCTTTCACTCTGCTGCAAAATAGAAATCACAATTATAGCAGCATCCAGAACACAGCTATTTCCATCAACGTACACTTCCCGGCTTGGAAAGATACTAATTATTTTACCAGACAAAAAAAAAAAGTAACCTTCTAAACTTGTGATTTGCTCTAAATTCTTTCCTCTGAGATTAATGTTCTCCTAGGAAGTATGCATATACATCCCTAACTTTGCATAGTTTCTCCATGTGCTTTTTCCTTCTGCCTTCCAAATACCTCTCTTGCTTCAGATTCCAAAAAACAATTTGTAAAACTTCAGAAATCCCCAAAGCTTGCTGAAAAAAAAGTTTTCTTTTATTTCCCTGTACTACCTATATTTGAACTATTCCAATATTAACACAGCGAACCGAAACGATCAACAAAGTACAAATCGCTGCCAGACTGTCAGAGTTTCCTCTCACGTGAGCAACCAAGCACTAGACAAACACTAACATGGAAGTAATTAAAAACACCCTTAAAATAGAAAGGTAAGCACGCAGTGCAAATTGCCAGCTCACAGCACAAAGGGGGAAAACGCTATCTTTTGATCTTTCTTTAGTAACATTTTAAACATTTGACACTTGTCTGCAATCACTATCCAGAACACAATCTTCAGAATTCATGTTGACCAGTATTTTTCTAATTACTCCAAAGAACAGCTTTATTTTCACTCCTGAAAAAAACAGCTGTTCAGCCAAAGCATTCTTGGGTGGACTTTTAGCATCTTAAACAGTGACTTTTCCTATTAAGTACTATGGTACTCAGCTATGAAATACATATTCTTCATTTAATATCGCACCTGACAGTTCAGAGCGTCTCTCTAGCAACCATCACTACCACACTTGCAGCCAAAGGATATAAAAACATTTGAGAAACCTACAATAACCTTGTACAGGAAATGCTATTTTGAAAAATCATCATGAAATACAGAGGAAATTTTAGGACTATCGTGTTCATCTAGGTTGAGGGGTTTTTTGGTTGGTTGGTTTTGATCTTTTTCTTTGTTTTTTTAAGACCATCAGGGAAAACAAATAAGGAGGAAACTCAAGGGAGATGATACTTTAAGGAAGCACTTTCAGGAACTTGTTTCAAGAAAACAACCAGGTACTGATAATCACAGGGAACATCAAGGTCTTCTTTGATCAGATTCCCCATTTGAAACAGCAGCAAGACTTTCCTTCCACTTGACAGCAAACAGAGTGGAGCTCCAGTTAACCAGATCTGTAGGATCACTTCCCCAGTTCCTTTCTGCAGCTCTGAACCAAACGGCTGGACCCCACCGCCTGCAGAAGCTGCAGTGCCAAGACTACACCAGACAAACTGCTGGAGTTAGCTATGAATAAACTGATGGCTTTATGTCAGAAAAAGATATGAAGAAAAGGAAGGTTGATTCAAAACTCCAGGAAACACCTGGAAATCACCATTCTGCTTCTGCTTTGTATTCTCACCACTTTAAGAGGCCACAGATTGTAGTCCGGAGCAGCAGGGTTCATTTCTAACAATATGGATTTAAGCTAAAATCAAAGAGGGAAAAAAAAAAACCCAACTTCTGCAAAAAGACCAAGTTTAAATTGAGATTTTTTTTTCACTGCCAAAATACTTAACTGCTACTTGTTTACAGCTGCTTACCATTGTTCTGGCTAGAATAAGCCAATCTGCAGAACAGCAATTCCTCTGTGGGCAAATTGTGGCCAAGATACTGCTTCCTTACCCTCACTGCTGAGACCTATAGTGAAGCTTTATTTCAAGTACAGTCAAATGCTGAATAAGAGCTCCTGATCTGCAAAGACTCTTCATAAAAGGAAACTCTACAGAGAGTAAAAATATTCAGCTTTCAGCTGTTTTCATTCATTTTCTCAGTAAGAGAGAAAACAATGTCCCTGAATGACCTGCACATTTGGAATAATTGCCATACACTTAGAAAATTTAAAGTCACCTGCTGGAGATAGATAATTATATTTCAGGCTACTAATCAGGATTCCACTGAAGCCCCAAATCTCTAACTTCCAAATAATTCCCATTCTGTTACATGTTAATTACTAAGGACATGATTAATATTGTCATTGCAACAGTTCATAATCATGGTGCTTATGTATCACAGGCACATAACCTGCCAAGTCACATACCAAGGCGTTGACATCCTCAGTTTTGTAGATCAACATCCGTATCTCTTCTGGATCGCCACTGAAAATCGCTTGGACCAGTGGTGGCTGGAAAAATAAAACAGAAGAAGCAACATTAGAGGTTTGTTTGTTTTCTGTTTAAAAGGAGAGCATATTATTCCTGCTAACATTTACTAATGCTGCTCACAGACATTGTATGACCCCAGTAACAAATCACCAAGAGTATCTCATCAGTAAGAACTACCAGTTTGCTTGAGGATAAACTGAAATCATTAGTATGTTTGTACGTATAATGAGCGTGTGTGTGCACAAACAGGGACCCCCATTAGAATGGCAACTTTTGTCAACAACACGCAATTAGCCCAGATGTTCTCCTTGGCATGTAAGGGAAAAACTAATTACATCAGATACTGCTGCATGCTTGCTGTTGGCACAGATTAATGGTCATGCAATACACATTTAGAAACAGAACATTATGCAGATGATGAATTTCTGGGCAATTACTAAACGTCTTGTATCTTTTTACTGAATAAATACGCAACAAGCACAGTTAATTTTAACCACCCAAGAAGCGAAATAGTTATCTTATTGTTTCAAGTCTGTTATTATGCTATTATGAGTCGGAATGCATAAATAAATAATCAGGCATACGGGAGAAACAATATGCCACGCTCATTCCTCTGGCAATGCTGGCGTCACTGCCCATCGGTGGGAGGGAGCGCTGCATATGCTCAGCTGCTCCGTTACACGTCCAGAGCTGGCAATTTCAGTCCTTCTGCCTAGGTTTGCTCTGGACCCGCAGCAGCAAATATCCAAGTTATTAACCAAGCTGGCAGAACACAATCTGCGGAATTAAAAGAACAAAACCCTTGCTGCTGGAGACTCAGAAAAAGAAGGGGACGAGCTACAGAGACACCTATCCCCCGAAGCACGCAGTTGAAACAGGCAGTGGCCCCACTTCCACCATCACCCCTCCTGAAGGCAGCGTGTGCCTCCCCCCGAGCTCGCTGCCCACCTCCAGGCTGTCTCATGGTCCTAACTAGCAAAAAGGAGTTTGTGGTGCTATGCAATCACCAGAATCTGAAAATAACCCTGCAAAATGGAAGCACGCATGACTACTTAAGCACATAAAACCGCAACAGTTCTTAAGATGCTGCAGAATTTAACTATCTTGTAAACAGGTTATCTCAAAATTCACAAACAAGCTGGAAGAACAGAGAAAATACCATCTTGTCCCAATCTTTTCACTGCAAAATCCATCATATTCAAATGTGGAAAATACATTTCTAAGTCCACGGTGTCTATTTTAAGACATATTAATCCCTTATGCCCTTGACAAAGATTCACACTGGAATTTCATTCTTGCCACTCCTCCAATGGAAAAAGGACAGAGGGAGCATCTTTTATCATAACTGCCTGCAGTCTTACATATTGTAGTGGATGTTTGAAAAAGAAAGAAAAAAGACCTGCATTTTACTTGAACCATATAGCATTCTTCCTTCCCAGCTCATGTGAGAAGGGTCAGAGACTAATTCCCCACCAGAGGATGCAACCACCAGACCTCAGAGCCTGTTCCTTTCTCCCTCATCTGCCAAACTCAAACAAATCAGAATTTAGATAAGAGATGATCGCATTTCTGCATTTTTCTCTACCAAAAGAAAACGTTTAAAGCGATTCTCTAATCTTACGCCCACTAGCACACTAATAAAAATTAGTATTTCCTAGACTTAGCACAAATCTAACAGCTATGAAGAACCAGTGAATGTTTATGAAATTAGAATCAGTACACCAAAATATTTCCATTTCATGTACTCTTATCATAATATTTACATAACAAAACAAACAGGAAAGCATAGAATTCCTCAATTTCAAGATGAATGGCAACACAACCCAGTGGCCAAGCAACAAATACCCGCTGTGGCTTGGATTAGTCTCCAAACCCACTTGCAGGTACACCCCACACCCCACGGAAAGTATCTGCCAGGCTCTGTTGACACATAGGCTGAGATTTCAGACAGAGGTACCACCACCAAGAGAAAAACTCAACAAACTTCAAATCTATTGGATTTTTTTAAAAAGTTCAAATACTTTTACAGGCGACATTTTTGTTTTAAGATGGAGAGAGTAAAGCACTGTGCATCGTTATGTTAAAAAAAAAAAAGAGGAAAGTCCACAATAAGACAGTTTGACCCTTCTTCCCTCTGCCAGAAATCTGAATCAGACACCTGGTTTTACAGAAAATGCTTGACCTTTTTAATTAGCATCAGCTACTTAACGCAGAAAGCAGATTGAGAATAACACTGAGTTCTTTAGACCCGTAATGTATGTAAGATCCTCATCTCAATTTTTGTCCACCCTACAACAGTCATAGCTACATGCAGTTCCTTAAATCAAAACCCAGTATACACTGTGCCTCTGAAGCAGGTTATAAGTCCCACACTGCTGATATAGATAACCTTTGCTGACAGGAGATAGCTGCCATATACCCATTTGCAAAGGCCTTAGTCCTTCAGCCCTTTTTTCCATGAAATTTACTTTTTGTAAATTAATTACAATAGAATCTATCACTGCTAATTGTAACTGAGTCACTGCTGTACAGCTTTCTTCAATTGGCCACTTCTCTAATTTACTATTTCATTATTTTACTTTGTTTCAAAGGTACTAGTTTTGAAGTAAGAAACACATTATTGTCAAGGATTATTTTTTTTTTTAAGGAATTTTTATTACCTATTAAGACATGGTTCTGTGTAAGATGCACAGTCATGTATAATGACCTGTTCAGGAAAAATATGTCAGAAGTACGTTGCAGCGTTGTTTCTGCAATTTGAGGTCAGAGCTGAGAATGTGCATCCGCATCCATCAGCACGATGGAAAAAGTATTGCTCCATTCAGCAGCTGACAGTGATGAAACAGAGCTTGCGAAGTTACGTACGTGTTGATGATGGATGTCCAATGACCTGAACAGATTACTTTCTTGATCTTTAGGAATAACCATATTCATGCATGAATGACTTCAACTTCAAATAACTTTTTTTTTTTTTTTTAATTCCTGAAGGGCAGATAATGACACTTCCTTATTATCAAAGAAGGATACAGCATACTTTTGGAAATAATTTCTAAAACCCGTGACAACATCATTAACAGGTTATTTCATTAACATAATATTTTGCTTTAAAATTCTTCATTTTCAGAAGTTTTTAAACACTCAGAATTAAGGAAAAAAAAAAACAAACCAAGAAGAAAGCACAGAGCAGGTTATGTATAACTATTATTAGAACTAAGCAAGGGTGCAGGTTTTGGAATGATGAACAACTGTTTTATCAGCTCAGCTTTCTGGACCTTCCAAATTCTTAAAGAGAGTTTCACAGCTGGGAGTGTTCACATTTTTTTTCCTGAAAATATACACCAGCAGCTAACAAAAATCTTTCCATGTTCCTTTTTCTACAGAGTTACTATTAGAAGTACGAAACCCATCAACAAGTTTTATTAGAGTGTTCTTTACTTTGTGCTGTAATAGGCGTTATAGTAAAAATAAAATTTTATCTGCAGAAACCTTCCAGTGTTGGAACATATCCCTATCTTTACTATATATGGGGCAATTGAAAGCTGGACTTCACTCCACCAGGTAAAATTAGCTCACTGAACTGAAGGCACAATGAGAGCTTAAACCCACACAGAGAGCTTAAACCCACACGGAAGAATGTCCTGTGGCTCAACTGGCTTCCACGGCACCAACAAACCACACTGGCAGAAAAAATCCAGCCTTGGGAAATTCTCCTTCATAGATTTGACAGTACAGAAGAAAGCCAACACTATTACCAAGCGGCGTTCACAGGTCTCCGGACCCCAGATGAGATGAAGTATTTAAGTGACCTGTCTCAAGTATCATTGTAATTACTATGTCCAAAGTGGGTGCTGAAGCTCCTAGCAAACCAGTTAATATTTTGATCAAGTAACTGTGACATATATTAAATATTTTGTCTTGATTTTAGATATCCTGACTCACTAACAAGGACTTATTTAAGCCAGATTTTCATTTGACAGGAGCTGGAGGCAGATAGGGAAAGGATGATTGATTCCCATTCCAATTTACTATCATTTGGTCTTGTGAGCAAAAAGAAGTTATATATTGATTCTTTACTTGTTCTAATTGCATTACATCAAGTTGCTGGACTAAACACTTGGATATGTCCATGTACTCATTTCCCTTTAACTGGCAAGACAATGTAGCAAGACACATAATCATTTGAAAGTGGTATTGATTTTGTCAGTGTTTTGCCAAACACCTCTTTTTTTTCTGCAGGTACTCCCATTAATCAAGATTACAAGGTTGTCTGCTATGTCACATCACGTACATCTATTTCCTTTCACTGCCTCCTATTCCACAAATACTACTCCTCTTCCTAATTTTAATTTAGGACTTTCTCCCTCCGAGCGTACAATATGTGAATATCTGAAATGCTGTTTTAACTTGTAAGTCGGTATAAATGAGCATTCATAAACAGGATTTCTCTTAATTCTTGGAGTGCATTTCTCTGGTGCTTAGTATCTATACAGTTCCATGTACAGAAATTGTTCAACACTAATCATTTTTTAACAGGCCTTCCAGTCTATGTCACTTGCATAAGGGGTTAGCCTTTCACTGTGTTTTAGGAATTAATTGCTGGGTAAATACAAAGAGAAGTTTACTCTTAATTTGTTATTATTTCAAAGATTGCATTTCTGCTATTGGAATTTCTATATACTGATTTCTGACAGCAAAGTACTTTCACAGAGCTGGTACTTGGAGAAGAATGTCCTTGGACGGTTGCTAAGGCGTGTTTCAGAGCAATTATGGATTTTTACTGAGCGACACCTAATGAATACTTGTCCAAGCTACTGAAAGGCCAGTGGAGAGACTCAAATCCATAAACAGGGTGTACTGGTCCTCTAGAAGCACTATGACAAACTAACAGCATTGTTAAGTGAGCAAACATACCTACCTAGGATATTTATACTGACCAGATCAATAAATACCCTGTACACTGCAATATTTCAAATACGGCAGGAAAAAAGTATTTCAATTAATTTAGTTCTATCTTCTTATGTCCTTCTGTTTTTTGCAGACTAGCCCAACTATTTATAAGGTGTGCACATAATCCACTGCAGGCAGGACAGCATGTATGCCTACACATTGCTACTTATTTCAGTTTGTTCCACTGTGTTTCCATGCTCAAGGACAAACAAACTTAGATGACACACAGAGGTATTCAACAAAACACAAATCAACACTCCTGAAAGTAAGAAAATCTCTGGGCAGATGGCACTTACAAACTTCCAGAGATCTTCATGTTGGTTTTAACCTACTGTTTAAAGGACACAAAAGAACTATGCTCTGACACTTTCCCCAGACCAGTGACTTTATAACTTGCTGCCACGCTTGTGTGCTCTAAGTCGCTTAGAGGGATGTGCTGGGCATTTAAGTTTCATTGCAAGAAGCATTAGTTTTTCCTGTAATGGCTCCCCATTTCTCTGCATGTCATTTATAACAGCCTCTTTCTATTTAGCTTCTCCAAAACCTCAGGTTGCGTTCATCCTTCGGACCATAAAAAGGACTTCAGCGCTGATGGCACAGGGCACACAGGGAACATACTCCAGGAGCAGTGCAGAATCGATCACTGCTTCATTTGCTGCTATGCTCTCCTGAGATTAGGAAAAACATATATATAAACTGTAACTAGAGCATATGTTTAGCATCAAGAGCAACTTTGTACCTAAACTTTTTAAAGAAAGAGGAGCTGGAGGGCGGTGTCTGCGTTTGCCTGGACAACCCAGCATCTCCTGAACCTGCCTCAGTGAGCCTGTCCCTCTTATCTGTTGATTGGTGAGTGGCAACTTCATCAAAACACAAAGAATTGCTCAGTGACCAAATGCGAAAATACCCCAGTGCACACCTACAGCTACCGGTATGGTCTAACCCTAAGGGATGGGTACTGAGCAGCATCAACGGCATCAGGCGAGGATGTCTGCAAAGACATTCAGTGCATTACAAACAATGCTAGTTTGGTATTCTGTGCTTCCTCCCCCCTCCCAATGATTAGTCAAATGCTCAGCAATGCATAAGCGGTTTGGGATTTTAAGTAATTGTTCACAAATGTCTGAATAATTCATGTTATGCTAACATGGTCTGCAGGTAGTTCCCACTTAGGCACGCACTCAGCCTTTTCCACAGTGGCTTCACAAATAGAGACTTGAATATTTGCAGAAATACTCGGTGCAGAAATAGTTGGAATACGGCGATTTTAACATGATCATCAGATATTGCTATTGCTAGTGACATTAATAAAACCTGAGTTTAACCACTAGTATACCTTGCCAGCTGGATGACAATTAATCGCAAGCTACCAAACAGCTACACAAATTGAGCAGCTCTGACCTTATCCTGTTGGACTGCCAAGCAGCTTGTGCAGACCGCGAAGCCTCCGGGCAGCACGGCCCAGGGGAAGGCCTCCGTCCTGGGAGGACTCCCACCCCTCCAGCTGAATTTGGCCAGGTGCCTGCTATCCAGTACTGATCAAGTTTTACAGGCTGGAAATTCAGGCCTAATGAAACACCCTTCTGCATCTTGAGGATGGAAAAATCAAAGCATCAGCTTTGGGTGAACAATTGTTTTTTTTCCAAAACTACAAGTTCTCCTTCATTATAGTTATTGTACATCATTAGGGGAAGGAAAAAAAAGTATGATCACTGGCAAAGGGTTGAAGTAGTAGCAGTAAAGATGCTTGAAGTAAGATTGTCCAATGACAAGCTGAAAAACACCCTCCATTAAGGCTCTTGCTTTGAACCCTGTTTACATTATGTTTGGAAAAGGACAACGCAAACTGCTTAGAGCACGGCTTGACCCTGAAAAGGAAGCAGGGCCGTCACAACACATCCTGCATCACCTGATTTTAAATGATCCCTGGAGGTGTTCAAGGCCAGCTTGGATGGGGCTTTGAGCAACCTGGTCCAGTGGAAGGTGTCCCTGCCCGTGGAAGGTGTTCCTGCCCATGGCAGGGAGGTTGGAACTAGATGATCTTGAAGGTCCCTTCCAACCTAAACCATTCTATGACTCTCTGATTTCCCCTCCATACCAGTTAGACCTTTGCAACGGCAAACTGGGCTTGGGACTGGAAACCCAGGCTGGGCTCCCATGGGCTCTGCCCCCAGTCAACAGGACCCCAGCAGCTTTTGCTGACACCCCACCCACAAAACTCTGTGTCTCGGGCCAGAGGGAGAAGGCAATAGATCTGATTCTACAATTAAACATAATCACAATTCATCATTTAGTAAGTGATGTGCAAACCAGATTATACTTCAATTCACTTTCCCATAAGCACAATGCTTGTGAAGTAACAAGAATAAACCTGCTTCACACCGCTGCCTCCCCACCACCCCCTGCACCCTCATGTTTTGGTCCTCTCTGTGCCCGGCCCTTTCTCCTCCTCTACTCGCCTTCTCCAAGAAATTTCAACCTTTGCTTCTCTCTCTGCTGCCCCATTTCCATGCCACTGGAGCAGGGGAGTTGGGAGTTCTTAGGATGATGAACACTTGAACACCTTCAATTGCAAATACACACACTTGCATTTCAAGCAAGCAAGCAAGAAAGAAAACTCTAAGCAAAATGAAAACTATCCAGGGGGAAAAGTATTACAACATATTGAGACAGTTGAAACTTTAACACAGCGTTTATTTAGTCAAGCTTTCCTGATACTTAAAAAGGAAAACAGTCAGGACCGATTCTGCTTGTGCAATACCAGATCAAGCCCGGTATTTCTGTTCGCACAATTTCTGATATGCCATTCCGGACGGTGCAAAACAAGCCGCTCGGCAGATCTATTTCTGGCTGCTAGCTTGGCTCCAGATTTTGGCTGCCTCCCATTTTTCATGATGAAGCCTATCAACTGCCCCAAGAATTGCTTATGTTTCCAGGTGAAGCAAAGGTTACATCCTGCCGTTCCTGGAATCCTGAAATTCCTCTACACACCAAACACACTGCGAGTGCATTATGTTTTGTTAAACTTATCAGTTAAAGGCACCAAAATAACTCATAGCATGTTAAATTTAGATCACTTCTAAAAAGGAAAAGAGCTAAGCAAGTTTAATTCAGCTTGCCCAGCATCCTTTCCTTCATTCTCACTACTGGAGGCTGTCCACTGGTCTCGATTTAGGTGGTCGGTATTGGTTTTGGCATTTGAGGGGGGATGAAGGGGTCGTGTGGGTGGGTTTTTTAAGTGCCTGCAGATCATATCAGAAAATTAGTTAATAAATACTGTCTTGAAGCTTCATTAATCAAGTGGAGACAAAGACTCAGCATGCTGCAGACTAGTTAAAATAAGAAAGCATTTTTTAAAGGAGACAAAAATAAACATAGTAGCATAACATTTGTTACATTCACCAGCATTTGTTACCCATTTTAGTGAAGAAAAGTCTGTTGCAGACAGCATAATAAGATTTGTTGGAATATCCACAAAGACTGAGGATAATCAATCTAATGGTATCCTGAATTTATCTTGTCCTCTTGAATTTGTTTGTTCAAAGTTTCTCGGGGTTTTGTCCTGATACAAACTGTGTGTTGTGTAACATCTCACAACAGACATATCAATGACACCATTAAATAACAGCCATGGGATTGCAATGGCACTATCAAATAAAGGATCCAATTCTTTTTATACATTCCCAGAAGCAAGTGCTGCACTACTAATCCATTTGAGTACTTCTTGTCACACTGATATTTTGACTCCCAGAGCTTTTGCCTTATTTTTTTATTTTTCCTCCCCCATAATCTATCTATCCCCTAGCTAGGCAGGAGCAGGGAAGAAGGCCTGGCACCAAGGCGGTGTTTCTGAACAAGAGCATAGCAGAATGTAAAATCCCTGGGGGCACCAATTCCTGCTGGTGTAAATCAGTTTAAGTGAACTCCCAAGCAAGAGGTGCTGTGCCATGTTACACCACCTGCTTTTGGAAGACCCCCGCACTTTCTCCCCATCAGAAGCACAGCTGAGAGGTGGCCAGGCAGCACGAGGTTACAAACCTCAAGAGAAATAAAACGGCTGGCAGCAGGGGAAAGCACGAGCAACCCTGCTGACAGGTCTGCTCCTCGCTAGAGATTTAAGAATAAAGCAGTTAGGGGAGAAGCTCACTCAAAAACCATCACTCCTACTGAAAGCTTCATTTCCTGCTCACTTGTCTTCAAACACATTTCAAGCACACCAGCAATTTTTTATATTTTTTTTTTGACCAACAGCATAGATGTTGAATTCCACAAGGGAAAAAAAAAAACAATTAAAACCAATTCTGTGTGCAGGGGGGAATGCTCTGGGGAACAAACAGGTTCATGCTGGTTGCAGCTGTCCATCTAAACTGACGTGTCTCCTCCGTTCAGTGGCCCCATATCTTCTGGAGACCGCTGACATCCTGCCTTCACCCAACTCTACCAGCAGCAATAGCAATAAAGTAGAAAAAAAAAAAAAAGAAAAAAAAGAAAAAAAGGAGAGAAACGGAAATGTTGCAAGTTTATCTTCCTTCAGTTTATCACTTATGAAACCATGACTTACCCCTCTCTTCCTTGCCAAGGTACGCATGAGCAAGGACCTCTACACACACCGCAGCTGCTTTAAGCAACCTTTTCATATTCATCCTTCAGTGCAGCAGCACAGCGAGATCTGCCTTTCATTTGGCATCCCGGACACTCGATGGTACAGAGTAATAGCCCAGTGAATCTCTGTCTGTGCCGTAATTAAGTGCTGTATCTGATATACACAGCATGCATTGATACTCATCTTACACTCTAATAAAAATCCTTTCATTTTTAGAAAATTAATCCTGATTTAGAGAACCATAAAGTGGCATCTGATCCTGTAAGATCTTACTCGGTAAGATTAGGACTTCCGCTGGTTAATGGGGTCTGTTTTACATTAATGTACACACAAAGAAGCAGCTATGAAACAGAGAATGCCCTAATAAATTAGCAGATACTTCTGAACTACAAGCGACTACAAGGACGTTGGAGGGCAGGATCAGAATTTACAACCACCTCGACAAACTACACAAACAATTGGGCTGGAGGGAGATGAGGACACTATTCAGTACGGAGAACACAGCATGCCTGTTAGCAAGAAATCCAGAGTTATTACATGGCAGTTTTGTATAAGAAAGAATTTAGGACTGCAGTTTACTAACTGAATGTAACCGAACAATGTTATGAAAGAGGAAAAGACCTTAAAATAGGAATAGGGCTTGCAAAACACACAGTCGTCCTTCCACGCTGCTTAAGCTGCGACTGGAGTGAGACATTTCGTTTGGGGCACCACTTGACTTGAAGACCAAAACAGAGCTCTAAGACATGATTTACAGGGAAAATCTAAACAGATCGGAGCTATTCAGCCTACACAGAAGAAAATTTAAAGGGAACATGAGAACAATTTGCAATACGTAAAAGGTTGTTACTAAAAGAAATCATCTGTTTTCCACATCCAAGACTTACAGAGCTGGAATGGCTACACGAAAGGAGAATGCATTTCTGCTCCATTAAAGGCAACACAAACCAGGAGATTGGTTACCAATTTGGCTGAAGACCATCCTTTGAAAAACAGATCTAGACCAACCATCACTGAAAGTCAAAGGGATTCTTTTCTGCAGGCTTCAGTAGGCAAGGGATTGAACACATGAAAGCAAAAGAGCCCAGACAAAATTCACACCGCACTTACATAAATACAAAGGTTAATGCAAAAAAGGATAAGCTACAGCAGACTGCACTTCCAATAAAAAGCAGAGAACATGCATTTTCTAGCATTTCAGCTGGGTATTACACCATAAAAGGGGCAATTACTTAAACAGTGTGGCACATGACGCTAGAGGAATTTTAACAGAAATCAATAAAAATATATATATTTCCAAAAGTTCAAGGGAAGTCTAGTGCCTTTGGGTAGAAACACACTAATGCATCGCATGACCCCAGCAGCACTTTCAGACCCCGTTTCATTCACTCGTCAGAAGGTAATCATAGCTATGGTTTTCTTCACATGAGTTCACACACTGAGTTTCTGTTAAGGACAGATATTTTGCACAATCTTGCATGTTCCTGAATCTCATCTTCCTTTTAGCAGTGATCTGCAACACTTCCCAGGTCCTGCTGTCACGGGTGTCTAAACCAAGACCCAGACAATAGCAAACCTCTGGGGTCATGAAAGTGACAGAAGGGAAGGACAAAACATTTTAGGGTCTTGAGTAAAATCTGACTTGCTTGGTCTTACCATTCTATTTACAGGTGGATCTGGCTCAGGCTCAAGTAACTTCCCCTTGCGTTGCACATCACACACAAAGCCTCCCCGCCACCTGTCCCCTAAGGACTGCGATGCAGCTCATTCCTCTGGTGAATGATTGCCATCCCAACAGCCATCCTCCTGCCAGCTCCAGAAGAACTCAGAAAATCTCCCAACTTACTTTCTCATACATAGCCGGTGTCAAATATACCTTAAAAGACATTAAACACAAACGTTTATGTTTCCTTATTTCTCTTAGAGGCTCTTGGAGCTCACAGTCCTCTTGAAGAGCACTGCGGTCAGTTATTACTGTTTTCATAAAATAGTAAAATCCTTTGCAGATTTTAGTCTCTGGCATTTGCCTTCTGCATAGCTAGTATAAAATGCAGATCAAAAATGTTTAACTACTGAGGCTGATGACAGTGTTATTTCCATTAATAGCAGAGTAACTATGTGTGAACATGCAGATCAGTCCATAACAGCATTTCATCTCTTTCTTTGCATTAAGCATGCTACAGTTGGCATGGAGCTCCGCTCAACAACCGAAGCAGATGTTTTACCTCTATTTTGAATCTGGAACAGATTAGTGAAGTCAGCCTGATTCAACATATCCTGATAATATCCTCGTACTCATCATCAACCAAACTATTGAAGCTGACAGGAGAAAAAATTAAAAATCAAGCTTTGCCGATGAATGCAACGTCAAGTAGCCAGGCCAAAGAAATGAAACGGCAATTTAAAAAGGTTTCAAAATTGGCTTCACTTCAGAAACCAGTTCAGGATCTTCCAAGCATGATGCATCTGACTGCAACAAAACCAGCAGCTTCAAAATGACTTTGTACAGACTCAAATTAAACTGAAAAATTAGCCTGAGAGCTGTAATGAGCTATTACACTCTTTCTTCCAACAAGTAACCATCACAAGTTATGACCACCTTTGTCTGGATACCCTTTGGAAAGGCTGCAAGATGTCTCCGAGACTACTGTCACAGTTCAGGGAGTCAGTGTCTTCATCACACACAATCCCATGCATTAAACATCTCCATATCTGAGAAAAATTAGTCTTGAAGGAGAAGCATCAGCCAGAAGTGTAAGTGTATGCATTCTCATCAGCTGAGGAAGTAGAATACACCGCATCTTCCTCCTTCTACTTCTTCTCAAGGAGCTTCCAGCCAGTCACAATCTCTTACCGAAACCCTTCGGCACTGGGAAGGGAGGCGAGAAAGGGACTCAACTTCCAACACAGCTAACTCATTTTGTACACGCAGCTCTCTCTTCACTATCACTTCCAGTTCCTGCCATAACAAGCCAAGTGGTAAGGTTTGCAGTCAGGCAGAGCCAAGCTATGCCCTCTCTCTGTCAGAGAGACCCTCTCTCTGTCCATATCACATCTAGACACATTGGTCCCCTCTGGCCTGGGATAACTGTTGCCCAAATGGAGCTTTCTTTTCTAGAGAGAAAGGCTTGGTGTGGCGGTGCTCAGCCATGGAGTGACCATCCTGGTGAGGTCAAGGCAAGCCCCACTCGTTTCCGAACAGCGGCTCATAAAAGCTTCCTTGCAACAGAGGAGGGCAAAGAATCATCAACTGAACAAAAGGGAACACATGAGAGAGAAAGAGTGTGGTCCACTTCCACCGCCCCTCTGTAACACAAAGTGCTTAGGCCAGCCAGAAAGGAGAGAGGAGAAAAAAAAAAAAGGAACAAAAAAAAACCCCAAGCCCATTTTCACAAAACCCTTTTTAATCCCAAACTGCATGTGCCATTTATAATCCAAGCCACATTTTTTATTTTGCTAGAGAGGCGATAGCTTATTAAAGCTGAAAGAAAGTTTAATTAGACTTGCGTAGCCTAACACTTCAGCCCCTCATTTTCTGTGAACCGTTCCACTTCAAAAGTGAAAAACTTACTATTCTGCATTGCTCTGTCATGCATCACAAGTCTGATGCCGAAAAGGAATGCTTGCAGAAAGGAATACTTTAAGGTTTGAAAAAAAAAAAGTGTTATTTTTTCTTAAACAGAGGTTTCATGTTGTTACAACAAATCTGTATCTTGAGTCTCAAAAGACTACAGATGGTAATCCCCTCTCCAGTTCTTTTGTAAATATTCCTGTATTAGTCTTGTCAAAATTAGCCCAGTAAATATGCAGCCCTGCTACAAAACAAAAAGCAACCCATCACCACTTAATCAGCTAATGCATGTAACTGCTTGTTGTCAAGGCTGTGGCAATGTGCTTTACATTCTTTTTTGTCTGTGCTGGTAAGCAGGGCATTATTCTCAACCTCTCTCTAATGACAACAGCAGAAAGAGCTGGAGACAGCTTGATCAACTGCCTGATGAGATGAGGAAAGCTGAATTACAGTAACCTAGCTAAACGATAAAACCAAAACAAACCAGAGGACTTCCCAATCCAGTCTGACTTTACCATTCTTTTAGCATTCCTTGGCCACCCATTCTGGCCACACCACCGCAGGTGCCTGTGGTATTTGAACATTTCCTTTCAACAGGGAGCTCTTCAAGTTGTTCTGCCCATCAGAGAAGAGGATGTTTGAGAAAGAGCACAGGGAACATGTCTGCACTGCCACTAGTTATCCCAGATGCCTTCTTTGGAAAGAAGATGTCTTTCTGAGGTCATGCTATGGGAGACGAACCCCTTACATGAACTCAAGAAGAAGGAGGTATTGACCTTACAGTTTCCCTTCTAAATCCCATGTAAATGTCAAACCAAAGTCTGTGGAACTAAATTAGTAATCACCTCCATTCATTTTCATAGTTCTTTACAAGTGACTCAAGTACAGCATCAGAAGCTAGTGAGATCTGACAGCATCTAAGCTAGGCCCAGACTTAGCTCTTCACTTGCTCAACTCTTTTTCAAGGAACTGGTTTGGTAAACCACTGTCCTCTTTTGCCACCCTGCTGCTCTGCTAAACAAAGCAAATCTCTCTGCGTCTCACAGCCTGCTCCTCCTAGTTCTTGTGAAGCTCTCACCTGCTTTTTGTGGTGATGATCATAATTCAAGACCTGAATGTCTCCTTCTCTGATGTCTTGTTTACACTGTAGCTCACCACTCACTGGCGACCCAACTCTTCAGAAGAGTATGCAGGAAAGCACAGTCTTGCTGTGTCACAGACCTTAGATTTTCAGGACAGGACAAACAAAACACATTTAAGGGCCACCTAACTCTGTTTGCATTCAAGTTGATGACAAAACCTTTCAAACTACACCAGGAGACTGAGAGCAATGCTTGCTGCTTTTAAGAACCCCACCCTCAACATATGAAGCTGTATGATCTTTCGGAGGGATGGGAAAGGTTTCAGCAGGGTAGGAAAGGTTGTGCCATCTCACCATCTTAAATCACCATGATTGCAAGGAGTTTAAAAAAAAAAAAAGAAACGAAAAGTAAAAAAAGGAAGCAGCCCGTTCCGAAAAGTCTGCCCAACAGCTTTCACTCAGTTTTGCACAGGGAAGTACAGGACTCTTCTTTTTGCAGCCACTTCACATAGGCTCCAGGTTCCCTTCTCCTCAGGGGCAAGATGAGTAGGATGACAGTTTCTCTGCACAATCGTCAGTTGATCGATGAGACTTTGCAACTACACTGTAAATGGGACTTGCCTGAGGGGAATTCAGTCCCAATGCACTGAGCTAAAACCATGGTTGGCAGTGAGCTTTAAGCCATGGGAATATGGTGATGTTAGCAAAAAGGGTGGATGTACCCTTCTCCATCCCCATGGGACGTCTGTACAGATGATTTCAGGCTGTTTAAACACAGGCAGAACCTTGAGGCAGTAACTAGAGAGAGGGGAGGGAAAAGCAGCAGTCGCCTTGGTGAGGACAAGCCACCCACAACACTCTGTCCTCTTGCTTCGGACCAGCCAGCTCTGTGGTCTAGACTTCAGATCTGACTGGACCAAAATGGGACTGCACTGGTCCTGCTCCTCCAGGCCTCAATGGGAAGGAGCCATCGTGCTACATGCTTTAAAGCAAGGCAAACTGGATTTTCGATGGTCTCATTTACAACCTAATTCAGACTTCTAACTTGTAAGCTGGACATCTTGTAAAATTTTGAAGGTGTAATCCGTACAACCATAAGCAGCAGAGTGAAACACAGGAAATCTCTCATCCTTTTCCATGCCATAGCAGTGTATAGACCATGGGGGCAGACTGCATGTTTCTGAAGTATTCTAACTCCAGTTTCCCTGTTCCCTGAAACTGCATCCTAGAGGCATTTTAAATATTTCTCACTTGAATTTTATTTCTGTCTCTGCAGGGGGGGGAAGGGGAGAAAAAACCCAGCTCCGAGTCATATTAAATATTTGAATAGATTTCTGTAAACGAAGAACAAGACATTTCTAATCTAGGTCATCTTATAAAGATATTACAGTGTCACTGTGCTAAATTTCTCTCCGAGACAGAGCTGCCACTAGCTAACTTGCTGTGCTGACACAGATTCTGAGAAAAGCCTCAGGAAACACTTTCAGCGGGTTTCTGTGAAGAAAGAAAAACACCAATCACATTTCTAAATGGCTGCACCCGACTCCACCAGCCCACTCTGTTTTAGATAATGGAAGTACCACACAACATAGCTTGCTCTTGTAGGAAGTAGCAACTGATTACACGCCAGTCTTTTTGCAGTTTTTCACTGGAGGGCTATCTGGCTCCAGCTTTCATTCAGCTTGCTGTATCAGGAGAGCAAAAGTTGGCTGCAATGCACTCCGAGTTTGCTAAGCAGTGTTTAACAGAGATAAGGGGGGAAGTAAATCACAGTTGGACGTCACTAGTCAGCCTCCAGCCACACTCGACTCAGGCTGGATATGCGCAGTTAGGTTCAACCCCAAGCTAGCATATCCTTTGCTGTGCAAATCCTGCATCTTTCCATCTTCGCAGCCACCTTAAGTCTTTTTTATTGACCAAGTTCGGCTCCTTTCTCTTTCTCTCCTGACAATTAATGTCAAGCGGATCCTTCCTACTGAGCTTCATGAAGGCTAGGACAGCACAGGAGAGGAAGAGGCCTGGAGAGCTATGATTTTGCAGGGAAGAACAACAATTGCTAACAACAAAGCAGTGACAAACACTGGAGAGCAAAGAGGAATTAATACTGTGTTCTCGCTCATATCTACAAGCACGAGAGCTTGTAGATATTCAAACATACACGCTCTCTGATGACCACCACCCATGTCCTCTGCAGCTTCCCTCCTGCCTACGTTCGCAGAGAAACAGACTCCACCTTTCCAGTGCAATGCCACTTGAAAAAGATTCATCCTTTGTATATGACAGAGCAGAATTAATTGGAGAAATAAAAGGTGGACTACCTGCCCACTGCAACAAGTTCGGTTTTTTAAATTACATATGAAGAATTACATTTGCTTTTAAAAAGGGCAAAAGTAGAACAGCCACATTTAAGGCTACCACTGAAAACCAAGTCTCAAAATGCAGAGTGTAAGGGAAGTTCACCATGTGTACAGATTGAACTCAGACCCATCTTGTGTACTGAATGCGTCCCCGTTAATTATCAGTGTTACATGTGCCAGCAGCACCAGTGTGCTGTGACTTGCGGCAGACAGCGAGATGCTCTCTTGCTATTTTTGTAAAACACAATTCAGTTTTCATGCATTCATGAAGAACTGTCACATACCTCAGCTTAAAAAAAAATAAAATTACATGATCTGTCATGAAGGTGAAGCAGTTCTCCTACCATGAGCACAATTCACCACATTGTCCCCACAAGCCTCGACTGGAAATTTAGAAACAACACAATGAAAGGAAATTAAGAAATGTATATATTAGAGATCATATAGCTTTAAAATGAGAGCAAACCTTTAGAGCTGTCTAGGACAGATTTATGAAAGCTATCAGTGTTATTGAGCACCCAGAATGATCACTGCAGTTCAAACCACCACGTACCGCCCTACTTAAAAAGTCTGTGCTTCTAAAAAGTCAAGAATTATACCATGAATTAGAGTCTTCAGGTACTGTCTGAAGCTTGCCCCATGATGGTGATGTCTTTGCACACCTCTGCCAGGAGTTTATTTTAGAGTCTCTAATTTCTGATATTTTTAAAAAAAGGTGGTGTGGTCAGAAAACCACTTCTCACATTCATTTCTCCTAATAGTTTCTCACAAGTATTGCTGCTCAAACACCATCATATATGCAAAGTGTAATTAAGATGTTCTACATAAATGAAAAAATGGCAAGTCTGTTTGCATGATAGGAGGGAAAAAAACCCACACGAAACAAGCTGGAGGTTCCTGAAGCCTTTCAAAGGGTAACTTTGCTGGTTTGTAGCAAATCCAGAATTGTGTTACCTAAATTGATTAAAATTGACAGGTAAATGAAATGCTGCATTTACAAACCTCCACTAAGGTGACACTGACAACTACAATGAAATCCATAAATCAGAAGAAATGGACAGATTAATGCTTCTGCCATTTTGTTCTGCCAAAGCCATCGCAGGTCTCTCAGACAGACAATGTTTTATACGCAGCGTGTACTACAGCGGTGGGGCAGAGGAGTCGGGAAGTCCTTCCCCTGAGCTGTCCATCCCCAGGGCTTGGCTCACCGAGGCACAGATCCATACTGCTCTTACTTATTTCCACTGTTCATTTTGACAAGCACCGGAAGTCATATCGATGCCAGTAAATGTCTGTGTCGTTGCCTCCAAACTAAACAGAGCGCTCGTTGTACTTTGTGCGCAGAGCTAGACAGGGAGCAGGAGACTGTCAGAACTGCACAACTGCACGTGCCAAAAAAAATACACCTACTGAGTACGTCAAATTCACAGGTGCTCTAAACACATCTCCTAGCATCAAAAATGACCCATAACCGGTTTGTCCCTGCGCCTTCCAGTCACAGACCTAGTGGCCAGCGCTAGCAAGTAGGTCTGAATACCTGCTGCATACTGAAGATCTCCCTTTTACCAGTTCAACATCTCAGCAGAGGCCGCCTGAACTGCCACATTTCCCTTTTCCAAACTGGGGCTCAGAGCCACCAGGCTTAGCAGTTGGAGACAGCAACATTTTTTCATCCCACAACCTCAAAGCACTTCATAAGGGTGGATCCCAACTTCACAGACTAAGAAACAAGCACAGAAAAGCACATCTAAAATTGTTAAAGAACTGATTCTCCTTTCAAGTATTTTCACGTTTTATGCTTTCAACATTCGCAAAGCGCTGAAAATATTTCTCCAGTACTTTTTGTTGAGTGACAACATTATTAAATTTCATAAGTAAGTTGGCATTTATAGAAGAATTGGTGATAAGATCTGTAAATGAACTCCCAGACACCAGAACAAATGGAATTACAAGAAGCTAGGAAAAAATGTTTGTGCCCTCCTCTTCGTCCTGTTCCACCCAAAAAAGGCATTTACATGAACAGAGAACCAGGCGTTTGTAAGTCTGTACGGCATCACAGCACTGGGGTCACATATGCATACCCACCATTCATTCAAAAAGCCAAATTTAAAAATCCTTGCTCGTGGTTACTCTCTGCCATGACTGTTCATTCTCCCTCCCAGCTGTCTGCCTTCTCCTATGGAAGCAAGGAGTCAGGCTGTGAACATCGGTCCAGGGCCCTTCCCAAGGTAGGAGCCACAAAATCAAGTCAGGGCTGTACGAAAAATGCCACCTAGCTCTGAATCTGGTTGCAAAAACACAGATGCATACGTACATACTTAAAACACTTCTCCTTAAAGGCCATCCATCAGAACAACAACTGGGCACTAAGATCTCCAGAGGGAAACCACGTTAAGTGACTGAAAAAACCACATTCATATCAATGAAGAAGAACCGAACATAGGGGAGTTTCACAGCTCGGGCACTGCAGAGGCGGTGGAGCAGGTGGAGAAGGGACACAGAGAGCACCATGCTGCTCAGGCCTCTCATGCTCCGTGGATGCAGAGCATCACAGTTACATCAGAGGAACTCGTGGGAGTTGAGTGCCCAGCTGTGTTAATCACACCTAATCAAAAGCCAGGAGAGAAGACCTGGGCACTGAGGAAACATAAAGATGAATTGCTTTAGGGAATCTTTTTGCACACTTGGTTCTCGCTGCCAAGATAACATTTTATTTCTATTACCCTCAGCTGGACTCCTTAGACACCACTGCTCATTCCCACTCTGGCCCGTGCTTTGAAAACCCAGCCAGAGGGAGAGCTGAGCAGCCCAGGGACCCATCTTCCCTTCCTTCCTAAGTGGCTGGCTGCTAGTCGTGAATTAGTCCCAAGGAAAGGAACCGGATTAGTGATTATTCACTTTCTCACACACCACTGTCTCGTATCACACCAAAAATCCCGCCAACGCCCTCAGTCACACAGATGGCACAATAATTAATGTACTGCTAGGGGGAAAATTATCCTTCCCGCCCCTTCTCCCGGTGGGACTGGTTCAGAAATAAAAGCAGAGCACCAAGAAGGTCTGCATCCCCAACACCCACACTTCACAGGGTCTGTCACTTAGGTACCAATTACCACAGCTGTCAGCTGCCCAGTACTCCAAGAGGACAAAGCACACCCCTTATCTAACCAGACAGCATCACGTCAGAGAAATAACCAACCAGTTCTCAGGCCCGCAGCACACATAAGGAAGGAAGGAAGGAAGGAAAAGAGTAGGTAATTTTACTATGCTATAGATACAGAAGATGAAAAGCACTTCATGGAAAGTATACAGCAGAAAGCAACAAATATACATTGATTTTAATTTCCCGAAATGTTTAACCATAGGTTGGTTTTTTACAACCATATCCCACAGAGCTGTCTAAATCCACTGCCAGCCATGGATTCAGCAGTATTTCCGGGCTCACAGTGTAATTCTGGAAGCACTACATCGTACACGCGATTTGGCCACCAAGACATCTGCCCAACACAAGACTGTGGCTGCAGGAGTCATTGCACTGCCGCTCCTGATGCCTGAAAGCCATCCCAAGCAGCAGGGAACCCTCTGCAGCCTCCCTCTGACATGGGATTCGCTGATAAAGTCCCTTTGTAGGAAAAGAAGGGTTAATTAATCTCTTTAAAGAACTATAATTAGTCCGACAGGAAAGTCCATTCTGTCTTCCTGATTGAGGGACAGCGAGTGCCAAGAAGTCTGAACACGCACACGGGGAGGGCAGACACACGCACGCCTCAAAGGCAACCCCGGTCCAGCCCCGCTACCTTCCATGTAACCAAGCACCACACTCGCCTGCCTGCTCCGACACCTGAATTTATATGGGGGACACAGGTTGGTTTCTCTTTAGCAATCTTGTTTATAAAGTATAATGCTTCGCTATTTTTTGTTTGCTTTGTTTTTTTAAATCTGACTAGGAAACCCAAACTGTGCCATACCCAACTCTCCTCTACCAGTGCTGCTTGAATTTCAAATGCAGATGATTCTTTGGGGTTTTTTTTCTCTTTTCAAAGACCAAGCAAATCTAGTATAACACAATTACAATAAGTGGACTCTAAATAAGACCTTCAGAAATTACCAGTTCCTGTAGTTGACAGCTTGCTTTGTAGATCTAGTTGAATAAAACATTAAAATGCAATACTGAATGAGTTTTACAATACTTTATTTCCCCCGTGTAAATTTAATTTCATTTATCAGTTCAGCCTCAAGTCAGGAGTTCAATATTTAGTTCCTATATTTAATTACGTTTTCTTTTCATCATGGCCTTTTCCAGATAAATGTTTAACCAGGGTGTTCACTGTAATATAAAAATTACTAGAGTGAAAAGAATGAAGTAATAATGTTCTCATCCTTATATGTAATGTTGTATGTTAAATTCTAGAAGGTTGATTAAAAAAGGGCAACGATGTCACCGAATGAAGAACCTGCTAATAAGCCCTCAAGGAGAAAATGAGCTAAGTAGTGGCAAAAATTAACAACCAGAATATGAAACCATCATAGCTTTTAGAGTGTATCAGGAACCCATTCATGCTTCAGTAAGATGCAATAAAAGCAAAAAAAAAATTAAGTTCAATGCATCCTAATTTTACCCATACTGTACTGGTGACAGCAATTCCATTGCTAAAAATGCAGCACAGATTTATCTATCTAAATAAAGTGGCAGGTTTGGAGGCAGAATCAGCAGTCCACATAACAGCATTATCAGAACCATTCTATCACTTGCACACCAGGTCAGAGAGTAGAAGTCTAGTCTTTGTTATTCCAGTAAAAAAACCTATGTGTCCTGATACAAATACCTCATGATCCCAAACCCTCCTATTTCACGAAAGTGCAAGGAAGGGCTAATGCTTATTTTTGACAATGTCTATGTGGAATGTGAGTGATAAGCATTGATACAACCGCCATCAGTGTTAGCCACCTTTCACTTTGTCTTTGCCCTCAATTAATGACTTTGTTTTCCATGATTATTCAAAATAAAACTGGCAATGGACCAAACATTTAAGTTACTAGAAAACGGGCAAATTTACTGTAAAACCTACTGCATAAAAAATTATGGACTTCCTACATATTTCCAGGTAGTTCTTCCTGGCTATGACTCCATAATATATATATAGTTTCTCACAGTTTTGTCTGGTGTGCAGTCCTGTTTTCTACACCTCTGTTTCTTTGTTGCAGACACTGATGAGGCCATTTCTTCCTGCAGAAATTACTCATTTTTAATGGCCACCATCAGTCTTCTGTTACTGTCTTTGATTACTGTGATTAGACCAAACTTCTAACTCTTCTTTTTTCTAAATCATGTAAAGACATGTTGTTCGTCAAACCCTATCTACAGAAGAAGTTTCTTTCTAAACGAGGCAGGAGGTAACTGCTTTGCTTCATAAAGTGTGAATTACTACTTTCATTTTTCAGCATTTTTTTCAGTTACTAGCAAATAGTTTTTTGACATTTAAACTTGACGCAGCCACATAAATCTTCTGAAAAAATATAACATTTACTGGATTTTTAGACAAGCTTCCTTTTTAGGAAACTCTGCAAGGTTTTTCTTATCCATCAACATCCTTCATTTAGTAGCCTGAAGGATGTATGGTTTCAATTCTTTCTGCCTGTCTTCTGTGCCTCCCAGAAGTTAAAGCAGGGAGCCTGTTGACCACCATCTTAATTTGAGAGGTACTGAGTGACCATCACACACACTACTGAGGCTGTTCTGAAAGTTCAGTCACCTTCACTTTCATGCACTTGAAAAGATAAAGACTGAAACCTCCAATTTGGGCTCTACCTCTGTTCTGGAGATCTGAACTGCCAAAGTGTTTTGGTATTTTGTTTTCCAGTTCAAAAAGCTACTTTGTCTTAGCACTCTGGCAAGTCGGGAGCAGGAGTGAGCTGTGACAGCCTAAGGTGCTCATGTCCCCAAGCACCTACTCTGCACCCCGCTGGTAGCAGAGACACCAGAACCAGGCATGTGCCACATCTGCAGCTTCGCAGCCATCAGCAGCACAGCACAGCTGGCTGTCCTGGGGGCACAGCTGGCCAGCACAGCTGGCTGTACTGGGAGAAGGGACAGTCCTGCTCCCCCCTCGACCCTGCTCTGGCCACCAGCTCCCCTTACAGATGGCTCTGGCACTCACGCAGTCCGCAGCAAACAACTCTGGGGAGCTGAATCCTACTCTCCAAGACGCAGCAAGTATTTTTCTGCTGGTGTCAGTCTCAGAAGCTCAGTGAACACTAGCACTAGTGTGCAGGACGAGACAGGAGTGCAAGGCAAGAAACACACAAGTGTCCAGGACCATCCTGTCCAGCCAGACAGTACATCGGTTCACTGCTAACATGAAACCTTGATGGCACTTCAGTCGGGCTGTGCCAGCAGGGACAAGCTTTTGCCAGTGCGACAACAGCACTGGCAAGCCATCCACTCTGTTCTCACTGATCCTGGGACAAAAAACACCAAAAAAACGTTTAAGATGAGTCTAACAACAGCCATGAACCTGTAGCAGAGTGGGAGGAATTCCTTTTGCTGCAATCAAATCTGCCAGAACTTGTCCATCAGAGCCCTTATACAGGGCAAAAAATTCTTCTCTTGCAAGGGTTCAACCCAGTTAAAATTAGTGTTGGGGAAAACTGAAGAATGTAGAGTGCTTCAGATGCCCCATGCTGGATTGCTGCTAATGCTTTGAAAATCAACACAATGGTAAAGTGATTCAACTTTGCATTTGGAGCTTAGCTTTGCAAAAGGAGAAACACACTTAAACCAGGAACCTAAAATATTATCGAGGACCGAGGTCCAACAGAAAGCAGGTTTAAGACCTCTGCTTTCATAACACACACTTTAACAACATTTCATTCCTTTGATTGGTTAAAAAAAACAAAGAACTGCCTTATATGAAGGCAAGTCATATACAGATTTCTTGTAAAGATTTCCTCAAGTACCCAGGAGGAGTAAAAGCCCTAAGGATGACTGCTCACCTAGCTCAGGGCTGTCTGCACTTTAGGACAACATCCCTTTTCTTGTGATTATCCTGTTTTCCTCATTTTCAGCAACTCCCTCAACTTTTCTTGAGATCTCCAAAAAGGTCCAAGGCAAAGAGGTTGGGGGAGAGATATGCAAACAAAAGTAAGCACCCTGAAAGACCAAACAGTGGCAGTACCTTCAAATGACACAATACTGTACTTCATTTCATGAAAATAAAAGCCCCTGTCCACTAAACTAAACATGAAAATAAAAGCCCCTGTCCACTAAACTATAGCTTCAACAGGCTCTACAGTTTAACCCCAAAGGGAAAACACCCAGCGTATATTGCAGGAAAGGCAACAACCAACCCTGAGTGCCAGTTTATATCTTCTCCTTCATATAGGCACAGAGTCTGGACCAAATCAACCACATAAAATGCGGTTTTTTAAGTGGCAGATATGTGTTTTCACAAAGTAACTGGGAAGGCAGAAGAGAGATGTAATAGGACACTGAGCTCTTCCCTTTCAAAACACCAGCTTGCATGCAGCCCATATCAATGACGGACAAATCTGTCACGTGAGGGTTACCCAGTGATCTGGATCAGCACCCATATTCCTAAAAAGAATGTCTCTTCATAGAAAATTCAACCCAAAACAGAGCTTAATTCATTAGAAAAGTAAAATGGGGAAAATGAAAACCAACTGTGGTGCTGTTTTCTGCGTGCCTATGGCCAATGCAAATCATGTCTATATGCAACCGTCTCATGCTTAGGTGACTTTATAGCCCAAGACTGCATAGCTGGCATTGGTCTCGCACTAAACTCATTTTCAGAAAATCACAATTAGTGCTACGCACTAGTATAATTCTCTTAGGTGGTAACTGAACTTAAACTATATTTTTTCCAATATGAAACAACTAAATAAAAAAAATCAGCAGAGAAGATAGCAGTAGAACAAGAAGAAATGAGGGTTTTATCTACAGGAAAGACGGTTCTTATTTACTGATCCCTTACCAACGCTCTGAGAATATGCTCTGCTGAGCATTAAAATGCTGTAAGACACACAAGACAATAATCTCTTATGTATGAACCACCCAGCTGAGGGAAAAGGAAAACGATATTCCACATTTAGTTTTGCTGATGTGACTACATAACAAAAACCTCGTAGTGAAGACTGGAAGGATTAGAAGAATTGTTAATGTTTTTGTGGGTTTTTACTTTTAATTTTTGTCTATGCAGTTCATCGAACAAATTAAAATACAGCAGCATTAAATCTGGTATGACTTGGTATAACTGGTATGACCCTAGGAGACAAAAAAAAAAAAAGAAAAACATCAGAAAAATCTTACATGCCTTAGGTTGGCACTGACATGTGAACAGAAATTTCTAGTATAATCAGGATATGATGTAAATATTGTAATTCAGACATGGATATATGCATATGTGGATACATGCACTGTATATGTTCACCCCATTCCACAGAAGTAGTCCTGGCCCAGGCAGCTGAGCTGACTATACTACCAGACTAGGATTAACCCACTAGAAAAATTTTTACTTTTTCTTTCCCAGGAACGTGGCATTCCTCCTCAAAAACTTAGGGCTTCACAGCCTGGATCTGTGATTTATTGTTGGACCAAGAACAACTCTCATACTCCCCAGATCCTCAAGTCTTTAATGTTTTATTTCAGTGCTTTTCAGAGCTGGAAGAGAACCCTAGGGATAACTGAGGGAAAAAACAACTGAGGCAAAGGGGCTGTGCCTGCGATGCCAGCAAAATGCAAGGGATACCAGAAGATGCACAAGAGAAACAAACTGCATCGATACAGGTATCTCCATGTCATTCAGAAACAGACAGATACTTCCCAAGCACCCTTCTAGTATTTGCCCATGCTGGTTACGTCAGGCGTACATCCCCTTGAGTCTCCCTCAGGTAATCCACTTCTGTGGGCAGCTCAGAGTGCAAGAACTTTTTCCAAACTTGCCAAAGACGTACATGTCAGATACAGAAGTTTCTCTGAAAACTACATTTGTGACTACCCAAGCCAAGCAAGATTTCAGGCCCGAACCAACAGCAAATTCTGCCTCTGAAAGCATTGTGACAATAAGCCCATCAGCTCCCTGGGCTTCAGGCTGGGAGTGTTTGTTGCTGAGGAAGACCAGATGAAAACCCAACGCTGACAGAGCTGCGTGACTCATAGCACTCACCTCCGCCAATATAGTCCTGACAAAAATATCACCGGACTAGAAAGAGTAAGTAATCCTTGGTCAGCTTGCAAAATAAAAGGTAACAGACACAGAGATCTTTTAAAAAATTTTTAAAACAGCGCAAGACTGCCATGTGACAGTGTGATGCTAATTACTCTATTTCAAGAACCCTTCAGAGTAATGGACAGGATGGGGGGGGAGATAAAGAGAGAGTAATTAAGGCTTTATAATTATTATTTTTAAACCAAAGAGCACTCAGTTGCCAGGCTGAGCCTTCTCCGTGGCAGCTTGAGCTCCTGCAGCAGGGATAGCTGGAGCCGGGGCTCAGCCGGCCACAGCTCCAGAGCAGAGCAGGCAGGAGCAGAGGGGGCAGGAGCAGAGGGGGCAGGAGCAGCGTGGCACTGCCAGGCAGCAAAGTCTCCAGTCCAACCCACAGAGCGGGAACGGGAAACTGGCACGTGGCCCGCACCGCCTTAGACTACCAGTTATTATAATGTATTACTGGCAAAGCTTCTGCAGCCATAGAGAGGAGGAAAATTAACTCAGGTTTAATAAACACTGTAGGGTAAACATGATTTCAGATAGACACCAGATATAAATACTTAGTTTTTTCTTAAAGACACAGTCAGCTTCTGGGCAACAGCATCCAGATCTTAAAACAAAGAGGTCTCCCACAGCTTTTCCTTATGTCTATCCAACAGAAAGGTCCCAAGAGGGTTTGTTTTCTTTTTTTCTCCTCCCCCATTTCAAACACAGGATCACAACGTCTCAGATAACATTAGAACAAAATGAGAATAGGGGATGGTGCATTACTGAAGGCAGGTGTCTGTTTCAGCCCAGTCAGCTAGAGTATCCCTTGCACCAGATAACCTTCCAGTCAAGACAAACAGCAAAACTAGGGCAAGCATGTTTGTAGGGTCAGGACCCAAACAGAAACCCACACAGACAGTTTGGAAAACTTCACCCCTATGCAAGAGTGTTGCCGAGAACACCTGGCCATACGATGGGCCTCGACTGTACAGATCAGAAGGATAAACACATCCCCAAGTTGCACGGATGATGAGCACTTTCTACTGTTTTGCACGCTTGGAGCCTTGATATTTTGGCATTGCAAAATACCCGCAAAGACTCTCGGACAGCAAAAAAAATTAATAAACGTAACCAGAAGAGAAAAGCATAGGGGCACACAAGACACTTAAGTGTCACGTAGTCTTCAGAGAATAAGAAACAATCTCTTCCAAATAGATATCAAGAAATTATTAAAATGCAGCATCTGAAGAAATAGCAAGGTAAACCTCACCCTACAAGTTTGGTACACATCCCACGTTTCATGAATCTTTTATAAGAAAAGATACTACAATTCTTACACTACACCTCAAAATCATCAGCAATTTCATTTTCAGTGCAACGTCATCAGGATTATTCCACTCACGTGAGTGCCCCCTTCAGAAGACAGCAACATTAAAGCCTTGATTTTGACACTTTGGTGAAAGAAGATTCCTTCTGTAAATTACACTTGCTGTCATGAACAATTCGTGCTGTGCCACACTGTGCTGGCCCAAAGTTTCTCCCTGGCATGCTATTGGCAAGCTAAGGAAAATGCATCCACTAGCCCACTTCCTCCATAGCAGCAAGATGAACTGCAAAAGATGACATCTTGGAGGTTTTTGCTAGCATGAATCGTAGAAAGCAGCCAAAAACACAAGATAAATGAACATAACCATACCCAAAGACAGGAAGTAGTACTAACTGACAACCCATCCACTTTGCTCCAAAGTTCTATTTTGACGGGTAAGTACAAGATCTAACAATCTATGTTCCGGAGGGGAGTTGCAGTGTGAAAGGCTGCCATCCAAATAAGTCCCATTAAAAGCAAGACTAAACTCTGAAGGCAAGGAGGGAATAAATCATATGAGTAACTGCGGGTTACAGCTAAATGCCAGCACATTTCATGGGATAAGACAGCCAAAATATATACAAATATAAAAAAAAAGGATTAATTCTCCATGAGCCAGAACAACAAGAGATAAAGGAGGCCCCAGGAAATTTTGGTCTTGCTTCCAAACATCATCGACACAGTTAGGTTGGGGCAGGACGGAACTGCTACGTCCTCACAGCCTTTAAAGTCTGCATGACAGCAAAGCCATACGAAAATGAAGACGCATTGCAGATAGAAATCATAGGAACAGCAGAGTCCAATTAAATAGTCTCTGCTGACAAAATCAGACCTACAAGATTGATTTACCTAAAGCTAGTCAATGAATTAGTGAGAGGGGAAAAAAAAGAAGAACAAAAAAAAGAACAAACCATGTGTCCCCCTGCAACAGCAGAATTAACACAGAAAAATGTGAATACCCTCTGGGGAGTTTCCACTCTGCACATGCTTCCCAATTACTTTACAGCAGCCACGTTTCAGCGTAGAGTGGGAAAAAGACAAGAGAGCTCTGTCCCAGCTTACAGTCCAATTAACACATGATGAGTCTGAAGATTTCACATTCCTTTCAGGTGTTGAACCATGAATCCACCCACCTGCATTCTTACAAATACCCAAGAATATCCGGAGTGACAGACTGACATGTGAATGCTCCCATAAACATAGTGCCAAAAAGAAAGCTTTTGCCTTGTTAGCTCTGGCCAACAAGATATCAATGGAGCTTCCCACTTTTAGACCTGAAACTGAATGCAGGCTACTACCATTATCGGAACACACAGATCAGTTTTCCATGTCGACAGAGACACAAAAAAATCTGAACAGGCATAAGGAAGAGGCAACACTTATTTTGAAAAGAAAGGTGACAGGACGCCAAAGATTGACCAGATCGGTGATGGAAACCCATCAACCCATATGGCAACTCCTATATTTCTGTTATTTGTCACAATTACCAGCAATGTGACAATTCCTTTTTGCATTGAGCAGCAAGACGGTATTTTCGCTAAGGGAAAATGCTGACATTAAGGCGATCTCGCTGGGTGACCAACGAGCAAGCCACGGCTAACGTGGCTGAGGCACAGAGGTTCTCCAAGGGCACCAGTGCTCCGTAGAGCCATTTTGCATTCCCACCCACAGTGCAGCCTGCTGTTTCCCTGCCCTCAAACCTTTTCTGTCACACATACTTTACAAAACCCACATTCATTTTTTTCTTCCCACGTCTTCCTGAAAGAAGAACCTAATCCTGTATTGGTAGAGACAGGCTGTTATTATTATCTACAGGAAAAGCAAAAGATACTCATCTTATCTAAGGCTCAGCGTAAACAATGGATGGGGAGAAGGGAAGTGGAGACCACACCGCAGCGTTGCCATTCAGTACAGCCCTTACAAACACCAAAGGTCCAAGTGCTTTGCCCCCGTTCTGCAGGCAGGGAAACGGAGAGGCGAGGACGGGGCACTGTCCCAGGAGAAGCAAAGGCAAAGCCCACCATTAGCAGCGGGACCTGCAGGCAGCGCTGCCTGTGCAACCCAGGGTTATTTCAAGCAGCACTTCCAAGATGTGGAGATCAGCACATGAATTAATCATGCTTTTCTTCACATAAAAAGGGGAAAAGGAAAAAATGTTTCCCATTTCACAGGCAAGCGATTTCAGCCATACCACGCTCATGTGATTGCAGCTACAGGGGACAAAGAGACACGGTGCAGTTGGATGCAGCCCAGCCCGGATCCGAGTTAATCGCTTCCTCAGACGGGGCCGTGGAGGAGCAGTGCTGTCGCAGATGTTTACACCATCCTCCCCTGAGGCAACCAAAGGGACCTGCATGAGGACGCAGGCACTGCTAATGGCAGAGGACAAAGCGAGGGCTTCCACCACTGCACCTACCCTGCCCTCCCTTCACCACAGAGAGCTCCTCTCCGGGGAATAAGGAGTACGTCCTGCTGGGAGAAGCTCTTGTGCTATTTTGTATTTGAATGTCAGCTGGCACAATCACAGTCTAATTCATGATGAGGGCTCCCTGGGTGACATAACAAACTGTCCATATCTATTTCTCTGTTTTCTTTAAAAATAAAGAAAAATCTATTACTTTCTGGACAAAATAACATGAAAAAGTGAGCAACAACTCTATGCTCATGCAGACTTTTGCGCAGGAACAACTAGCTAGGATATTATTCCAAAAGAAATACAAAATCATTGATATCGACCCTTGTTAGACAGCTGTTTCACTTATTTCCTTCTAAATAAACTAAAAATACAACAAAAGTTCTGGTTGAAATACAAGATAACTTCTTGTTGATTTTGAGGCAATAAGAAAGGGAGGACTTAGAGGACAAAAGAAATCTTTTGTGAAAGGGCAGAAAAACACAGGGAAGAGCAATATGTTAGTGTCAGGTAAGAATTCAAGCAACAAGTCGCCAGGGAAATATGGGTCTCCAGAAGTTCAGTTGCTCAGTAAGCTTCAGCTGCATGAAGAAAACATTCAAGATAAACAAAACATGCCAATGTTCAAAGTCAGGTTCATGAGCGGCTCCATCACTTCATTATGCTGGAAAACAGCGATAGGAAAGACGCAGTCATTTCTAAATGTTTTGCCACCACTTCTTTCTCGACAGCACAGAATCACTTTAGGCAGCCATTTCAGGCCTGAAACTGAATTAGATGTGCTACAGCAAGGATTTATAGTTTCTTCTGAAGGTCTTAACGTTGCTTCCTGCCAGCACGGCTTGGCTGGCAGAAAAGGAAGGATATGCTGCAATACAGTTGCATGCACTTGCAATTATCTGTTTGCCTCAAAATATTAGTTTCTTCAAAACATCTCGGGTGGAGGAAGGAGGTGACAAATCATCTAAGGGGTGGCAAGGGGAGGATGAGAATTTCCATTACAAACTACATGTTAGGTAGTCCCACTCCAAAAAAGTCATGATGCTATACTAGGATGTGAGAAAAGAAAGAGCATGGTTTGTGTGCCAAATTACATGAGTAACATTTGCATTATTTTAGGGCAGCTCTCATCCCAAACTTGCATGAACACCGTCAACTTTGAAGAAGGTCAGCTCCTAAGATCCTTACAAGTGACCCTTATATTTCAGCCCAGCTTGAAGAGAAGTTTGGATAAGAGCTTTCTGCAGACATTGGAAGAGTTTTTAGCAAATATTTTCACACATCATAAGCACTCACTTTCAGTCCTAACTACAGAAACAGACCAGGAACAGGAACAAAGTCGTTTCCCTAATAATTTTTTTATACTGGTAGATGCCCTATTAAAAAACCTCACAGCTCTAAGGAGGCCCAGAATAAATAGATGATTTGACTCGAGGCTTAGCTCACCATAAAATACTTAAGGATGAGAGACGCTAACCCATTCATCAAAAGACTAAAATGAGAAAAGAAAGTCAGGAAATTTACTTCATGGAGGCCACCATTTGCTGTCTGCATCTCTAACCCACTTCAGACAGGTGAAAAACTATCCTTCATTTTGCCAGATGAAGTATTTTTTAAAAAGAATTTAACAATCACTGTTTTAGAAACGCTATTTTGAGGATATAGATTATGTTACAAAGTAACCTATTCCTGAAAGATTGCTAAACCATTTTTTTCAATAAATTGAGCCCTACCAGTACACCACTTTCTCACATATCTTTGCTCTGTTTTCCTTCAGAAACAGAAATCATCGGAGAATTTCAATCTCCATCTCTCTTTCAGTTTATACACATGAAGAAAAAAAGAGCTGCTGTTACATTTTAAAATTTTATTGAGTAAAGCCAGGGTAGACTCCAGCTCAGTAGATGGTAACCAGGGAATACAAAAGACATGTTCACAAATTAGCTGAGCAGAGCTGGCATACCGAACAAATGTCTACAGGTCTCCACCACCAAAACCAAAACAAAGTAAAAAAGTAGTAAATTAAGCTACACTTAACTTGATTATATGTAGCAAAAAAGTATGGGTATTTCCTCCACCAAAAGCATCAGACATGCTGATAAACAGCAAGCAATGGCAACTAGCCAAAAAACGCATCGTAAATAGCAAGAGTGTTTTTCACTACCAAAAGACAACAATGAAATGAGTTGGGCTACGGGAACCCAGCTGGGAAGAGATTTTTACAGAAGCACATTCATGGATTTTTAAGTTTATAATTTCAAACGTACATATGAAAAGATTAATGTTCTTCTGTTTCTTCCCTTTGGAGGTCATGAAGGAGGCAAAAATAAAGCACTCTTTGATACTATCACAGTGTACATGGAGATCCTATTTAACAGTATGAAGCGTTCTGGAGAAAGAATGGTTCATTTTCTTTAAAGCAAATCCCAAAGTATTCTATGAACTCTTCACATAACAAACTTCTGTTTCACATTTTTCGAGATAAAATCTGGGGGAAAAAATCATTACTCTCAAGTTTGTAAGTCCTTGAATTCCCGTGTTAAATAATAACCATTAATCACTATTTTAAGTTAAACCTAGTAAAAACATATTTTAAGAAAACACATCTTTGTAGCCTTTGCAGATGAATGTGCATGGGTTTGCACTTTGGTCTTTCCCCTCTCCCAACACACATATGAGCTTTACATCCCAGGAGTAATTTCAAAATAAACCTTTAAAACAGCTTTTTGTTGTGTTGCAATGTGTTTTAGCAAAAATTGAAAAGTTTCAATCTAATAACAAATAACTATGGTCATTAAAACTCTCCATAAAGTTTAAGCTTTTCATAGCAAAACCTCATGCTATGGAAAGTTTCCATTAGTTCCTGTTCTGAACACTGTCCACAGACTCTCTCGATGGTATCTAACACGCACACACTCCTATCCTTATTGCATAGCAGAGAATCTGAGGACCTGAAGGACAACTGCATGTCACCAAGAGGACTATGAAGAGCTGAATCACAAGATTGTTACCCATTATATGGCAGGGCGAAAAATAATTCTGCATTTCACTGAGACGTCACCGTGAGAAGAGACGGCACCCAATTTCCCTGCAAGGAATGGAGTGTTTTCTATCGGGATAGATGTTTTGAATCAGGTTTGCAAGTATGTTGCTGGGCTGTTTTTTTCTGCTTCCTTCCCTGCCAGCTGAGGGAAGTACATGTGCACATATACATTCAGCACTGCCTCCACCCCAGAACAACTCCAGCATGAGAAGCAATGCTGGCACGTGACAAGCTGGCAGGTCTGCTGAGATCCCACCATGTCACAATCAAATGATCCAGGCAATGTGGTGATCCGAAGTTGTTGGTCTGGGCTTCAGCTCTCTCAAATGATGTCCAAAATGCAGGAGAGCAAAGCCAAGATCAGAAGGCTCTCCCTACCAGGAGGCAGGAAGGACACAAAGAATGACCACCTGTTGGCACAGGTTTTGGGGGTTTGGGGTTTTTTTCCTTGCTTCTTGAAACAAACACCTCCCTACAGCCCTCTTCCTTCACCACTGGTCCTTAGGCAGCTTCATTTAGTTGATCACTGGGAACTGGGCTTCATTCAGCACCTTAAAATCTGCTTGCTTAGATTGCTCCTTGAGGCATTGGCAAAGTTTTTAACTAATAAGCACTTGCCTTCTAAGCTGAAGATGGAATTACTTATAAAATGAATTATGTATCTAACACCTTGCCGGTTGAACTGGTTTTCATTAACATCTGGAAGAGAGGCTTGATAACAGCTGGCTGCAGCCAGCTCCGCACGGAGGGCAGGGGAGGGACACTGACAGCCCTGAGCGCCCACGGAGGCCATCTCCGGCCACCAGCAACCTTCGCAGCACAGGAGGAGAGACAGAGCATCGGCACTGCAGCCTGGGGAGAGCTGGAGGCACGTTCACCATAACAGCAAGGATGAGGAGGTTTTACCTGATGAAAGGATAACACCATTGCAACTGTAATGGCCATTTACTTACCCCTGTGTTTTTATACACTAGCGCTTTAAAGAGAAATAAGAATCAAGCCTGACACAGAAGGGAGAAGAGAGGAAAGAAAGGGATGGAGAAGCGAGAGCTCAGGTTCTGTTTACAGCAAAAAGAGCTCGGTTCTGGTGAAAGAAAAAATTAGAGGAGTTACTTGAACTTCAGTGTGCATTTCCAACACAGCCAACAAGGACATCGAACAATTCACTAGGCAATACAAGTCTACAAATTGCATGTATGCTTTGAAGCAAGCACTGAGTTTACGACACAGACAGAAAACATCCTCAAAGCCTCAAATGAAAGGCCTGAGTTTTCCAGAGTTAAAGAAAAGCAAACATGCATAAAGAAGTCAACTTTTATTCTGGAAGTCATGCCTTTTCCCTTTTGTAACCAAAAAAGGATCAATATTTTTTAAAATATGAATAAATGCTCACATAAGCCCTGTAACACTAGGCTCACAACAACAATGACGACATTAATGGAGCTGGTTGGCATTTAAACAAGAATGGGCAGAACTTGTCATTTTCTTGTAGTTAAGCCAAATAGCTGTAAGGCTGGCGTAGGAGGGCAGCATCTAAACTTAAGATACAAAAGTAAAACAGTATCAAAGTAGTAATTAACAACAAAGTAGCCTCAAGAATGATAATATCAGGTATTCATCACTAAGAAGATTTACCTGCAAAATTTGGAGTTGGTTTCTTTATTACAAGGTTTTTTTTAATTATTATTATTTATTTCAGCTTTGGCCAACTTTTTGAAGGCATCTGAAACTACCCAAGGCTACTGAATGTTGCTTAGGGTTCATTGTCAATTGAATTCATATAGGAAAGAAACAATGAAGTATCTGTCTCTCGGCAAGTATGTTAACCTTTAACATCCACAGTATGACCCTTCTCCTCTTAAGACAATGGGGGAGGAGGGGAGAAACCCTTCCCAAACTGGACAGGGCTTCTGAAGAGCAACAATTAACACACCAGAGCACAAAGCTCCCATACAAATGCCATATCCTACCTAGTTCCTCCAACACACTTTCCGTGTCTGCTGTGCAGCTCTCGGCTCACCACAGACAGATCTTCTGCCCACATGGAGCCAATTATGAGTTTCTTAGTCACTACGAAATTATGCCAAGCAGAATTTACCCTGTAACTTTCTGCTGGGATGGACGATTCATCTTCTCTTTCAACATGGACAGAGGCAGACAGTTTTGAAAATTGCCAGTAATTACTTGGATCCTTTCACTGTGCTTCCTTAGGTCAAGAAATTTGTTTTATCTAGAAGTCAAAACTTTATAAGTAACATATGCAATATTTTATATACACACATGTATATATACACACACATTTTGAAAAATATCTACAAAGCTGGATTTCAGGCCTTAATCCAACTCAAACAACTGGGGCATATGAGAAACCCTTAGTGGATGGGAAGATCATCCTCCATCTGTACTCTTCCAGCATCCTTGCAACTTCCTCGTGATTTCAGAAGCTGACCACAACTAGGAATGGAGCAATGGATTAGAAGTGGATCCAACTCCATCAGATGTTTCTTATGCTCTTTCACCCAGGAAGACTTTTGCAGGGAGGAGCAGGGGCAGTTTGCTGGCGGCAGACTGTTTGGGGTTTCTTCTGCAGAGCCTCTTCTGGGATTTTGTGTCACACAAAAGGGGCAAGGATGGCTGAAGGAAGAGTCTGAGGTATAACACAAGGTGTGTCCTTGTCCTGTCATGTCCTAAGTGGTAGACGAAAGCAATTGAACCAGAAAACAAGTAAACTGCTATGTTTACCATACATACACCATTGTTAGAGGCGCCCTTAAAACAAGAGCTCTCCAGTATCCAAATTTGATCAGTCAATAGGTGAGAAACATTTCAGCTCTGTATTATACCCTTCTGAGATTTAAACCGCATAGGAAAAGAAAGCTGCAGTCAAATAACTTACTGTAAAATAAAATCATATACACCCTTTTTCAGTGTGAACATAGTCCTGCTTTACAAGTATCTAAAAATCTGAAATAACAGTTAGATTTTGCTCTACCATAACATCTAGTAGTGGATTTAGGGATCCCATCATTCTGCACAGCTGTTGTGTCACAACAGAGCAAGGATAGTATAGTACAGTATATTTAGTATAGTAGATAGTATTCAAGGGGAAATTATATATTAGTTTCACTGCATCACTGGCACAACATACCATGACCACACCAGAAAAACTAGCTTGGGCTGCTTCAGAGTGTACTGGTACTGCTGTTTAGCCAGCAGGGAGGAGCAGCTTTAGGCACTCAGGCTCCCTCCTCAGTCACGAGCAGCCAGTTCTGCACCCGACGCTCCCCGCCCTCGCTGGCTGCAGGGCAAGAGCTACAGACCGGTCCTTAGGGCTGCCTTCCCCTAAAAGCAGCCTCAGGTTTTATAAGCCTTTTTAAAGATGTGAAAGCTCCCTGCTCAATACTCCTTCTGCAGACACCCAGCACCAGACTCTCCTGAGGCTGATGCAGGGAAGTCCACACACTAGCAAAATCCACTGCATTTCCATAGGTCTCGCACAAAGGTTTTTATTTCTGAGAACAGCAGCTGAGCCGCTGCAAAAGCCTGGCACCATGCGAGGCCATTGAAACGCAACTTCTGCTAGAGTATGTCCCCGCAAACCCAAAGGCACTTCTTATAATTACTATTAAAACAAGTGCAGCAACATAACTAACTCATTTTCTATATCCTGTGCCATTTAAACCCAGGGCTATTGGTAAAGGCCAAATCACTAGATCAGATAAATCACAGAAGACACAGCACTTTTAATATCTATGCACCTGCTGAACTTCAATGACAAGTCAAGTCTTGCTTATGCATGTATAGAGATTTAAGAGGCTGGGATGACTAACATAAGAATACCGGAGAGAAAAGGGGATGGTGCTGTTTTGTCTGTGATAACTTTAATAACCATCTCAGCACAGCTCACTGTGAAGAGAAGTGACAGAAATGTAAACCACCTGGTTTGGCTGGATGCCTGCTTTGCAGGGCACTTGACCCCGGGGCTTCCTGAGCTCCCTGTTATACTGGATCTCCAGCAACAGCCCGGATGAGTAACGGCCAGACAGCACTGACATGTGGCAGCGGGGTTACAAACAACTTCCTCCGCTGAGACATCTCCTGCTGTAATTACGATCATCAAGGAGAGGAGCACAGGCAGGGAGAGCCTGCTCGCGCTGCAGGACAGGGCATGCCAGTGCCTTGTTCAGCACCAGCTGCCCTGCGTGCATCCGCTAGCTACAGTGGGTCGATCCCGCTCCTCTACCTTTCCCCTCGAGTAACCCAATAAGTCTCTCTAGCACAAGGTCAAGAAAAGGAAAAAAAAAATTATCAGGAAATGGAGCAAAACAAGATCACAGAATCACAGATCATCTCTTTGCAGCTTCTGGTTTACCTACAGGCTTCCTTCCAGGGCCCCCAACATAAGAAGGACATGGACTTGTTGGAGGGAGTCCAGAGGAGGGCCAGAAAGATGATCAGAGGGCTGGAGCACCTCTCCTAGGAAGACAGGCTGAGAGAGTTGGGGCTGTTCAGCCTGGAGAAGAGAAGGCTCCAGGGAGACTTTACAGCAACCTTACCCCCCTTAGAGGGGGCCTACGGGAGAGCTGGGGAAGGACTCTTTATCAGAGAGCGTGTAGTGATAGGATGAGGGGTAACAGTTTTAAACTGAGAGAGGGTAGATTTAGATTAGATATTAGGAAGAAATTCTTTACTGCGAGTGTGATGAGACACTGGAACAGGTTGCCCAGAGAACTTTGGGATGCCCCTTTCCTGGCAGTGTNTCAAGTCAAGGCCAGGTTGGATGGGGCTTTGAGCAACCTGGTGTATTGGTAGGTGTCCCTGTCCATGGCAGGAGGGTTGGAACTAAATGATCTTTAAGGTCCCTTCCAACTCTAACCATTCTATTAGATTCTACGATTACCTGCTTGTATGAGTTTTGCTTTTGTTTGGCCCAAAACAGACCAGACAGATAGGGATGTACAGGAGCGCATGGGTGAAGTATTGTGTAAAACAGGAGGCAAGAACAAGAAGTTTTCCCTCACAAGCCACCGCACAGGCACAGAACAAAAAAGGAACAGTAAGGTACAAGGACCACGATCACCAACCCCATGACCCCAGTGAAGCAAGGTGGCCATGCAGGAACACAGACCACCCAGGGACAGAAGGGGCAGCCTCTGAAGGAGCCAGCAGGAGCCCCTGTCCCCAGGTAGGAGCAATCTGTAGATATGCAAACTGCCATACAAAATTAAAATAAATTTGCAGCTACAATTTAGCCTAAATTTCTCTTTTAAAAGCTACCGGAAGTTGGTTGGGGATTTTTTTTCTTATCTCTGTTCCTCCTGGAAACGAACCCACAAACACTCTTCAGTAAAAACAATAATTGGGCAGTATCATTGTTATTTAATGAGCCCTAATACATCCGGATAAGAGACTTACAAAGATGGTATCTCCCCTTACTTCTGCAGAGTTCACCAGGTAATTCATAGTCACAGTCAGTAACTTTCATTAATCCCTATGCCAAAGAGAGAGAACAGCATTTTGCCAAATTCATTTGGGGGAAAGGAGGCGGAAGCAGCTTTAATTATATAAATTAAGTTAGACCGAAGCATGGAACAGATTGACCTCCCAGACCTTCAATTATATAACTAACCCTGCCAAGTTTAGAACTGGATGTCTTCCAGTTTTTCTTGTGAAACTTGTGATTTTCTCCCATGTTATTACAATTCCTCTTTTTAATATAGTGATACAATCAGAGCTCTACACTTTTGCACAAATATAATCTATTTTGTTCAAGCAAGTTCTTGAAATATAATTGAAGCTCTAAGGGTGGGTGCAGCCAATTTGTTTTGATCATGTTTCCTGTTTATAACAATCCTAAATTTCACTGCATAAGGGAATGAGATCATCACTAAGGCATGGAAGGAGGGAAGTGGGATGTTTATAGCATCCAATCCGCTTTACCTGAGCTTACAGACTTCATCGCTTTGCAAACCTTGAATAATCCAACTGAACTGAAGATGCATACAGAAAATACAGACTCAATGCGCGAGACACTGTGGCTGAACTGTATACATGCAGAGAAAAGTCATCACCTGTCTTCCAAACCCCATATCATAAGCATCCTCTGAACATGCTACGGAACAAGGAAAAAAAGAGAAAGCTGAGAAGTTTCAGGAGAGAAAATCCACAGTCTGAACACATCTGAAATTTGTTATGGGCTAAAGAAGTAGTTTCCAAGAATTTATCTCAGCAGAAAACAACTAGAGTATTTGAAAGCTGTGCTAGACCACCGTGATTCTATAACTGCCTGAAACCTAGACTGATTTCCACCCTCCATCCAGAAGATGGAGGTCAGCTTCTACCTGGCAAGATGAGTCTCACTGTCAGAGATCACTCAGATCAAAGGTGGGATCTCACAACACTTAAGAACAGGGAAGAGAGAAGGACACAACAAAGCTCAACACTTGAACCTGGGACATTCATGAATTTCTCTGAATCGGTAAGTATTTTCCAGATAAAAACTCTCAACCCGTGCAGCTTCGTTTAAGACTCCCATCTGACTGATGGAAGAAGAGACAGCAGGAGACAGTAAAAGCGGTTTTCAATTCAACTGGAATAACAAGGGGGGAGGGGGGGAGAAGCAGAGTCTCACTCTCTTTTACCAACTACATGTCAAATCCAGGCCACTGCTTCTACTGCCAGACATAAGCTCACAATATATTATTCACTTCTTTCATTATTAATGAGGCACAGCGAAAGAAATCATGGCAGCACTAGGTCTACAGCTGACTAACACGGATTTTAAAGTACGAGATACAGAAAGTGCCTCTCAGTGTGAGCTTGCTGGAGCCACGACCAGCATTTCAACACAAACACTGCTACACTGCCTTATCTTTGGGGCCCTGACTACTGCCCACGTGGTTTGTTTGCCTTTGTATGGAAAATTTCCAAAACCTACCCACGTAAGCTATCTTGTGAGAAAGCACAGAAGTCAGCCCCGCGCCATGAACCCAGCCCCTTTCTGCCTTTAGTTTACTTTGAACTAATGGCATATTTGAGAATAAGCTTTTGTAGCTCTTTTTATCATGCACAGTTATTTCAGCGTGTGACCAGCAAGGTCTGTTCCACCCCTGAGCTTCTTGGACTGCTGGTGGGAATGTCCCACTGACCAGAAATAACGTGATGTTTCTTCACAAGAGAGGACAGGGAGAATTGATGGCGGTGGGTACGGAAGCAGGGCCCCGACCCGCTCCTGATCAGCAGTTTAGTGATGAACATGTTCCACCAAGTCAGCATAAGACTCCGTTGAGTTCTGCCGGGATGTAAAGAAAACAGCAAAACCTTTCAATTGCAATGGTTTAGGGAAGAAACAGAGAGGTTATACCAACAGGCGCAGAAACAACAAGAACTAGCGAGACAGATCAGATAAGAGTTGATTTAAGATGTTGTAATATTGTCTTCCAACTCAGAAATACAATACAACCTTCGAAAGAAGGAAAGCTTAAGCTTCTATACATACTTTGATATGTGACAACTTGCTCACACTATTGTTCTCAGTAGAAAATTTCCAGCCTCTGTTTCTGTTCTGTCTTTTGTTGTACTAGTCCTGGAATTATTCCAGCTGTATTTTGACATACAATTTAGCGTCATATTAAACACTGCATTTTGAAAACAGCTTCAAAAGCTTTCTCTTCCCAGCAGAAGCACAATGCAACATTACACTTTCGTACCTCACAAACTGGACTTGTTTGGAAAAAGTTTACTCCCAGCTTGATAGTATTTCATGGAGGTGCACATGCTGCTCACAACACTCCTCATTCTTAAAGATAACATTAGCTATTACATCAGGTACTCGTGTTTATGTGCTGTATTTTGATTTTGCACAGAGTACTACTAAAAGTAAAATTATTATTGGTCAGTATATACACAAACCCACTACTGGAGGCAGAAAGCCTCCAGTTCTTTTAAAACTACCTTGCTGACCCGGTATAAACACATACCTTTTTATTTATATAATGTGGAAGTAAGTAGACATGAATTTTCACTGTTCCTGCTAAGCCCTGGGTTTCTCTTTCTTCAATACACATCACACAGCAAATGTCCCCCACACATACACACACATTGATATCTCCTGAATATCATGAAAGATAAACATGCAATTAACTGTATTTTAAAGATCTAATTATTGCTTTTCTTTTAAAAAGCAACCTGCTTTAATTTTAAAAGACAATTATGCATTTATTAAGTATGCACAAGAGGTGGGTCCTCCATCTTAAAGAAACAAGGCAAAAGATTTGCATTTTTCTAAAGGCTCCAAGAATTTTCAGCAGAATTGCAGCTGCAAGCAAGTGATGAGCTGTAGAGGATGGACCTAAACCACCACTGATCCAAACACCAAAAACTTTGGGATGGTCCCAAATTTCCCTTAATCCCATCTCTGCCATGCTGGGCTGTGAAGGTTTATCCACTGAGTCTTCTCTTGTATCTACTGACTCTAGGACTCCTTTTCATTTTGGGCTGGAGCACCTCTCCTATGAGGAGAGGCTGAAAGAGTTGGGGCTGTTCAGGCTGGAGAAGAGATGGCTCCGGGGAGATCTTATTGCGGCCTTCCAGTACCTAAAGGGGGCCTACAGGAGAGCTGGGGAAGGACTTTTTACTTCGGCCTGTAGTGATAGGACGAGGGGGAATGGCTTTAAACTGGAAGAGGGCAGGTTTAGATTGAACATTAGGAAGAAGTTTTTCAGTTTGAGGGTGGTAAGGCACTGGAACAGGTTGCCCAGAGAGGTTGTTGAGGCCCCATCCCTGGAGGTATTCAAGGCCAGGCTGGACGTGGCCTTGGGCAACCTGGTCTAGTGGGAGGTGTCCCTGCCTATGGCAGGGGGGTTGGAACTCTATGATCTTCAAGGTCCTTTCCAACCTAAACCATTCTATGATTCAGTGCACTGTAATTTCCAGGCGGAACCTCAGTTCTCAGCAATACTCCCATACAGTAGCTTTACTTCTGCTGCAATCACAAAAAAATGAAGCTGGGACTTGCAAAGTGGGATGACATCAGAGTAGGTTTCGAGAATTAAACCCTTCTTTTCTTGTGTTTCTGCTTCACCTGGCATTGCCTTCATCGCAGTTTGTGTATACAAGAATATAAGAGCCCCAAGTCAGCTACCCAAACCACAAATACACCAGCGCAAACACATGCATCCTTGTTACAATATTGTAAAGTCTATACAAAACGGAAGTCGTCAGGCCAAGAGATAGATTTTGTGATTCAGTCTGTTACTCCCTCTTCTCTCGATCTACCCAGACTGAATTAGTCAGTACCTGTCCATCTAGAAAAACAGGCGGCTGTCACTTCATCAAGTGAGTTTATTTGTATATGAAGGCAACTAGGCCAGAATGTAACGCAGTCTGTCAAGTTAACATATAACTAAGGTCATTTCCAGCTGAACAAAGGCAACCAAAAAAGTCCAAGCATATTGCATTACCAAAGTTTGCCGCAGAATATTAGGTAATGCTAATACACCAGGAATAGTCACATAGATCTGATTTCACGGACCACTGATCCTTGGACACTAGAAATGATGGCAGAAAAAACTATGCATATAAAATTGTCTGTCACAATGTAGAATACTGCGGTCACAGAATGTTGCTGCCATTAACTGCAGCAAATTGATATATAGTGTACATGTAATCGAAGACAGCAGAGATTCATTTAAACTTGCAGTTAATATCATGAACAACAAGACATCTAGAAATCATATTTTTACTAATTGAAATCAGTAAAAGACTCTTTAGTGTCTAAAATAATATGGTTAACAAATAACTACTTGGCAGCTACATCTCCTTTCTTATAATGTTAAGGCATAAACAAATTCATTCTCAAGTAACTGGAGCAGGTTCTTGAATTACAAGCCTGGTTGGGAGGAAAAGAGATCTCTCAACTTTGTCATATTAACAGAAAATTAAACTAAAGCTTATTATCATATACAAAAATGGACAACTCTCAGCTTTTAACCAGGTGTACAGAGGGAAAGGACAGTGTATGTCAGGCCTAGTCCTGTCTTCTTTAACCTCAGGAATGACTGGCATTTGTTTGTCATGACTGTCAAATACACCAGTACCAGAATAAAGTTATTCACAGGGATTTTTAAAGGGATATAAATGATTGTAGAAGTAGTTGGGTGCAAAAAGACAACTGTGTAAGAGTTGAAAACATCACTGAAGAGGTTAGGACTGAAAGTGAATAATGGTGTTATCAAGAAAATCCAAAGTAGTTACTCAGAAACTAACAGCACCGGCATACCAACAAAAGATTAGACTGAAAAGAAGTATATTTCACACACCCAACATTTACCAAAATAACACCCTTTCCTCGTGTCCTCTCGAGTGCCCATCACCCAATGCATCGAGTCCCCAGGAGGATGATTAAAGCAGCAAAGCTCATCGCTTTAAAGCAAGAGCTGTCAGACAGAATTCCCGAGCCCATGCCATCTGATACACCCCCATGATTTTCCATTCCATTCCTTCCAGCAACATCCCGAAAACCACTCCGGTTGCAGGCTGTTTCAGCAGCCACAAGAAAGACAGACTCAACCACAAGTGAAAGATCATGTTCAGACTTAATTTTCTCCTTCTGGCAAGGGAAAAAGCTGGTGTAATGGCCCAGCAGGAGATGTTTGGCACAGAGATGGAGGACACCTTGGTTATAGCCGTGGCATCACAGTGGAAATACCTAGCACACAGGCAGCAAAATGCCTGTGCCTTGGCAAGGAGAGATACCCAATTGGTACATCAGCACAGAGGAACATGTAAAGGCAGTATCTATGAGTGTCGTGCCAAAACCTGCCTCTGGCCGAGAGCTGCGCAGCAGGTGCTGGACACCTCCAAGAGGAAGGGGGATCTCCTGAGTGTCCCACAACACGGCAGCCACCACAGCAGGGCTGCAGTTGAGGTTGGTCACCGGCTGAGCCAGCGCTGCAGCCAGGACGGGGGCTTGGGGTACTCAGCCACCCCATGTCCAGCACCACATGCCCGCTTATGGGTGGAGGCCAAGCACGACCACCGCGACCAAAGCACTTGAGAAGCGCACACCATGAGGAGCCAGCTGCAAAGCATACCAACGTTTTATGTGCCACTACAGCACCATTTTCTACCCAACTCATTTCTGTATCTGCTTTCAGTATTACCCACTAAGCAAAAGATTTACTGATGCCTATCCCAAAATGCACCCTGGTCTTTTCAAAGGGTGAAGCCCGCTTGTTGTCAAACCTCCACCGACCTCTCCAAGGTGCCTCGCATGACCAGCTGCCAGCATCAGGGTGCTTCCTCTGGCATGCTTTAATATAAGCAAATAATGGGGGGTAAGTTAGAAGCAAGATCAAGGTCCACCTGAGCTGCCACCATGCAGGCTCAAGGGCTGAATAGTCAGTTTCAACAATCAATTTCAATAATTCCAACATTAACTCCTAAATTAAGGACAAAAGCTAGAAATCAGGGATGATCTTCCAAAATTGCAAATACAATCTGGGAATTCCTATTACCTTAGCCCCAATTACTCCTCTGGGTTAATACTTTAGTACGAAAGCTCCAGCAGGTGCTCCAGGAGCTCATGCCAATGGACAATGAAGAAATTCAAACCAGACTGCCTCTCAAGAACTCCCAGCGCCGGGAGCCAACATCCAAGGGGAAAACGTTAGTCCTGCTCAAGGTAACAGCAACACGCCCATAAATTTTGGTGGAGCCAAGCTTTTATGTCTGCACATTTAAGAAGTAGTTCCTGAATGGCAGTAATATTTACCATTATTGTTATAGACCACTAATGTAAACCCAGAAAGCTGTGCTGGGAGGGAAAAATGCCAGAAAGCTTTCGTTAGGGTATTTTACGAGAGGGTTAATTGTAAAAATTAAGTGACATTGGAAGAAATTGGTTAATAATTTGAGAAGAGAGATTTCTGTTCATCCCACAAGCAAACAACTATATTTTATGTTAGCGCTACGGGGCTGCTGTCTCTGCCAGCAGAAGATAAATGCATTTCTTCTGCTAGCCTGAACCTGCACATACTGTCTAAACATACTGTAGAGTAACAACGCATATGCAGGGAGTTTATACCAGGCCTGCAAAGCAGATGGCCCCACAAGCCACAGACAACCCTCCAAACGGCTCCTTTGTCCTGCCATACCACCTTTACCTTGAAAGGTGAAGTGGGAATGAAAGGCAAGCAGGAATGAATGTCTGTCAGAAGATCAATATTCCCCATACTTTGTTCATCCAACTAAAAGAGCCTCTGCGTCCTCCGATAGCGTGCCAGGCCAGCTGGTCTCGGAAATTCCACAACAGAGCCAGAACGGCACATGTTAAGGCACAAATTATTCAGGGAATTAATTTAGACCAAGGTGCTCGTAAGCAGTATACAGGGTACAGCTCAGGTGGGCACCGGCTGGGGAGAGGGGCTGACAGCCAGAGACCCGTGCTGCTCCGCGAGTTGCATCTTGGTGTGTTTTCTTTGCTGGTTGTTCAGTTCACGGCCATGCTCGTGTTTTACATACGAGCGCCCAAAGGTTGCAAGAGATACTGCGCAAACTAAAACACTGTCACCCTTTTCACACAGTCTTCAGGCGGAAAATAATTGTGATTTAAAGGAGAGGGAAGACGTGCATCAGAAATAAATCAGATAGGACCAATAAAGGTGAAATTACACAGCTGCAAGGCATCTTGCTAAAGCAGCATAAGTACAGAGGATAGAAATCAGTGGGTTACTGGGTGCAATGCTACAATGTGCTACCACATCCTCGCTCTACTGAGCCTTCAAAAAGAAGTGGCTAAGACTGTTTTTTTTGGGTAGGGTTTTTTTTTGGTTGTTTTTTTTTTTATTTTTAAGGATGACTTCGTAAGGCTAGGTTACAGCACACTTTTCTTATTTTGGTATAATAAATTTACTTCACTTCCTTGGCTGCGTTGGAACATCACTCAGTTTGGGGAGCTCCTTTGGCAGCCAGTGCTTGGGCCAGCAGAGGGAACTGATGGCTACTGCCCCGGCTCTTAGGGACCAGGGAGCAGGGGCCCTGGATGGATTTGGGCTGCCAGTTTCAGAGAGTTCAGGTCTTTTATGCACTGTTCACAGCAAATCCTGCCATTACATAATAAAATGCACAGGCCTACCACTATTTTAGTCCTAATTTTTTTATTACAGCATTCAGGGATTGGATTTTTAATTTATATCCGTATATTGAACACATTCCTCAACATTCAATAACACTTCTTACCTTTTAGAAACAGGATACGGTTTTATTGCTGTTTTAAGCATGAAGCTACATGGAGCCACACACCGGAAGAAATTCTTTTTAATAAAAAAGTCAACATTTTTAGAAACTCAGCTGCAGCTACAAAAGTAGGTGCCTTCTACCGTGACAGAGTGCTTCACACACATACTTTAGCATCAGATAGTTCAAAACCAGACAGAATACAAGATATGAGGCACTGTATTATGATAGAGAACGACTTTCAAAGAGGAATTTTTGACTGAAATGGTTTCAACCAGGAAACAGGGAAAACTATCTGGAAGGTTCAATGTTCACAAGATACTTTGGTGTGTGTGCGCAGTCACGCAAAGCATTCTTCAGTTAACAAGAAATACCTGGGGTTTCTTCACCAGGCCTCTCATCTGGGTGTTAATTTTAAGGCCACACGTTGAGCCGATCCCCATGGTCACAACAGTTTGCCCACAGGCCATCTGCAGAAGCCTCCTCTCTCTACAGAAACCCTGCAAGGCAGCAACGTTGCCGACAGCACAAGTCGAGCAAAATCACAGCTGGCAGAACACACAGCATAAAATAAGTTCAGAAGGCAAGAATAAAGCAGGAAAAAAATTCAAAGAGAGTGAACAGATGAAAATAATTATAAGACCATTTCAGAGACAGAATTTGGGTGGCTTAAAAGGAAGCAAGACAAAGTTCAGCAAGGGAAAAGCAGAGACAGCCAAAGGGTCTCAGCTATTCTGATAACAAGGAGAGAAATGTCACAGGGGATCAACACGCTGGATTTAATAACCGTTTGGAGCCAGGATGAGGTGGGAAAGAAGGCGTTAAGTTTTTATGAGAGATGCAAGCTTTGGCAACAGAAAGACAATAGCTCCAAGTGGTGTATACTGACTTTCACAAGCTCTGGAGGAGTACAGTAAAAAAAGAAAAAACAGCATCGTTCTTTTTTGAGTACCAGGTTCACCTAAGCTATCCAGTACCAGAACTACAAACGCAGGGGTCATCAGTCGCAATGTAAGCTCGCAGTGGGGCCAGCGCCTCTCTGAACATCAGGGAAGTGTGGTTGGTTATGTCCAGACCTACACCTTTACAAAACCAGATGGGACGTTCCTTCTACATTCAGGGGAGGAGGAAGAGGAATGCTGAATCCCCCGTGTTGGAGCAGCATAGTCACTTAAAAGAGAATTCTTAACATTTGCAAAAGGGAAAGCTACAAGCATGATGCCCATATTGCTTCTTCCCAATGGAAACACAGCAGTGCATCATTCCTGTTCCCCACTCTGGTTCCCCTGAGGGCTCCCTCTGTTTGGAACAAGCACCTGCAGTGGTTTCATTAGGAACTGACTGGAATGGGAAAAAGATCAACAAGCTCAAATGCTTTCAAGAATGCATTAAATATAGTTGTGAGACTCAGCCAACCTGCTACGGTAAAAGTAATGTTTACAATGTGGTTTGAGAGCACGGACTTCAAAGACAGAACTGGCATCAGCCACAGAGAGCTTCTGTCTTATCACAAAGGCTTTGCAAATCACAAAACAACCTGTCCCAGGTATTTAAGGCATGCGGAAATCATGTTCCTTACTGTTACTCTCCTCATCTAACTTGTACGTTTGTTTTCAAGATTTGATTTAATTCATTTCACCTTGAAGGCCTCTCAAGCAATACGTTCAAGTGTATGTTCTACAATCATGAGAAACAGTTAAATTTACTCTCAGATCTGCTGTGTATAGATATCTGCTCTTAATTCTCTTAAATCACTATTCCTTTCAGCTGGAATTTATTATAAATGTAAAAAGAAGCCAAATATATCAAACCTTTAAAATCCATACAAGCAGCAGAAATTCTGGTTTGTCCAGCTGCAGCCAGAATAATAAAGTATTCAAAATTCTGAATATTTAACAAATATTATAAGATGTTAACTTGTGCATCTGGCAAGCCATTAGGCAAAAAAGCCTTTTTCAAGCAAGAGTTCTGATACTAAACAGACCCAGGTCACCCTCCTAATATTAAAATTTCCCTTCAGTTATCCTTCAGCTAGACCAACACAAGTAAAATGCCCTGAACAGACAGCTCTTCTAGACCAATTAAAAAGAAAACTTCTGATCAGAAAACATCACTTTCTCTCTCTCCCTTCCATTCATATATCTTGTAACATGCTGGAAATATTTGTACTGACATACAAGAAAGCAACTATAGTGTACCATTTAAGGATTAAAAATGCTTGTGAGTAGAAGAGTCAGTATCTACAAGCCATTGCTACCTTATAATCCTGGGTAGATTCAGACACTGTTAAATTCCTTACATATTTAAAAGGACACTTTAGAGTACATTTCTTTTCCCTCAGTTTTACAGCTTTCATTAAACTAGACAATGGCATATTTTTTCCCCCTTTGCATGCTGAAACTGGAATTGCTTGCCTTGGCAACAAAATCCTGTAATTTCTATTCATGCCAAACGCGTCTTTCTTCCTGACCAAGTTTGCTGCAGCTATGACAAGAGCTTGATCAGAAAACTGTATCACTGGCAGAAAGTGAAGAGCACCCTTCCGAGGGTCTGCAAAGAAAAAAGTCACAGAAAGCAAGTGGTGAAGAGACAGCGGGTTTGTTTATCAGCTTCCCAATTTAGAAAGAGCCGAAAATTGCCCAGGTGCCAGTCTATCTCAACACACTTGTATGAGGAACAAACCTTGCACTTACTGTTCGTTATTATTCCCCTCGTGGCTAGAGTGGTTAGCAAAAGTCCAGGGCCTTTACGGGGTTGTTTCTGCTGGTGGTGTGAATGCAAGTTTCAGAAACAGTGCACCAAAAATGGTTCAAAAACCATTTCCCTGAACAGAGTAGAAAAATCAACAGCAGAGACTTCACTTCTCAGAAATCCTGACCTCTGCCATCCCAGAGACTTCTGGGAACAAGATACTTTATGACTTCTCAACATTATGGTCCTCCTCCTTCTCTTATACTATCAACAAGGCTGGATGCCACTAAACACAGGGAAGTTCAAACGCTGCTGAAATTTGGGGGACCAGGATGTAGCCCACCATACTTACAGCTTTTAAAACATAAACCAGCTACAACAAATGCTATTGTAGTTTCAAAGTCTGAAATAATACCAGTCTTCCTGTCTCCCTGAATCTTTGCAAGAGAAAATTAAAGATATGGGCCCTTCATTTGGATGAACATTTGTTTCCATGCTTTCTTTGGTTTTCTTTTTTTAATTACCTTAACATCCTCTAGATGCCTATAAATCTGCTGTCCAACAATTTGCTTTGTATGCTTCACAATGTTGGCATTACATTGACTAATTCCCTGGCTCCTCACTCCCCGCTTTGTAAAAAAGGCATAACATTTGCCTGTCTCCAGTCTCGTATTTTCCCCATTCTTCACATGCTCAAAAATAATCTGTATAAAACTTCATATTGGTATGGCTATTTTACATCTTAATTTTTCAGTCTTTTCTGATTGCATCCATTATTTGCATACCTTTCACGTCATATAACAGATCTTTAATATCATTTACCATTTTCTTCAACTTACGTCTAACATATTTATAAAGTCATTTCCATTTTGTTTAAAGAGAAAAAATATGGGCTGTTTATAAGGCCAAAAAGAATGGAGGAAAGTGTCTTCAGAAATGCACAAAATGATGAGCCACAAATGACGTAAGATACCTAAAACGACCTGAGAACTAATAATTCTTGCTTGTACTGCCACCAGCTCCAGTCTTTTGGTGGTGTTAGGAGAAAACGATCCTAGTTATTCTGAAGCTAAGAATGAAGGGGATGATGAAACTTCAGCAGAGATCCAAGGGATTTCTACCAGCACACCCAAGGGAAGCACTGCTGCAAAGGAAGCCTTAACCACTACCTTTCATCCGACTCCACAGCACTGCAGATACTGTGGCAGCGTCAGGAAAGGAAGAGACTGTGCTGAAATCATAAAAGGGTGGGAAATGGAGGAGTAAAGTCCAACATTTAAAAGCCCTCTGTGACACAAGCTGGGGACAGGGGAAAGCACAGACCATCTTCCATCAGGCTCTGAAAACACGAGAGGTGTGAGGAAGGGCAAATTGTGCTGGCATATGGGCAAGAGAGAAAGGGCTCCTCAAAACAAGGAATAATAAACATGTCTCTAAAAAAAAAACAACCATGGTTGAGGCAACTCAGAAATCCAAAAAATGTATGTTAAGGATCTATACATGCACTATGTAGTACACATATTTAAACATACGTATGTTGGACTATTGGCCATAGTACTAAAATGGAATAGCTGTCATTTATATTAGCTTAATACAGTATTGCCCATTCATTGGATTTAATCCCCTGCGGCTCATGACAAACTAAGCACAAGTCTGAATTTGAGAAAGTGTTATGTACCTAACCGAAGCAGCGTTGCTGAAAGCGCTGTCTGGACGGCAGCTGGAGTACAGGATGAACCGCCAGAGTTGGTGAGAGTCACGCCAGCCGGTTAAAGAGGGAGCTGGATGGGAGAGCGGAAAAGTAGGAACGCCAGGCTATAACCTCTAGCTACACTTTGGGGTTAATAAGAAGAGGTGTCAGTTGACTTCTGTTTCCCGAACTGGAGAGAAAAAAAAAGGAGAACAGTTGGTTTTTCCACCGTTTAAGAATTATTGCCTCCCTTTATATCAAATACAGAAGCTGTATAGCTGCAGCAGAAAAATCTCATTTGCAGAAGAGAGATTAGCTGAATCATCACTTTCCTCTGCCTTGAGATCTAAAGTGAAAACCTCTTCCTCTCTCCCTCCCTTCCCCATTGCCAGGCCCCCATAATTAGTTTATCGTTATAAATGGTTAAGGGCTTTCCATTACACTTTATAAATGATGGTGAATATGGGGAAACCATTTGTCTCAGTAGACGGAGGAGGCAAGTAAAACACCTCGTTCGCTACTCAAAGCAAGAGATCGTTACATAAAAATGTAAAGAGCAGTTAAAATCTTTGAAGTCTCCTAGCCTTAAAAATGTTATACCAATACCTGTTCTACCAGGTTAGAAATCCACCCTTCACATTAACATGCATACTGAGCCAACAATAAAACAAACGAACAAAATGATGGTCAGTGTCACTCTCAAAGGCTGAGCCAATTTCATGCTTCTAAGCATCACCTATTCAGGAAAATGACAAGATCTATTTGGAGCATGGAGGGTGAGAGGTACAGAGATGGAATGCTTTTCTCTCTGAAGGTGTGCCAGATCTTGTTCATTTTCCTCTTTTGGGGCTACCTTCCAAACTATTAAAAAAAAAAAAAAGAAAAAACCCTGTATAAAGTCCAAATGAGAGCTTATGAGTATAACCCTTATCACATCCATTCCTAATTTCCTGGGCAGTCCTATAGGATTAATGTGACCAAAATCATTGTTGCAAGAGCTCTTTATATTTCCAGTACTCCAGCACTCCTCCGAGGGCTTGCTTCCACCTTCTCCATGAAGGTGACAGAAAGCCTAAGTGACTCAGTGACACAGCTAAGGTCTGCCAGAGTCTCAGTGCCGCAGAAAGAAACGACCTGTGGGACCAGTACACGGAGCCCACTCACCTAGAGGAAACATTGCTCCCTCTTCAGCATCAGTTTTGAGGGAGAATTCTGCGGGAACAAGCCAGGGATCAGACAAATCAAACATTTTCAGCCTGTAGCCCTACAGAGATCCAGACAGTTCTGCGCGGCGCTTCCTGTGTAAGCAGCACAGTTAATTAACTCCGTGTTGATTAATGGTGCTCTCTCACATCAAGAATTTATTGAGTCTGTTATTATATACAAGGTCATAATTGCCAAACAGCCACAGCTAAACACCATTCCTTGCAGTCTACTCCTTAAGCATCATAATGTAAAATTAATTGGTACTTGTTTGTTAATTAATATGAAATGTTTTAAGTCATGCACCATAAAACTTACCACTGGTATGCTCTTTTCTAAACAGCCGTGAATGAACAGAACTATTTTAATACCTTGGGAAGAACCTCCTCTTTTGAATTGGGGTGGGACAGGGGGTGTCTTTGTTCTTTGTAGTGGGGCTTTTCTGTGCTCAGGCATTTACCAAAATAGCTATTCTCGAATAATTAGTCAGCAGTTATTCTACTTCCATGGTGCATTAAGACAGACTAGCAAAAGACATTCTTTATGCAAGAATATGAGCGCCCACACCAAAATATCTATTCAGAATCATTATTTTGGAGTAGCTGTTTCAGTACATTTCCAAGCACAGCTGAGATCAGCTCACAGTAAATGATCTAACTTCGCCGCAGGGTAGCAACAAAGATCAAAAAGACACTCAAACTCCTTTGTCCCTTCTGGGATCTTTAAATCCAGGGTTAACCTCTGTTTAGGGAAAGGGCTGGCAGCAGAACAAAGCAGATCCCCATTGTGAAAGAAAGAAGCCCACAGGTTGGATCCCTGATCCTAAGGATGGGGAAGCAAATGCTTTGCACAGACGTGCCCCCTTCCCAGCAGCAAGGACCTGGGCAGTCACTGCCAACAAAGCTATGCTGGCTTTAACTAACCTGTGATGATCCCCCTCATCTCAGGGCAAGTCAGTGCACAGGCCTGCCCGGTGGGACAGGGAGAAATGAGAGACAGTGTCCCAAGCTCTGCCACACAGGTAGGGAGAGCATCGAGTCCCAGGAGTCCACTGGAGAACAGACCCTCGCTCCTGCAGCCTCACCTGTGCGCCCAAGCAAGTAAAGCCCCTTCCATTTACATTTCTGCAGGCAGTTTTAACTACTCTCTAAGGGCTTGTCAGTAATGCAAACCTTTTCTTCAACATTTTTTTTTCAAAAAAGAGGGGCATGGGCAGCATAAACTAGGTCTGACTGTTTTTTAAACTCATTTAAGGCAGACTTCAGCAGAGAGATGGCTTTTACATTGATTCCACTTGTCATGCTACAAACACCAGGGATGAGCACAACTCTACAAGGAATACAATGTCCATGAACTTACGCGGTAAGGCACAAGCAACCAAGCTCTCCTCTGGCTGCAGAAACAGTTTGTCCCTCTGTAGAGAGAATTACTTTATTGGTGAAACATCTACCGTGGCTTAAAATTATTACTGCGTGTGTTCAAGGTTCAAGTAACATATTAGCTGAACACTTTTGTTAAAAATAGGCAAAAGTCTGGACTGTTTTCTCTCCAAGCCTACTGCTTGAAAGCAAACAAAATACACCAACAGAAGCAGTGTCAGGAATGAAATGATCTATCTTTCTCAAATGCAACATTATTCCTGGGATTGCGTCCACATAGCCGAAGCACTTATTTTTGATGCTCCAATATTCCAGCAAGCAGCAGCACAATTCCATCCAGCAGACTCTGAACAGTTGCAGTAATCTCATAGGGCCAGATAACACGTGAAGAGATTTTATTTCTGTGGGTCAGAGCCTTCCCTTTTTGCTGGGTACAGGACAGGCAGCTGTAAACAGGCCTAGGTGAAAGCTTGCTCCATGCTAGAGCTTTTTGGAGGCAGAATTTAAAGGAGCAAAGCTTAAGGCACTGAATTACACCTGCTTGTCCGCGTCTTTTTAATTTTTGTCCCTCCAACAGAACCAACCAAAGAATTCAACAAAGAATTGTTTCAGACAACTGTCTGAAAGTGTGCATGTCTTTAAAGACCTCTTTCAAAGGGCTGGAGACCATGTGTCTGCACATAGTCATCTCTAAGGAGTCACACAAGGGTTTTCAGACAGTTGTCTGGAGTTGCCTTCAGCCTGCCGGCCCTGCGGGAACAAGAAGTGCTGAAGATCACGTGCCTGCTCTGTGGTTTGCCGTCATTTGTATCTCCTTTTCCAGGCAGCTCTCTGGTAAATCACATACCTGCCTTGGAGCTCATGAAACAGTCATAAAAATCCATTAAAGATATGCAAACTCTACCCAGGAACAAGGAACCAGGAGATCCTAAATGCAATCCCTGATTAATGTGAAAGCTGTGCCTAATGCCTGCAGGAACAGGCTAACAGCGAGGCTCTCTGTAACCAGCTGTAACCCCAAGTAACTGCACCTGCAAAGCTGGGCTATGTGGGCACTCCCGGGCTGTGCAATCTCCCCACCAACAGTGCACTCATCCTCAGAGACTCAGGTCCCGACAGTTCACGCTCTGAGCTACCTGGAGATACAGGCTACACGGCTGTGTGAGCTACTCTGACCCTTCTCTGCGGAGGAGGACAAATGCATTCAGCTCCATTTGTTCCCATTTGCAGAGAAGAAATAACACTCCTCTGGGCAGTGGCGGTGATGCACAAATTCGCCAGTCTTCATGAAAATGCTTCTAAAAGGAACACCCTCTTCTCATTAGGAACTAGACTATGTGTCTATAAATATTTACGTGTAATAAACAAAACTTAGGGAGAAGACTGCTCAGTTTCAGCCTGACATGAAATGGACCTCTTGTGAACATACCCAAAGGGCTCCATCTGATCCACTGACAGCAAGTTTTCATATTTGAGAGGCTATCTCCATTTCTCTGAAGCCACCTGGCTTTGTGTGTGTGCTCTGTGGCCAAGAGACACATAGCCCTGGATTATTAGGACATTTAGTATAAACAAGAGGCATTGATACACAACAGGCTGATCTCACTTTTACCACTTGCACTGCCAGAATACAACGCTAAGCCTACGACACAGGATTAGTGACCAAAGACAGCCACCCACTGCAATAAGCCAGAATAAAACTTTACCTACCAGGGGACCCAGAAACCATTTCCTAACAGACACTTTCTCTTAAGCAGCACCCATGCTAATCTTACACTTTATAGAACAAATATCTAAACAAACTATATGATCACTGAATTTAACACTGTGCTACGAATCTGCATGCCACCGTTCATTTCTCATCTTGCAACATCATAAGATTGGCATCAGCCCACACGGTAAACAGTGTTAAAACAACTCGCAGGGAGAGAGGGCACCACTGTGAATGAGCCACTGAAAGAGGTAAATTGGGATGCGGCTCTTGCTCTGCCACCCACTCCCTTCTCAGCTTGACCTCAGTCACAGAGTTCCTCTGCACCCCAGTTCTCCCGCTGCAAAATGGGGTAACGAGCACCTTCTCTTGACAGTGCCATCCAGCAGCAGCACTGCACCTCCAGCTACACATTGCCTGCCTCCTCCTAGCATCCCTCACACTCTCCGCCTCGGCTCTGCAGAGCAGCTCTTGCCCCTCTGCCTCCCTCTCTCCCACCTCTAAAGCCACCTAGGCAGCTTCCTAAAATCTCAGATTTGCCTCCAGCCAAGGGTATCCAAGCCACAAGCTCCATCTGCTGAAAACCCCACCAGAAGCAGGGTCACATCTCCTAACAGAGGAGCAGGATTACATGTATACCTAAAGGATCAGGGCTTGTTTATATTAAAACACAGAAATTTCCTCCTCCTAGGCTTTATTCACAATGAGTGGGATGCAGCAGAATCACTCACCTAAGCGTGCTCCTCTAAAACGATGGTCGCAGGATCTGGCACGCCAAGTTTACTTGGGTAGTAGAGCCCTTTGGAAATGTTCCTGGAGTCAATGACTAAATAAGTCCCTCTCTTGATTTTAAATTGGAGATAAATGCTGCGTGTCACATTGGCAAGCACATTAAAGCAGCTGGAAGCACAAAGACAATATGGGGTATTTCAGGCCTTTGTTCTCTCATTTTTTACCCTTGGCATGTTAAACAACTAAAGACCACACTGAGCAAATCAGCAAATTTACCAGATAATATTGCAGGCTTTTAGCTTAAAAATCACAGGTTCCCTGCTGGCACCAGCTCACACAGCAAGAGGGCTGTCTGAGGCAGAGACACTAGCCCCAACTTGGTGGCCCATGGACCCAACAGCACAGGCATGGCTTTGCCATGCTGCTTTATTGCACAAAGACTACAAAGCTCACAGAAAAAAGCAATAACCTTTATAAAAAAAGACACCTAAGAAGGGGAGAATGAAAACACTAGTGAAAACGATATGTTGTCCACCTTTGTCTATTATAACTATGGAAAAAATTAACATTATACATAGAAACACAGGTGCTGCTACCAGCGTGTTACTGTAATACAAAGCAGCTTCCCCATATTCCTGCAAAGTCAGTCTAGATTCAATGCAGCCAAAAGAAAAACTTCATCTGAAGATGAGATTTCAGAAGGCAATCTGCGGCCCTTTCACCTTGGAAAAGCAAGGAGCCTATCATGCTGAAAAGACACTCTGATAAAATGGGTTATGTTCTCTATCTGAATGGTACTGCCTACATTATTAATGACAAAATGCATATAAAAGCTTATTAATGTTCACACTAGTTTCCTTCCCCAGAACTGATCTCATCATATCTAGAATGTGAAAGCCTGTGCATTTAGCGATGCAGCTGACTGCTGTCTTCTCTTCAGTTTATACATTGTGGATAGCAATACTTGATTTTTACATTTTTTACTACTAAATTTCTTCAAGTTACACACTCTCTACTGCTTGTAGTACTTTGTTTACAGAGATATCAGTTAGAGGTATGCAACTCCATAGGTACCAAACAACGATTTTGCTAAAAGCTTTTGCATGGACAAAAGACATTTGATCCAGCAACAAGTCTGTAAAATTACAAAGGCTGCAAGATGGGGAAAAAACATGTCATATAATGAGATCACAAAATATGCCAGAATAGCATATAGCAGAATAGCAGAATAGAAATGGTAATGCTTAAACAGCAAATTATTCATCACTAACGATTATTTGCAGACTTTCTGTGTCATTGAGGATATCAACATGTGGCCCTTGGAGAAATCCTACACATACATGATTCAACAGTACAAGGGTTTTTCATAACAAACCAACTCCTTTATGCAAAAAAGCTAAAGCCTTAGCTCAATAAATAGATGCCATCAGGTACATCTGTTAAGACCATGTGCAGAAGTGAACCATCATGGTTTTGCTTACTTCCTCATAAAGATGCAGTAGCACGCAGCTGCCAGGAGGAAGCGGGGGCTTTGCAAGGGCATTCTCCACAAGTACTCTTTTTAAAGTAAGACAACAAGCCATTACAAAGAATTCCAGCACAAAAATGCATGTCCGTACATAAAACCAGCTCGTAACTCGAAGTACAAACATCAACCAGACAAGCCTATGTTAGGCTAGGAGGGTCAGCACTGCATGGCAGAGACGTATTAAACAGTCGCCATTTTTGGTTGTACATCTGCAGCCAGGAAAGACTTTTTCTTCCCCCAAGAGCAAAACACATGCAAATACCTGTCATCAAAAAAAAGCACATACTTTTTCAGAATGTCACAATTACCTAGCCACAACTAAATGCTGTAATTTGTTGACCAACTCCTTGCAAACTTCAATAACGACCTCAAACCCTTGGATAAAACTGAAAAATAATTTCCCCCCCTTTAAATGTAATTTTGTAATGCTTTGATTCCCACCCATCACCAGGCTGAAGGGCTCCAACAGCATGCTGCTACATGTTTCTAGCGCAGCAATTAAAACAAAGCTGAAGCCACAGACAGCAGCTGTGGGAACTTTCCAGCCCAAGCTTTACAGCTAACAAAAAAAAAAAAAAGTGACAAATGTCAGATACGTACTTCTGGAAAAAAACTGTTAATTTTAAAACGGAAACAGCTGAAAATGCAGCAGTCAAAGCTCTTCTGATTGGGGGGACAGCTTTAGGAAGAGGAGAAGGCGCTTGGCCCCGCTCCTCTGGGTCAGCACACTGCAGAGTGCCCAGCCAGCATGGGGAAACCCTTCCCATCGGCTCCAGGTCTCAGAGTCTCTGCCTCTCTGGCAACGAACAAGCAGGATCAGCTACACTCAGACCTCTAGAAACAACCCTAAAAATTTTTCTTTGCTGGCTTTCAGGGATTTGCCCCCAAGACTGCTGTGAGACCGACAGCACTGCCTCAGTACTGTCTGTCGATGGAGCAGCACCGGCTCGAAACCGTGCCCGGGAGAGCCACAGCACGAGCGGCTGCCACCTTCAGTGACCAGCTAGCTCCAGCTTGGGCACTTTTATTCCCAGGTCACAGAAATCATCTGCCCACCCTTAAGCAAGGATCTGGATAAAAATACCACCTTGCCCGAACCAAGCCATTACACAAGAGCCCAAGCTGGAAGGAACATTTATCTCTCTACTAAACGTAGTCATGACAACCACATCTTCATTTAAGAGATGAGCAGGAAGAGGGTCATGAGGCACTTGTCACGCAGGGATAAAATACCACACCTCAAGCGAGCACAGGAGGGTGAGTTTTGCTGGATACCATCTGCGATTCAAGAAAATTAACATCCTAACATGACAGGCACACGCCCCCTCAAAACAGCCCAGGCATCTAGGTGCAACCACTGCAGAACCCTTACAGTATTACCAAACAGCAAACTTCTGGAGGATTTCTCTGCTAAAGAAATATCTATGATAGACTTGAGCACTCTACCCGACTCCAGAAATTCCCCTGATTAAAGTGCTTCTTGTTTACCTTGAAACAAGCTACAAAACTATCAGAAAGTGATACTTCTTGCAGAAGCCATGACCAAAAAAAGCAAGCAGCTTCCTTTTCAAGCCTGTATCTTGCTCTATTTGGCAACTCAAAGGTTTTGGGTGGTTTTTTTCCCCTCTCCTGTGAACAGGACCAGACAATGAAAAGTGTCAGAGCTCAGGCGCCATCTGTACCAGATGGCAGCGACCATCATTCCTACAGATCTGAACATGGGCAGGAATGCTCGTACATCCCATTTTTTCCAAAGTTTTTATTTTATTTTGAAATGCACGGAGGCATACCTCACAGTATGCATGCCATGCCCAGGAACACCACAGCTCTAGAAAGCCATGGCTCCCGCAGTGGAGTTATTTTGATCCAACCCCATTTTCATTTCACAAGAAAGAAGGGAGAAACACTCTTGTGGATAAATTCCCCCTTCTTCCTTCTCTACAGTTACCTTTGTCTTCTGCCTACCTGAGTATTTTGTACTAAAACAGTTTATCTCTTCCTTGCTGTGAGCCCTTTCAAAAACACTTGGCAGCCTGCAAATGAATATACACCTTATTATTATCTAGCAATAATATGAGGAGGGGAGGAAACGGAGGACCTCATGACACACAAAATTAAGCCCCGGGCTGTCTGTGGCCACTGGGCACAGGTTCATTACTCCTATTTTATACAGCAGATACAGGGGTGTTTTCTCAGATGCTTTTACTTGTCAGAGAGAAAGGATACACAGAAAAACAGTCTTGTCAATTGAATGATTCCGAAATAAGTTAAAGACACACCATCATTTGGAAATTTAATCGGTTTTGTTAGGAGATTATTTGTTAATGCTTTATTCATTTTGGTTTTAAGTGTATTCAGATGCAAGTCTGGCCTTTGCCCAGCCAATTTTTATGATCTTTGACATCTGTTTAAAATTATTTAAACATTTGTTTAATGCTGTTTCTCTGTGACCATAATAAAAAGGATCCTGATGGTCAGCGGAGAACCGTCAAACACAGGAAAACATTTGGGAAAAGGAGGGAGAGAAATGGTCCTTTCAGTTCTAGTCACACTGCATTACCCTCAGCAATCAAGGACAACAGGCAAAATACCAGGAGACAGGATGAGGTTTTGCAGTTAATAGCAGCCTAAGTGCACACACTAACCATTTATCTGGGCTTCATTACCCTTGTGCATGCATATGCATGTTTGTAAGGGTAGCCTAAAAACAATTCTGTTGTTTTGTACACACGCAGGACCTGAAGTCACGGTAAATTTTGACCCCCAGGTACACCAGGTCAAGGCTAGACAGAGCCTGTGTCTGTCCCAGATCTACAGCAAGCTTCCCACTGAATTCAGCCATACAGGCATAAAAACGCTAAGCACTACAGCTCTTAAAAGTAGCGCTCTAAAAAGAGGCATCACCTCTGTGCAACTTCCCATATTATTTTTGTTTATAGAAAGCATTCTCGGTGTCTTTCAAAGACAGAATGATGCATTTCCCCTGTAAACATGCATAACTATAACCAACAGCTAGGCAAGGGAGAGCTTGCATCAGCCTCAGACAGATAACCAACAAGCAGGACGTCCCCACGCAGGAGCCGCTCCGACCATCGCTGCCTCCAACGCAGCACGATGGGCGCACTTGCGCCGAGGTGTGAGAAGGCAACCTGATCTGCACAGGCAGAGAGCTGGCATCCCAAATCAAACACAGCCACGCATCGAGCGTCTTCGTTGGCTTCAAACAGGAGGAAGAGGGCGGAGGTAGCTACAGAGACAACCTGCAGGGCCATGGGTACTGCTGGCTGTCCTGCAAGGAGGGCCTCAGCTGGCAAGGCAATCCTGGAAATGAGATGGAGACACTACAGAAACTTAGATTCTTCCAAAATAATTTTCCAAAAGCTAACTCACAGAAGTTTATATAGAGAAATACGTGACGGTATTTTAGCGTCTCAACAGAGCGCTGACAGGAGTGATTGTCTGTGTTTGCTGCCCAGAACCATCAGTGGAAACCCTCAAGACTAAAAGCACACTCAGCAGGACTTTGACTAACGGGGCTTTCTCTTGAAAAGTTCACAAGTGGCAAACAAACAGTTCTCAAGAAACCAAGTTACTCAGAGCAAGTATGAAGAACAAGCCGTGCAAAGAACTGCAGGCAGCGGGCAGGGAGCACTCTGCATCTGCTGCCTCCTCGGAGGGCAGGAGAGAGGTGGGTCCAGCCAACAACTACTGTTCAAAAAGCAGCCACAAAAGTCAAAAACCAATCAACACTTTCACCCTTAAATAGCTTTGGCGAAGGGGAAAGGAGACTCATGAGAAAGCGGGGGTGGCAACTCAAAATACAGGAAGGAATGAATTGCTGCAGCAAGCAGGTTTCCTCCAAAAGCAGGCAAGGGGCACAGCATATGCCCCGTCACATGTGCAGAGACAGGCTCAAGCTGTGACAGTGCAACTCACACCTGAAAGCCTCTGGCCACCCACTTGTTGAAGCACTTGTCTTCTGCTCCTTCTGAGCTCCACCTTAAATGCAAAGGCTTTTATCACATACAACTGCACCCTCACATGATACAAAATACGAACACTTATCAAAATGGAAAAGGTACAGCCAATAAACTGGATGGGGAATACCATAGTAATAACTCTTAGAATTGAAAAATATTTTTTTTTTCAGTCTTTAAAGCAATTTGCATGTTTGCTCTAATCACATTCACTGCAGAGATAGTAAAAAAACAAAGGAATTGACAAGTTTTAAGACTTAGAGTAAGTTTTGCAATACTTGTATATGACAACTGAAATATTTAGAACATCAGAACATTTACAACTGCACAGACACACCACTACAAACAAAGATTACAATCCTAGGCATTTAATTTAAGTTTTATGAATTATCTTAGGTTGTTTTCAGCTTAACATTTAGTCATTCAAAAATGGCTAGCGGCAAGTTACTGAAGAAAGGAAGGCCTGGAAGAAATTAATGCAGAAACGAACGATGGTAGAATACACTTCCTGTGGTTAAATGATTTAAGGGTTTCTCGTGGCCCGACTGATGAGCTAGCAATTACCATCACTGGAAGTAAATTCAAGGAACCTACACTAATGCTAAACTCTTAAACTAAGCTCTCCTGCCTCAGGAATGAACGCAGCCAAAAGTACTGATAATCTCTTTGAAGGATTAAGCATAGCAATACCTTAGCGCCTTTCAGCTATGTCAAAAAAGAAGCAATAATGAAAGTCTGTCTGTCTTCAAAGGCTGTATGAGAAACCGTGTGATTAATTTCTCATCTGTCTGAACGCTCCGTGTGCTGTTAGGCGCAGTTGGTAAGAGAAGCCAAGAATGGAGGCGAGAAGGAAACAGGTTACTTAGAGAAACACATGTTTAAACTCTCAGTGTGGGGGTTCTCTAGTCTTCTCCTACACGAAGCTCTCCTCACTGGTCAAGAAAGTCAGGGATCCAGCGGAAAGCACGTGCTACAGAAATCACAGAGATAGGCAGAGAAGAGAGCGCTCAGTTTCGGATTCAACCCCTCCTAAGCATCGCAACTAAGACCTTAACCAGACTTCACACTCAGTGCACAAAAAGCAGCCCACGCTCACAGCAGCCCAGGCCCCGACCGCTGCAGGTACGCGTGGTACGCAGTGTCCTATGTACCATAATTCTCACTGCAGGACACTGCAAGCACGTGGACTGCTGTGGCCTCTGGTGTTTAAGCAAAAGGAAATGGTTTCCTGAATTGCTGCAAGTTATCGCTGCCACAATTGCCTCCATCCTTAAGAGCAGGAAGAAACCCAGTAGGAGCCTGCTCCCACAGCCTCAGCAAGTCTGAGCACAGGCAGGAGTTGTTACAGGAACGCACATCATTCTTTGTCCCAGCTTCACCTCCGTTTTGCCTGGGTCTGCCTATAAACATGTGGGGCTGCTGCTACTGCGTCTCTCTTAGTTAGAGATGGGCCAGCCTGGGGACAGCACTCTTCAAACTTGATGCAGATGACAAGTACAGCTCAGCCTGATGCACACAGAGCTGCTGCTGCAGGCTGCGCAGCCCCCCGTTACAACTGCTCGGGCTGCAGGTCAGAAGGGCTCCACCACCAACAGCTCCGAACACACAGAAAGAGGCACATGTAAACTTCTGCACCCAGTTTAAGAGGAAGCACCGCAGCCAGCCTTGAACGTATCCTCCCCCTCCTCCAGTCTCTTAGAAGTGAAAGAAAAAGATCTGGTGAAGAAACTAAGAAAATCAAAAGAGATCCAGTAAGGCGAGTACAGATAGACCAACATATCCCTTCGTAAATGACAGAGGACACATAACCACAAAGAAAAACTATCAGCCTGTCAAATCATGTCCCAGGCCACAGCCTGATCAGGAACCATCATGAGCACCCACCAATATTTTGAGCGTCCACAAAGCGGGTGCGCTGCAGGGGCATAATGGCAGCTCTAAGGAGCCTTGTCCCTCAGTTTTGAGGGTTCTCAGAAGAGAAGAAAAGGCAGAATGCTAAGACAACAGGCTACATTGTTTTTTATAGCAATACAGACTTCATCAAGTCGTGATCCACTTGACTTAAATCTGTTTTGACTTCTGCTGCTGCTGAAGCAAAATCCTTGCAAGATTTCAGCAAAGACAGTAAATTCAGGGGCTTCATTAAACATGTGAAAAGCACTGAAATGGTACGATTTTGGTCCCCTGTAATGTATGTATTTTTAGTATTAATGCTTGCTGTTTGGATTTTTAACACGCAGATCCTACCTGAATCTCCTTATTTATGAGACCCAGCCAGTACACCACAGGGTAGCAAAGCCTCATGGTGCGAAACATTTTCTTTGCCAGTCATAAGCATCACATCTAAAGATGAGGATGTTCGAGGGACATGTCAGGAGACAGCCCATAAACACTGCCTTCTGTTACATATAAAAATGTGTTCTAGGCTGTGCTTGGTCACACACTGCTGCTTTTGCTTTAGAAGCAGCTTTATCCTTTTTTCCTTTCAAAACTCTTTTCAACGCACTACGTAGCAGCTTCATGCACGTGGAAGGTTTTCTTAGAAAAGCGTAAATAGACTGTAAGCAAGGCTCGGGATCTATAAGTAAGGGGTCTTTGGAGAGGGGCTGGCTGCACACAGTCCTTCTGAACCCAACAGGAAGGTCTGAGGCTTGCAGGACACCCACGCTGCAGATCACAGGCAAACCACGTTAAATTAAAAATAGCAGATTAAAGCACGCAGAGTGTGTGTAACAGTTGGTAGAGTATGTGGATAAATCAGGATGTGGGAGCCATAATATCAATTTACTAAATATTTTTAAATGCTTTTAACTATCAGCGATAAGAAATGCCTTAATGCTGATCACAGCTGTCTGCCCACTGCTAAATTTAACACGATCTAAGGGGTTTAATATTATGGTTTTTTCCTGTTAGCCTGCGAACGACGGCGACAGCGAAACCGAACAGGCGCTTCCCTAAGCAGAAAGGCGACAGGGAAAATAATCTGTAAGGACGGCACGGCAACGGAACGCGGGAGGAACCCCAAGGAAGGATAAGCAGAGCCGAGAAGGCCTTTCCAAACGAGCCAACGTCCCCTTCCATCCCTCCCCGCCGACGGGAGCTGTCAGGATTCCACCGACAGACCTCGGGGCGACGGCGGCGCAGCGCGGCGGGGAACGGGCGAGCGCCCGCGGCGGCCACCGGCTCTCCCCCGGCGGGCACCGGCTCCTCTCCCTCGGCGAGCTGCGCCCCGCCGGGCC